>JAYKKI010000102.1:6847500-7447500 GCA_039881145.1 Druceiella hillmani
ATAACGATTAGTCATTTTTGTACTGGACTTTTATGCACCGGTATTAAAAAACCAGTTAACATCTGTTCGCGATTTTAGACTGCATTTTTTTTCGACGCGAGTTTTGACTATTAGTATTGGATGCATCAAGATTTATTTCCTTGATTGATTAATGACCTTAGGTTTAAATTTTTGGAGTATTGGGTGGTTTAAATTCGGCTCAATATTTTATTTCTATTTAATTAAATATTGCACAGATATGTAATTTGATTCATTAAATTTGTTGCTAAGTATCGTATGTTTATTTGTTATTATTTAAGCATTTTTCCTCCGTTTTTTTTCAAATTACTTACTTCAGTAGCGTTGTTCTAAGTTTTTATTATATCATTTGACTGTATGTTTCATTACTAAATTACGTTATTGATTATTCACTGAATTTAGTATAATTCACTCCAAACATTTATTGTTTATTTTATTGATTAACTCCGTTATTGAAAACTGTTTTAATGCATTACAATCATTTAATACATGTCTAAATTGGAATTTTAGTGCATAAAATAGTGTGGTGGAAACACCAAATTAATTATCCTGAACACATTGTTTTTGGTGTTATCACAAAGAAAATCACTTTATCTTCCCGAATCGAATTTTCAAAACTGTAGGGTCGTTGTTCGTGTATTCATAATATATAAATAAACACAGTGCATAGGTTACAGTTAGAAGATGAAAGAAAGATTATTTGCTTTGAATACCGCACGAATTTCCGTGAAAGTAAAAAAAAATCCTAATTTCAAGCGTGGCCCATTTGCAATTTATTTAGTATGTAAAGGTTTATTATAGATCAGTTTATTTCAATATTACAAAGTATCATATGTCTCGAGATATTGGGATATAATCCGTTTATTTTCATTTGAATTTGGATCTCTTCAAAAGTGTTGTCTACTAATAAATCAAACCAACATTCCTTATTTATTTTCTTATAATTGTTAGTTACTATCTGAACTGTCAGACTTGAATATATTTAATTTTTTTGACTTCTTATTCTGCATAAAACGACAACATTCAATCTCAAGCAAATTTACAAAAAAAAAAATAAAGTTACAAAACTATTTCCCAACAAATACAAAGCATATAAATCATATTTCAAACCAAATATTAAATATAAATGCACGAACAGTTCCCCAACCTCAATCGTGCAATAAAAATGATCTGCTATCGCGCATATTGTCGCACTTCTATTGGAAAAGCGTTTGGGAAAGCGCTTCTATTTTTCATATTTTACAACTGCAATCAACTTTTATTTCTTTCTCGGTATTTATGGTCTCGAGGCGTTGCATACTTCGATTGGAGCGTTAAACTGATTTGAGTGATTCGATCATTTGATTACTTTCCTTTTGTGTTTCTTCCGTGGATTTGAAAAGATTGGGGACGTAAAAGTCGTTTCGGCGAGCAATTCAAGCTTAATATTTGTTTATATACGAAATTGTTTATACTTATGATGTAAATATGATTATAATATTTTCAACATTTTAATATAACTTCCTCCACATGTATACTGGGTAGAACTAGGGAAAAGAAACTAAACTTTTTCTTAATTTCTGTAAGCGTAATTTGTGTTAAACACAGTATTTACAAAATGATAGATTATTGAAAATATTACTTGATAAAATTAAAAACTTAACATTTTTAGAATAAAAATTAAAGCTATTTTAGACGTTAGCCGAAAGTTTAAAAAAAATAAATTTTGAATTATCAGTATTCGAGTAATCAATGACACCAATTCAAAAAATCGTTTTAAAAAAACTGTCTAAGTTCTGTTTGGTACATATTTTATTACAGAGAAATAAAAAATTTTTATTCACCGTAAACATTTTGTCATTTGGTTGAATCATAAGTGTCCATAAGTAGGTCATTCTCCCCTTTAAATTTATTTACCAATAATAAGAAATTCTAAAGAAACTTGAATCATCACTTTTCACCCATAAACTTTATATAAAGTTGCCGGTTGTTTTATTCTAGCAATATAAATGCTGTAATAACCAATATTTATAACCGTCAAATAACCATTGCTAGCTTCGTTTTCATATCTTCTAAGCTCTGGTTAAATATTGTAGGAGTGATGTAGAATTTTGAATATATTTGGCGTTAATTTTGTAGAAATTCATTATTCATAATTAAATGAAACTACGTGATGTAGTATTATTTCTACTTTCATTAAATGCTTTACCACGACCTAGGTTTCGTTGTATTACATCTTCAGGTGGGCTATTAGCAAAGATCTTTGCTAATAGCCCATCGATACCTAGCTCGTGGTAAAGAACTTAAGGAAAGTAGAAATAATACTACATCACGTAGTTTCATTTAATTGTGAATAATATAGAAGACTGGAGACTACAGTTTAAATTAATTCAAGACTTTTATACACTTTTTTGAAATATATTTCACATATCGACTTTACGTAGCAAATTTTACCTGTTTTGTATTTAACTCTCTTAACTTTTTATTTGCTTTTTTAACTTTTACTAATAACACCATATAGTAAAGTACAACCACATTCAAATTTAATTTTTCACTACATATATTGTGTCAGTCTACATAAAGGGATTTGAAAAAAGGCGACCAAATTTATTTCAAAAATGAACTTAGTACTTTTGATCCGCCAATATTAGTCCCTCTATATGCCACCATTTAGAAAGGCTGTAAATTATTATTCCATCAGAATTTTAGCACAAAAACGTATACATCTATTTCTGAAAGAGACGCTAAATAAATGTTAAAAAAGAATAGATTTTTTTTCACCCATCCCAATGACATCTTTCTCAAATATTGTACTAGACATAATTTTATGATACGAGGATAAATGGTTTGAATTATTGGAAACTAGAATATCTTCCACGTCAGTAAAATATTTCATCAATTACTTTCTGTCTCGAAAACAATATATTTAATTTGAAAATTTCACATTACGGATAAATATTACTTAATCTATATTCAGACAAGAAATTAAACTTAGTTGTCAGCGTTGCTCGATCCTTTCTGTTTGCTGATGTTTTAGAACCTCTCATAGGGGTAGAAAACCAATCTAATTAAGTGTTGAAAATGATACCGATCAACATTTGAATAAAGCCAAGAAATTAGCTACATTTTAATATGAGCAAATAGGCAACTATTCCCGCCTACGTTTATCCTTAGTGCAGATTTACGTATTAAACGGAAAAATGCTGGAAAGAGTGTCATCCATATAGTATTTCGTGTACTTATTTGATTATAGATGACTATTGAAATTTTTTAATCATATCTTTATCAATTCGAAACGCGTCAGAAGTTCTATAGGTCAGAAGGTGCTAGGATTTGTCATGCAAAATTCCCATTATTTCCATAAAAACGAGCGTATTTTGATTATTAAAATTTCTGGTCCCTAATGTCCTCGAAACGAATGCGCTTACGCGTCTTCAAATGAAGTAAGTGATATGCTTATGATAGAAAATATTTAAGATTTTGTTAGTTCTTCATATAAGAAATACAAAATTACTATCCTTATTCGTTTCCTTCAGATGAAATTCTTTCCGACTCGATGGGGATCCCTTTTGATATATTCGTATAAATTATTAAGTTTGCTAACGCTTTGACCTCCTCACAATTACTTGCGATGACAAAGTCGTAGGTTAGTTTGTCCACCAATCAGAGTGCTCCTGAATATTATACATGGCTCATATAATTATAGCGCATCTATTAACACGGTATTGAAAGAAATGCCCAATCTAAATATTTTTTCTGCTCCATTGATCACTATAGGAATACGATTATGGAGTTGCTCGATAGATTACTATTGATAATTAATTAGTTTAATGTTTGATTTTAATTGAAATTGTTTGGTTTGTTTTATTAATAATTAGTTATATGTACCATTAGTGATTGCGCATGGTAATTGCTCATGGTGCTTGCGCATGGCATTAACGGTAATCTACAGCTATTAATTTATAGTAAATATTAAATAAAATATAATACATGTGATAAGTAAAAAGTAAAACTTACATGTAAATTAACACATGGTATCAAAATAAAAAATTCTACTATTCGTCTAAAATATCCGTCTCGCAGCTCCACAATATAAATTCTCTTTCTAGCTGACGTGTGATGAGTTAACATCTAACGATGCTGCAGAGTAATTCGTGCGTATGACAAGTGACGGACGGTTCTATTAAATGTTTTGAGCTTAAAGCTCAGTTGAACTTTGATATAATGATATCTGTGATGTTAGTTAATCATTAATAAAATTTTTCATAGAGTGTTAAAAAATTCTTCTAGTTTTTACTTCCAATCCATCATTATTCATAATCCACGTACTTGAAACTATATATTGGGTGTATAAATAACTCAGATATTAATTAATGAAATTATTAAATTATATTAATTTTACGTATTTAAAACAACTTGGAAATTATCTTATTTAATTCGTAATGAGTTTGTAACAATTCTATCTTGCTAAAATTTTCTGATGAATGAAAATTGTTTTCCTCAATAACAAAATTTCTTAATTATTGGTTATTTAATTTTTTTAAATGTTGATGACTGATGTTGAAAAACTAAGGTGAAATAAAACTATAATATCTGGAGAAAAATTTAAAACAAATTTATTGCTACTATCAACAAATCAAATAAATTTACAATAATTTAATAAAATGGCCAGCGGTATCCACGTGAATACTGAGGTAAAACGTAATTTAAAATAAAAACAATCAATTGTGATAAATTTTGCCAATTAATTATTATCATCCAATAAATATACGATTTAACATTTTAAACGTGTCTATTTTGACTGGATGATTTGTCTTGTTTCGAAGCAACTATAATATTCAATCAAAAATTATGAAATTCATTTGTTCCTTCATCAAGTCTGCTGTTTATAAAAATCAATATTTCGAAAAAAAATTAATTGTTAAACAACACTTAGGAATTATAAATCAAGGGAATTTAACTATGTGACAGCCATCGAAGGATTTAAAATATCTTTTTTGTAACTTCTTATATAAATAATTTAAGTATGTGACCATATTTGTTACAAGGTTAAGAAATAAAAAAGTAGCATAAAAATTATTGGATACAATATTGTACTTTCTTTCAGATTATACGTATTTAAATTTTATATCACTTTATTAATTTTAATTACAATATACTAAATATATGTAAAACATAGTATTATTTTGATCGATATAACGGAATCATTTATAAATCGACATACACGAAATTTTCTCATTATTTTACACTACCTAAATACATACGATAGTGTGGACTTTTTAAAAATTCCATCTATAATAATGAAGTGATGGGAATTGCCATTAGCTTAATGTATGCTGCCATGGATAGTGAGAAATTAGGAGATTTGTGGCAAATCATTTCAAAAATGTAGGAGATTGGAAAGAACATACACATACCATACACACCTGCATGGAACTTCACATGTAAAGTTTAAACTCAAGAACGGTGTTTCCTACATATAAAGAGTTTTCTTCTACATAATTATTCTTACTCAGTGATGGCTTTCAACGACATGAAATTTCTAAACCAAAAAATATCTAGAAATATACATAAAAGATCATCGACGAAAAATTTTCAGCAAGTTTATAATTGTAACTAGTTACACGTTGACTGTTAGAAATGTCAGATTGATGAATGAATAATGGGCGTTATAAAAAAACTAGACTTTTTATAGCTTCTGCAACGAATCCGTGATCGTTATTAAAACGTAATGGAGCTACTCGGGTCTAACCGACCTCAAGTTTCTGATATTGACAAATTAAAATCATTTCTTGATGAAAGTTTCAGACTTCCGACCTGGATAAACATTTTCACGAGTTAGGAAATGTTTGGTTGAGTTGAGTTGGAATCAATTTGATTTTTGTGCAGGCATACGTATTCAGTTTTAATATTTTTATTGCAGGTTGAACTTGTTGAACTACCTTTTCACTGAGAATGAGAAGTGGGTTGTGTACGTAAATCAAATCTGTGAGTGTTAGTGTTTGGATCAAAGTTAGTTGTGTAACCCGATTACGGGTTTGCTGGGATGTGTATTGAATCATATATTGGTAAATATTTTTTATTAACTATCACCGCAATCATGTAGTGAAATCGGCTTCAAAATTTGGCCACCCGCGCTTTTACACTCGAATATTATACGCAAGAACAAACATGGCATACACTAAACTCCTCACTGAGTATACAGAGGAAAATAGGTTCGAAAATAATTTTTTGGTTTTTAGAGCAGTATTTTGCAAAAGCCAGTTTTTTAAATTTGTTTATATTATTGGCTTGTTTTTACTACTTTCGTCTTTTGTTTTTGATCTGTTAAAATTATATGTTTATTATGCTTAAACGTAATGGAATGGTAGTTCCGATAATATTATTTGTAATTGCAACTAAGTGGTAATTTACTAACAATTAATTAAGTTATTAATATTGATTTCTTTAAAAATAAAAAATTAAACTGTTCCTTCTTTTGTGTAATAAATAGAAAAAAGGTGGCAAAGTAGTATTAGATGAACAGAGAGAAAAAATCAATAGAAATATGTCTCAATATTTTACAATATAGATTCTATGTAAAAATATGGTTGAAGAACGTCTGCTATTAGCACGTAGAATGGTATTAATGACAAATACAAACATTTTTAACTAAGAAATGCTACTGATTGCTAGAATCTTCATCACACATCATAAAACGTTTGTTACTGAAGTCTTGACTTGATTATTTACATAAACCTCAAAACGTAATTGAACTTATGCATAAGTTCCTCCGTTTCATTGGTTCACGTATAAAATTTGTATGGTATATGATATCTATAAATAGGTTTACGAATTCCATAATCTGATGTTAATATTGGCGAAAAACAATCAATGTTATTGCTTAACTCTTACTGGTATTTGTTTAATTTAATAATTACTACTTAATTAATTCAGTTTTTATATTTTGATATTCGAAATTGCAATATTGTTACTATTACTCTTTAAAGCACACTCTCATGGGTTAATCTGAAAGAAATAAAAAATTAAGAATCTGGAAATGCGTAACGTCACACATTTTGGGACAAAATGTCACTTAAATTTTTACTTTGATAATACAAGTGAAGTTAGATTAATATGTTTTATGCATAATATTGTTTAAGAAAACTAATTTAAGGAGATTTCATAAAAATATCGTAAGATTAACTAGAAATACTGTAGTATGTTTAACAATAAAATATTTATAAAATAATAGTTATATCTCTAATATTAAATACAACGAAATAAATAAAGTATTATTATATATGATACTGTGGCCATTTATATTTAACAAGACGAAAATAAATAAAATTCTCTTGATTTCAACCTAATATAAGACCAGGCTAAACTTTGAACTTACTACGTGATCTATTGTACCGTAGCGCCGCTGCGCCATAAAACTTGAAGAAGAAATAAAGTTTCAATAAAGTAAATTTTCATAGCCTAAAATCTTGTAGACCCCTTTTTTATATTGTATAGGTATTCGCAAGAAGTATTTTATGTAGTTTGTTACAATTCGTACGCACCGGATATGATGGAGTTGGTTTTTGTATTATATTTTTTAAGGGAAAAGATATTTAACATAATTTTATTGAAAGTAAATTTCGTGAGTTTTCGGTTTGAATTTTGTTTAAAATTGATTTTGTTTTAAAAGTTTAAATTTGAAATGATTGACAAAAATTTACAACTTTACTAAATAATTTTAGTACTTTTCTTATATTTAATTCATATTTGTTCAAACTATAAAAGAACATAAAACTATTAAATATTTCACCGGATGACAATTCTTTTTTTCTTTAGTTATGTTCCATCATATAAATGTAGGCCTCCTTTATTTCACCCAATTTTATGGCTTTTTCAACCATTTACTCCAGCTGCTTTTTTGATATAATCGTATCGACGCATATTTGACTTTCTTTGTGGGCGGTTTTCGCCCACGGTCTTCATTCCACTAGCGCTTTGCACCACGAGTACTAATTTATGACGACGTGGCAAACTCGTTGCCATTAAAGTTTTGCAACACGTTTAATGATTTTTGCGATATGATTTTGGTCCTGTATGTGAGCTTTCTCTTTATTCCTAATATTTATTTTGGAATATGCTACCCAAACTAAACTTATGTGCTAGTCTTTTTCGTTAGTTTGATTTTCTTTCCTCACAAAAACCTGTTGACTAAAGTGTAAGTATTGGTGTATTATTTCTATAATGGTTTTATCACCAGAGAGTATTATTTCTATAATGGTTTAATTTATCTTATTGCTCATGATACTGTTTAAACAGTCATAATCCTAGTCTTGGCCAAGGTCATATCCAACCCATCCCGCCCAGAAGCATCGCTTAATTCTTGTATTATGGTTTCAAAGTCGCCCGAACCGCCTAAGAATAAAATAATATGGTCAGCGAATCTCAGATTGCTTAGTAAATTTTTTCTATATTAGAAAAACGGTTTCCTCAACCCGTCATTCTAAAGATATCTTCCAACATCAGTGTATACAGTTCCGGAGAGATGATGTCTCCCTTTTTTGTTCACCTCTTAACTCTGACTTATTTTGCTTTTGATGGAAAGTTCTCATTTAAACCTACATTTTGATAAATATTCTTTAGCGGTAGTGGGATTGAAAAATTAAGCTCATAGAGCAGAACTGCTAGTGACTTATGTAAATGCAAGAATAATGTAAAAGAAAACGTCTGGAATTGGCAAATCACAGTGAAACCTTAATGACATTACAAGATTTTAAACATTTTTTGTAACTCATGGAAAATTGTTGGAGCTTGGTTGGGAGTTAATGTCATATAGCTTTGACCCTATATCATCCGAATAACATTTTTTTCTAAGTTTGCAATGCTCTTCAAATTGTAAGACTTTCATCAAATATGTTAGAAATCGCATTTGATACAGTTTTCGGTTGATAGGGATCAGAAATTCTGTCAATATGGTATTTTCTTGTAAAATGGTAAAAGATGGTTGAACAAAACGGTAAATATATAATTTAATAAAGTTAAGTTTTAGTATTTACTACTTACTTACTTTCAGGATAACCCAATATTTGGTAATAAAGAGAACGAAACAATTTTTCTTTCGTTACAAATTAATTTCTTGTTTAAGTTTATATTGAGAGCCCTTCACTTGATTCAAGTTTTAAAATATACGATTTGCATCTTAAACTTCATTTAAAGGAATTAGAAGCATACGTTTTTGTGCAACTTTGGCTTTTGTTTACATGAAAATGTGTTTTTTCTGTAATGCGATAACGATTCATTATTCTTTCTGTAACTAAGAATAAAATGTATTTATATAAATGAGATTATAAATCATGGCAACGTATCTAGCAAATTTTCAGTCCTTGTTTCATACATTTGTATTACTTGGTTTTGTTATAAAATAAGATTTATTCAGTTTGATGATGCGAATACTGGAATGTTTTTATCACAGATGGTAAAGCAGCGGCTATCCGCAATATATAGACAATATTGAATGCCGATTTATCAACGCTTTTCAAAGCAACAAAATATTTGTAAGAAATGTTATCCATGGAGAGAGCGGACAAGATTCACTCAGCATATGCAATTAAAGTCAGCAAAATATGGAATAAAGGTATAGTTGATATACAGCACAGAACATTGATATCCACCAAATGATTAAATTTATACTGGTAAACTAACGATCGGTCGCGGAAAAATCAAGATGAATATGTAGCAAAAGATTTACTCTCACAATATAAAAGAGCGTGAAAAAAAATTTCGATGGATAATTGTTCTACTAATCTATCTTTAGCGAAGCATTTACTGCTACAAAACCTGAAAATTATAGGAAATAAAAAAAAATGGTTTTAATCCCGTGGAGATGCCGGTATCTAAAGACCACTAAGAATCTTTCATCTATTTGAATTTCATGAGCAAGTCACAAAATGTTCCAATAAAAAAAACTGTTATACTAATATCTACAATATACTTAGATAAAACAGTTTGCGAAGCTAGAAAAAAAACAGAGATTGTTCGATTTTATAATAAAATAAACATCGGAGTTTACACAATTGATAAGACGTTAGAACGTTACACAACTCACGGACGGATTAACTGTTGGCCTCTCACTTTGTAATATTCTGGATATCAGCACTCAAGCAAGTTACATCATTTAGTAATAAAATATTAATAAGAAGGCAAACAAGTGCCGACTATTGTCAAAAAATCAAGTGACGAATTATATATGCCAATGATTGAAGATCAATTTCAAAGTACTAAAACATGACAAATTTCATCACCAAGATCGGGATCGAAAGCATCTATGGAATAATAACGAATTTCCCACATAGAGCAAGAAGAACTGAGTCTACTCAACGGACAGATTCTACTGGACAAAAATGTTTTGTAAGATCATGCTATGTCTGTTACCAGGTTGTCACAAAACTGTTCTGTTACAAAAAAAACGTAAAAGATGCGAAAATCGTGTTAGGATTATATTAAACCGGTTTTTAACGAATATTCAAAATCATTAAAAAAATGTGACGTATGTTTTCAATAATAAATTTTATTTGAGAATATTTTATATATAATTTATTATAAAAATGAATACTAACATTCTTTTGTACATGGATTATTATATTCAACCTTTGGAGATTAGTGTAACCCGCCATTGGTGAAGTCAATTTCACTCACAACATTGGTAACGCCGGTCTCATAGACCAGGGTTTCCAACCTAAGATGTTCATCATCAATCTTCAAAATCTCTGAAAGCCTTTCTCTCATCACCTTTGGTATGTTCAATTGTGTACGTCTATCTCTCAGATAAGGTTCAATAAGTTTCATGGCTAAATTCTCAATAAAATGACGGCGTTGCAGTTTTGAGTTTTGATTATTACCTGTATGTATCACCTGACTTAATTGTGCTGAAATTGAGCATAGCGTAAAATACAACCATAGGCTGTATTTACGCTATGCTCAATTTCAGTCAATTTCAATGAATTCTTGTGGCCCTGGCACAATTGTAATTTTCACATAAACGGTCTACTACGTCAACTCTACCCTTGGTGTCATTATAATTCAAAATTATTTCAGGTTTTTGAGTTTCTGTATCAACTTGAGCTTCATTGTGCATAGTACTAATCAGTGTGATATTCTTGCCAGTCTTAGGAACATGTGAAACCAAAACCATATTGCTGCCAAAGCCAAACATATTAGACTTGACACTTCGGCCACATAAAACATTGAATTCCTGAGTGATTTCCTTTTTGTTTTCCCTGATCGTTCCAATCGTTGTAAGACCTATCTGGAGTAATGCTTCAGCTAAGGGTATACTGGTGTGCCAATTATCAGTCGTCACGTTACGACCAGTATTGTATATTGGCTTGCATAATCTTTGAACAACACCTAGGCCGGAATTATCTACATTGTATGGACCTTCATTTGCCTCTTTACCGGCATAAATCTCCATGTTGAATGTGTAAAACATTTTAGCATCAGAGAGAGCTTAAATCTTTATACCATAAGGGTTTTGGTTATTGGGGATATATTGTCTAATTGAACATATGCCACGAAAAGCTTCTAATTTTTCATCAACAGTCACAAATGCAGATAAGGTGTAATTATCCTTGCAATTCTGTACAAACTTCTCAAATATTTCTCTAATATGACAAAGCTTGTCATGTACTTTTCTCTGATACCTTATAGTACCGTCGTCAAATCTCAAAACTCAGAGCAGAAATTTAAACCTCTGGGTATAATCAACCTCTGGGTATAACTCAATTATCGAAATATCTCTACCGAACCACTATCTGTTCGAAATAACTCATCAACATTGATATGATTGGATTTCTTCACTCCAGATAACAAAAACAATCCCAGAAAATATTTTACTTCGTTTAGATTAGTCGATCTGGCATATTTTTCCCTGTTATATTTATGCTTTATGGTGTCAATATACTGTTTGGTGTACTTGATAATTATATCAATTATACTATCGTCAAAGAAGTGTTGCCAAATAATGAGAGGGTCGTTTACATTTTGTATAGCCCGTATTAGTCCCGGTAACTGAATTATAATATTATGACTGCTAGTACGGACTATTTGACGATGGGGTTAAAATAAGGCTGCTACTCGAAATCGTAACCCAAATGGACGGCGGGCGAAAAAATTATTCGAATCTTTCGAATCGCCCGGTCTCTCAGACATGTGTTTTTTCTATAATGCGATACCAATGCGATACCGATGTCACCAACGGCGGGTTAATGATTTATTACTGTGTAATTCAGTCGGCGTATTAAGTTTTTACATATGGATATTCGGATAGCCCGGGTATTGATCAAACGGGTATTCGACTTTAGCTTTGAAATTAAATACTTTTTTGTAGGTTTATATAAAACAACATATATGAATCGACGTCAATCCACTCAAAAAACGAGGATTATATGACCATTCGTGAAATACATACTATATATAAATAAGAACATGGAAAAAAGATACGCTGGTAACCGAATATTGATAAAAGGGTAAATGATGAATTTAATGTAAGAAAAAAGTATATTCATAACTTTGTTAATCCATAATATCCGTAGAATATTTTTACTATGAACACTAGCATAGCAATTATCACTATTTCACCTTTGCTCATAAAATGCAATCACCCAAATAACCCTTAGATATATTCTTAAATATACGGCATCAATATTCATGTAATTTAAGTTTTTTTATATTCTCTATTCACAATTAAAAATATGTTATAAAATAACCAGTTATACGTAATGATCACGAGAACTTAATGGTCAATATTCGTAAATATTTAATAAAAACCAATATGACTTAAATTCAATTACCAATTTTTTTGCTAGTACAATTATACATATTTGGTAATATTTCCAACAAGTTTTAATATTTCCTTTTTTACACTTACATGGCACCAATTATATATTCCAAAAGTAGTTATGCAGCATAATTTTATACCAGTACTTCTCTGGTCTACTCTTAAATGCTCTTAAATACGTTGAATGTATACAATTGTCTAAGTTAATGATACTTTTAGGAAAATCCTACAATTATGGTAATGGCATAAGTGGTTATGTTGAATAAAAAAAGCTTTGCAGTTACAAAAGTCCACGGGAACTAAATCACGAATACGTATGGTGATAATGTATAATTAAATCATATTTTATCTAAATTTCAATAATAGAACAACATTTTTAAACCGAATTTTATATGTTTATTTAAATGTTATGATTTGTTTCCTTTGAAATTTATTTTTTTATAGTATAGAGCTTAGAAGTTTAGGAGATAATCGGTCAATATAAATCATAAGACATTGAAACAATTTGTTTTATAAAATTTATATACCTTTCCTAAGGTTTTTGCTTGGATATATTTATCAAGCTAAAAAAATTCTGCGATAAATAGATAACCTAGGAAAAAGATTTCAAGAATTTTTCTTAAATTTTTCATCTAGTTTTAATCACGATTTAAGTCAAGGACACTGATGGTACAACGAAAGGATTTTGAATAAGGAATAGCCAAAAGGCCTACATATATTCTCCAATAGTTCATAAATGAACGTAAATTAATATGGAAATTTGACGTATTTAAATACAAGTGAAAACACTATAATAACATGGCCGATCGGAGATTGGATAGTGTTTGATCCTCAATTTTTCTTTCGATTTACATATTTAATATTACATATGATATGACTACTGAAATAGTTTCTGGTTACAAATAATAATATATTAATATATTGACGACAAAGGAAATATCAAAAAGTGAAGCAATAAGTTGGCTTAAATCATTTAAGAATATCAACATTCTTACCTTCGAGATTTGTCAAAGAAATATTTTGTAAACATTTAACAATTTATCACTATCGACTACTACCTTTCCTTGTAAAATGTAAAAGCTATCAAGATAGAAAATTGCTCCGACATTGAAATCGAAAAACCATTCACGTACGGGGCCCAACATTATTGCTTCACGATGAGTATACGGGCGCACGCTGTTAAATTGCAAGTCATTTTAAGAAGGAACACTTTAAAGATTCTGACAGAAACTTGGAATATATTACGTAAGTATGCGCTGTAGTTATTGAAACTGTCCAAATGGTATGACTGAGGTATTTGGTTGAAAGCTCTTTGCTTATGTCACGCTTATATACTTAACGGGATGTTTTAATTATGAAAAATAATTACTGCTTTGGGTAAAAGGTATTCAATATTTCTTTCGATGACATAAGCTACATTATATCAAATTTTACAGAGATCTATTAAATAACTGTGGCGTGCGAGCAAACAAACGAACAGGTTAATATATTTTAATCGAATGGACGAACATGTAAGAATGTAGCAAAAAAAAATATGTATGTATATATATATATATATATATATATATATATATATACATATATATATATATATGTATGTATGTATATATATATGTATATAAGGCGAGAATTCTGTGCATATTAATCAACAAGTGAATAATGATTAATATGGAGAATATTCTTAAACCCCTGTAGCAAATCATAGGTTCTTGAGTACAAAGTAACACGTTTTAATATTGTTTACCAGAATCTTGAAAAGTTGAGGCCAGAGATTCTAACCCATGACTCACTCCAGACCATATAAAGTAAGTCTCGGATGTAAAGATGCCCATTCGAACGTATTGTTTTCTATCCGCAAGATACAAAAAGAAAAATCGTAAAAGTGGAACGAAGATACCCTGTGTCGCCAAGGCGATTTAATAAAATATCGTAAACTTCTCAAAAATATGCATTTATGATAATTAAAATAGCCATTATATTGATGAAATCAGAAAAGTAAGGTCAGTCAATCACTTAAGAGACGGAAAGAAAACCCCATTTGGCTTTGAATTTTGAGAGCCAAAAAATGGTTGTACTTACAATTCTGCCTTCTTTAAAACTTTTCTCCATGAAGGTTCTTTTCACGATAATGAAATGTTTAGCTGTCACCAGGATTCAAAAAAATTCACAAATAATTTTTTTTTAATAGAAAATATATTATTTCTCAGAATGAAGACCAAAATGAAAGAAAATTACCCACTGTTTTTGAGAGGAATCCGAAAAAAAGTTTTTACCATGTCAATTAACCAAGGTATGGTAAATCTAAGAATGAAATATGATATGTGAAAATCGATAAATAAAACCAATCACAGGATTTTCTATCAGTATTGCGAAGTTAATTCTTCTTTTCATTCTTTTTAGTAGATACAAATTTCTAATAACGTCACAAAACCATTCAATCTTAATCTTATGTAGAAAGATCTGAATTGTAATGAAATTATTATAAATATCGTCTACGTTTTATTTCAATGATTTTACCATTTTCTTCTTGTTAACATATGAATTTGCAAAATTTGATATATTTTCTTGAAAATGGGGAAAAGATTATATACCATAACTTTGGTGTGTACCTGTAAAATAGTAATTGCTGAGTATTTATTACATGTCAACGATAAAAAATTAAATTAATTATAGATAGAATGGAATTTTAAACTCAAATAAGTAAGGGAGTTTAGTACATTATAACGATTTAATTAAATTGTTAACTTTGAAATCGAAATATAAAAAATACTAAGATTGACCATAAGGTAATGTTAAAAAAAAATAAATTAAAAATAATAGTCATACAATTTAATTTAAGGATTTATTTTTTATTAATTTCTTTATTTACACACACGCACACACACACACACACATTTATCGTTACAGTACAGGTGATCAGACCCTAATGATAGGAAATTTATGGTTTAATTAATTTTAAATTTTTAGATTAAACATGAAAGCAAATTACATAATGACTACAAAAGTTAATGACGACAAAATTCGACAAATCTACTTTCAAAATATGGTGAGATCGCGATCATTGAAGAGAGTCTCGGTATAGATCGGTTCTAGAAGGTGGTATAACAAACAGATGATGATTGCGTGGACGCAGGAAACGGTCAGGAAATTAATAGAGAATTTAATCAATAATATTGGGCAGGATTTTTCTATTTAATAGCTGCAAAATAAATTATATTACGGTGCACTTCGCAAGATTAATTATTCAGTAATTTTAATTTATTAAGGGGCAATATGGTTATAACTTCACAAAACTTGGTGTTTGGTTAAGCTTAATTTGTGATTATTATAATATTTGGAATCTGGAATCCATACTATCTTATTTAACATAATCTGATCTGATCGAAAGAGTGTAAAAGCGATTTACAAGTACATTGCAATATCGATTCAATACGTTCAAAATAGACTATCGTAATGCATTGTACGCATTCAAATACCGTACTCTCCACGAAAGACGCATCGAACTCGAAGCAATTGTACTTTAAAATACCTGCTATAGTCGCTACGATTGCGCCGATATAGTAAATCAGTTACAGTTTCGTGTGCCAGGGAGAGCGACCCGTAGCTCTGCGCTTTTCTATATAATTACCGCTCGCACTAATGCTGCCAATGCTGGTGTTCGCGTACCACTACGCGGGTTTGTAATGATCGCGACAGAATATTTCATTCTCTGGACATATTCGCTGGCTCAATACTACAATACAAACAGTCAATTAAATGGATACTGTACAGTCCTTTTAATGCATTTCCTTTTTCGTTTCTTTCCCAAAGTCATATTAAATTCCACATAGAGTTTTAAATCACTGATTTTTTAAATTTTTTATGTGACTTGTGCTACTATATTTGCTTGACTTGTGCCTTATAGGTTTTGATGAACAGTGAGTAATACTAATATATAATAAAATAAAACACTTTAAAGGCCATATCTCATTTTTATATGAACCAAAATCCTTGAATGTTTTAAAACAAAGTGACGCAATCAGCCGCCTTTTATATGAATTTCAACTTAATATATCAAGTCGTTTCTGGAGAAAAGGGCTTTGGCGGATAGACAAAATGAAAGAAAAGCCCAGTTATGTAATAAGGGTACCGTTCCCTTTTCCATTTTGGAGGATAGAACGCTAAAACACCCTTTTTGGTCATGAAATGCCGTCGGCTACCTTAAAATAGTTAATTTTTCGGACCGCCCAAGCAGACAAAAATCAACTATATCTTAAAATGGTCATAAAATAAGAGCAAAATTAAAAAAAAATTGTGAACTTTAATCGGATCCCCCGGAACCGGAAGGTAGATAAAACATTTGAGTTCTTCTTATTGCCCATATGTCACTTACCAACAAACGTAGATTTTTCATTGGGTGCATTCCGTTTTTTCTTCTTCATTGCAATGTTTCACCATGAACTACTCTGAATGGTTACCAGTTCTATATTTAAAAATTGTTCTAGAGAAATGGAAACGTGAACCCACGAATTTTCGTAATTATTACTATGTTATTATTCGCTGATATTTGGTTGAACAGTTTTGAAACGACCTTTGTCATTCTGACAGCAATGTGTTACACATCCGGAAAGCAACCGTTTTGACGGGTTATTAACACCTTGTGTTTGTATATGTCGTCAGCCTGTGTATTTTCGGATTAACTGGAAATTTTTTTCTAAATTATATATAGCTGGCCTTCTGTTTTTCGATGGTAATTGAATCCAGTGACTATTTTTTATACTAAAATGAAAGCTACGATATCTGGATATAGCAATGTGTGAATTGTGTTGTCAAATTTCAACGCTATTTAGAAAAAATGCATTTTTTTATATATCTGCAGATATTCGACAAATTGCGAGCGGTTAGTTTTCTCAAGAGGTTAACATATATTAATATTGCAGCAAATAAATAAATATATTTATGGTGAATTTTTATGTGGATAAATTTCATATCGATTTTTAAATCTCGAATTCGGATGTCGATGTAAGGACTAGTAACTATTAATTTTTAATATCAATATATATAATGTATATATACCAAATATTTTTCTATTAAACAATGTATGTTTTTATATTATAAAGTACTTCGAATTCGAAATTATTCTTTCACTTTTAAAGTTGTTTATAAATTAAGCTGGATAAAAGTGACTCGTCAAATTGACTTATCAGTCACAGGTATACCAACATTTTGAAAAAATTGCTTATTTGATTATAACTTACCACGACTTCATACGGGCAAAAATTAAATTAATTGGTTAAAGTTATTTGACATATATTCGTTTTTTTAAATATGTCCCATCCTCTATATTAATTAGCTAAGGTATAATAATGCAAAATCATCCTTAATTAGAACACTCATAAAAGCTATACCAGAAATAAAACATGCTAATATTGTGATTTTTTGGAGATGGTTAATTTTTTAGGAATTTTAAAATTCTGTTATAAATAAGATTTCTTTTTTTATTATGTCGATATTTTATCTTTTATTTACGAAATTTAAATAATTTATCTGAGTTACCAAAATGTAAAATTGCTAGCACCCTCTTCGTGCACGAATACTTTGCACCAAAGTCACCAAAAACACATTTCCTTTTTTTACTTTCAAAAGTTACTGATGAAACTGATAAATCGTAAAGAGCCATTTTTATCTGTAGAAAATTATTAAGATAATTATAAAGATACTATAACACAAGTAGAACGATAACGATTTATGTTGATAAGGATATAGACTACATGTTCTTGAATGTGATATGGAAAGGGCTACGCTTGGAGTTTTGTTGCTAAATATGGTTTATAATGAGAAAATTCGTAAGATAAATAAGGTTATTGATATAATTAGTAAGATTAGCTTGCTATATAACATGCAGAACTGAGTACCGTTGGGAAAGAAAAGTTCTAGAATATCGACCACGTACCGAAAGACACAGAGTTTGTTGGAAGACGAGTTATCGAGTTATCGAAAGACACGTACCGAAAGACACTAAGTGATTATTGTTAAATGTCACGGGAAATAGTATGCGGTACGAGATCGATCTTTGTGGGAATCTATGATGTTTTGACAATGGTTGAACAATCAACCAAAACTTGACGCTTTATTCTGATTTTTTAATTAAAATTTGATAGGAAATGTATATAATTCATCCTCGACAAACACCACTTTCATTAAATTAAAAACATTTATTTTGACTTATCTTTAAATGACAGTACTTGCATGTAGATATTTTTAAGACATATAACTGATTCGCGCATAGTATTTCCGATGGATATGGTTACGATAGTTAAATTTTTCCTCGAATTGAGGAGAGTTTATGGGAAGGGTCTGTATTTCCGTTCATAATTGTCAATCAATATTGAGTCACTTTCATTTAAACATTTAAAACAATTTTTTTTCAAGAACAAATAAAACAAATAGTTATTTTCAGAATAAATCGTTGACCTATAAATTATGATAAGATAATATTGCTACATATACAGCTATGAACGCAATGAATTTAGTAAATAGTATATAACACAGACACGCTGATCTTTTGCATCTTAAGGAATGGAAGATAAGCGCAGGAAATGCGGCCATATCGCCCTAAAGTGCTGAAAGTAATGTTTTTACTACTTAAGATTTTTTTGAACTTGAAATATTCTGTCAAGTAACATTCTGTCTATAATTTACTCTACTGTGACAGCAATCAAAATGTACAAATGAAGAAAAAAAATCTTTAGAATTTTAAATATTTTCCTACTGAAAAAACATTTGTTTATATTTCACCTTAACACTGATATATATCGATACATCTTTAAGTCATAAATAAATTGTTTATAAAATTGTATTCTCTCCAACCTTTAATATTTTTGTCCTAGGATCAAGCATGGCGGAGTTATTTTGACAAAACCATTTCTTGCAATATCAAATCAAAATGGGCGCTCGCCCCTTCCTCTTTAGAGATCGGCAACATATATTTTTCATCGGCATTACGGCACTAGGATTGGCAATTTAGAACTATTTTCTGAAATAAGAGTTGCTGGAATATTTATTTTCAATGTTGAGAATAATAAGCATAAACTGAACCAAATTGAATAAAAGTTTCAACTAAAATCATATTATAACCAAAACAAGGTGAAGTTTTATTTACTTATGGTCGGTTGCTTCTCCTTGTCGTCCGTAATCTATCATAAACATTGACAATTTGACAATCCGTAAGCCATATCTAAATTCGCACATTAGTTTACGTGTAAAATTTTGATGAGGCAGGTAGCACTGTTACGGGTCTATAGCTACATATTACAAATGAAGAACGGTTTTTGTAACTCGGTCCATTGCATTGTTAATCATTGAAACTAACATGTATTACGTATAACAAAGAAAATATTTGTTTGTTTTTTTTGATGTTGCATGAGTGTTGTCGAATATTCAATTTGCTATTTTGTAAATTGTTTTGCCTTTGCAATGTTTAATTAAATTTTGTGATCTTGATGGTTGTGATCTGTAAATAAGGCTTGAAACGATAAAAAAGTAATAACCAAAAGCGTAATCTTGGTAGGGTCGAATGTACACATTTTCGGATAAAGTAAATAAAAGGAAAAATGCCAATTACCGCTTCACTTATAAATTTGTAGACTTATGTATGAACAATAGGTGGACTGTGAGCAAAGATCTATCTTTGCTAACAGCCCACCTGAAGATGTAATACAACGAAACCTAGATCCTGGTAAAGAAATTAAAGAAAGTAGAAATGATACTACATCACGTAGTTTCATTTAATTGTGAACCTTGTTGGAAATGAGATAAAAAGGGGTTAAGGGGAACAATGAATTTGACAAAACAACAACTGACAAATTTATGAACAACGACTGTCAATATTTTTAGCTTTATAACCCAGCTTGCCGGATCTGCATTTACAATATCAGTACACTGAAAATAAACACTATTTATTAGATTAATAACGTCAGTATTCCAAAATTAAAGTATTTGCATTTCTTAAATATCACACGAAAAAAAATTATTTTTGTCAATAAAAAATCAAGGAAATGTTTTCGTGGCATTTGTAAAGCAATTATTGCATGAAAGATGTTTTTTCTAAGAAATCATCTTTAAAAATATTTTCAGTAACCCATGGTTTTCAGACCTGTTAAAAATAAAACTAAAATTAAAAAAATGGTTGAATTTCTTAGTGTAAAAATAAATTCTGTACATTCTTCGACAAAAAGCGAATCTATTTTCATTGAAGTCCTTTGGCAAATACAGGCCTTTATATATATAATATAAAATTCTTTACGGTTATAAGTATAAAAAAACTATCCGACTTAATACAACTATTTCATGAGAATTATTTTACATTAAATTATCAGTAATTTTAAATAAATTTCACATGAAAGCCACATTTAGGTTTAGTTTAAATTCATGCATTACACAAAAGCACTCTAACTAAATGCTGCGGTTAGGCTGGCGGCCCCTTACATTCCGACATTCGTCCCAGTGTATAGGGTGATGTTGATATATTTATAACGTCATTAGATAATGTATACGACTGCTCGTTCATTTCCGCTAATTTGAGTTTAGAACCTGTTAACATTTTTTTATGTATCTCGTAGATAAAGACTTATAGTAATACATATTAGGAAATTATATTTAAACTGAATTTCTGAAAAAAATTGTTTTTATATTTGGCGGAAAAAGACGGTTTTATGTTAAATATATAACATAAATGTTAAATATATATTATTATCTTTACCTCCCAATAATCATGCGGATAATAAATTATTTTGTATGTTAAAAGTGGGGAAGCCTGCAACATTTATAAATTCTTATATAAGAAATTGAAATCTTTGCTAATGGTTTGTGAAGTAATGAAAGTTAGTGAATTTTTAACAAGTGATTCTTTGGCTAGGTGACAAGTGGTTTTGCGTTTAGTTACATGGTAAGTAGTCCCTCCACACTCGATGTATTTCTAAACATAATGTCTATCTACTACTAGTGCTCCTTTACTGTACATGCTGCCTAACTCTGGAATACACTTGATCCTGATATTTGAAACGCGTGGTCGGTTTATGTTTTAAAAAAATGTATGAAAAAGATATTTCGATCATTATTCCCTGTTACTACCATAATTATTCTTTTTCTATTCTTATCCACATTGATGTCGAAATTATTTTTCAATTTAGTGACAATTAGGTTAACTATATTGCATGTTATCAATACTTATATATATATATACATATATATATATATAATATATAATATTGTAAAGGCTTTTTTAATTTTAGAATATTTATTACAGATATTTACAACGATAAGTTCTAAACTTCTAGTATTTGAGATTTACAAGAAAGATGTTATGATAGTATTTGGGTACTAGCAATAAATGTGGTTTGTGTGTAAATGGGTAAATCCTAACAAACTTCTGCACTACGTATTATTTTACAATTACGATCATGCAGAATTCTCCTTACTGTTTTTTTCTCCATTACGTTATTTTATACAATAAATTCAACCGATTTGAAATTTGCTACATTTGAGACTTCTGATCTTTTCTCCACCTTGAATTTATATAACTAATATATGTTATTTGATATAAGCATATAAATACTTTCCAAGTGATTTGACGTCCGGAATCGAACCCTTTAGAGGTTACAGAGATTACTAGTAATGAATTTAAATATTTTCATAAAATATTCTTATTTATGGATGTTTAAATTCTTACTATACACATGGTACTATACTTACATCAATAAATAAGAATATTTTATGAAAATATTTAAATAATAAGGAACATTTGTATACACATATATATTTTATATTGACAGGAATAAAAGAAATCGATAGGAAATAGGCGGAAAATAGAACGGGGATGATGGGGGTGTTTTGTATGTGAGTTATGAAATACATTTTTCAGATTATATTTAAATATATGAATTGACAACAATTCAAATATTAACTTCCAAATTATTCCACAGTTTGGCAGCCTGAACGCTGAAGGAATATTCGTAGAAGGAGATATCATATTTTGGAACAAAAAAAGAGAGAGCAAATACAAGAGCACGGGCGAATCTAAGACTGAGAATTTCGACCCAAAATCATTCGAACTACGGGAATAATTCAATATATTAATAACAAGGCAGAGAATATGCAGATGAGCCGGCAGCGAACTTCTAATGAGTTTAGCTGCGTTCTGTATTCTGACACATATTCAAATTCCTTGAAATTGAAAATATGGGAAATGCACAAATTTTGAAGTAACTTTTTGAATGGGAAATTTCTACAATAATTTTAAATGTTGTAAGTAGCAGAAAAAAGCAGCGCATGGAAATCCAAGAAGCACAGCATATCAAAGTTGTACGAGGCAAATCCTATTGGGAAAGGAAGAAACGTACTCGCGAAAATCACGCTCGGATTTGTACCAATCAATATACTGCCGAGGACGATCCAGGACACACTGATACGAGTGTTAGTACGCTTCAGCCTAGTACCAGTGCAGATATAACTAACACCAGACATTGATTAGAGTGTTGGAAATATCAAATCATCAGCAACAAGAATTGTTTTCAGAGCGAGTTGTAAAAAGCATCGATTTCAGGCGTCTTTTTCCTATTAACATTTTGCGGTTATTTCCTAATGTAGCCTATTTCACTTTCCACGCAGCTTATGTATAATTTGTAAATAATAATTTTACCGTGATTATATTTTAGAATCACTTTTTTACGAACAATAACTTTATTCTATTAACACTAAAATTTAAAAAAACCTTGATAATTTTATAGCTGCATTTGGGATAGTCGTATTTGTCACATTGCACTCGTTGGAACTCCGTGACCCTAACTATGTTGCGTTAAGAATTCCTGCCCAACTTTCAGGCCTTCTGCGGTCATTATGTGATACCCTTATTTCTAAAAATGAATTCAGTCATTTCGTCCCCATGCAAGGTAACTTTGTTCTCGTGTTGGAAAAATACGGGGAAAATTTATTAGATTTTTTCATTATATAAATTATGACTGCTATCCTTATAATTGTCACTTTTAATTTTGATCATGATTGGATGAAACTCTCTGCTACTAAGAAAAAGTTGCACTGAGCCCTCTATTCAAAGTTCTCACAAATTACATTAATAAACCATCTATGTTGAGATTAGTATAATTTTTTTGCATGGTCTGATGTTTTCCATTCTGCATGCATCTAACAATGTACGTTTGGCTTACATAATCATCAGAACAATTAATAGGTTAGTCGTACACTACTTGGGGCATTGCCCTACTGCGACTTGTTCTCCTTGGTAATTCGCAACTTTATATTTGAGATTAAATATTTGAATAGATCACGGCTGGAATATTTGAATAGATCACGACCGACTCATTATTTTTACAATTTTTATTTCATTCATTGTACGTTAAACATTATTTGTGTAATTTTCTGACAAGTATTTTTTTGGTATCTCAATAGCTTGCTCAATGTATTAGCAATAAGCTAAAAACTTAGCAAAGAATCTACCAATAAACAGATAAATATATAATTTTAATAATTGTATTTGTAGTATATTCATGCAATTTTTAAATATGTACCTAATTTGAATAAATTGATCCAGACAAAAATTCTATGTCATTTTGGTAATATTATTATGATTTTAATATATTAATTTTAAGTTTATTTAGAGTTTTTTGGCAAAAAAGTTTGGAATTTACATATATCGTGCTACTAGAAAAGTATTTAATTATATATTTACGTGTTGTTTTTTCCAATAAATACTTCCCAACTGATTTATATAAATATTCAATCAATCTGATAGATGAAGATATTTCACTTTACTTATCGTTTTTCCTTTTCTTTTTGCTTTTTTTGCAGTTTATATAAATTTAAGTAAATAAAAACCGTTAAAGATGAGTATAACTCCCACCTCGGAAGTTCCGTACTCACGTGGTTTAAGAGTACGGTTCCGTACTCACGTGGCTTATTCCTCACTTTATCATCTCTTATCATTTATAATTAATTTTAAACGCTGATTAGCCAATAGTTCTCGCATAACCTTAGTTAAATTTATTATCATTCATAACTATCGTAGCGTCTTATAGTTATAATCACATTATATTTAAGTACATCCTTGCTAATAAAATAAAATTGGAACCTCGTCTATTTGTTAGCTTGTTTGTCTTTCTTTAAACTGATAAATGGATTACAATAATATTTGTATATGTAATGTGCATGATAGATCAGAATACAGACTATGTATAATTACCTTGTCACTTGTAGGAGTGAACATAAACGCTGAAAAATTACTTCGGCGCAAGAAAAACTGAATACACCGTTTTTATCTGATTTTTAAACGATGTGGAATACATTACAAATTTATGGGTTAATTACTGCACGGCGTGTTGATCAGTACCACAGTACGTAAATAAGGCGGTGCAAAGTTAGGGCTGGCAATTATAAATATTAAAAATAATATTTTCCTCGTAACTAAATTAATATCTACACCAAACACAAAAAATTACGATTTTTACATTATTCTAACACAGCGCTAGCACGAGACAATTAGATTAAAATTTTTTACGACTACTTACCAATTTAAAACAATATTTTAGATAATTTCAGTAATGAAGTATCAATCGAGAAAATGGCATTATCTTTCCTTTAATAATTTAAAAGTGCTCTCATATGCTCAGCAAAAGGAAAAAGAAGACAAGGAAGATGTCCTGTTACATGTAAAAGACAATTTGAACACCAGAAAAATCGGACACAGTGACCGGACCGGTTTTAAATCAGAACCTCAACACAAGACAATAGACTGATGCCTTTTTTTCACTGAGTGTGGAGAGAAGTGAGTATGTAATAATGCTGGAAACATTAATATTTTGTTTTTCAAAGTCAAAATATCAAACAACAATTCTAAGCTACTTGTGGACTTCTATATGTTTATTGCAAAATTTGCATATTTTTTAAATACATTCTCGCTCAAAAGCTAAAGCGGGAAATCTTTTTACATCAACAAAATGGAAAAATGGATACAAGCAAAGCAAATATATTCCTAGAATTTTCTTGGAAAAATATTTACCTGCTCTACGCTCTAGGAATAAACGAAGTTTCATATTAAGTTAATTGATGTGTTTATTAATACATTAATAACACTAACTGATAATACAACAAATTGCAAGATCTAGATGGAAGAAATGGAGAAATCTAAATAATATAATTTAATATCATAAATGAAATGGTAGAAGTAGCATCAAAAAACGAGGGGAATTGATGGGTACCTTGTGATTTGAAAACCCAGCTTTGGCTAAGAGCCAAGCTTTGGCTAAGCCTTACTCAGAATTTTCAGTTGACGTTAAATTCATCAAGTTAATTGCTTGGTTTTAATGCATCCAAGCGTAATTTTTTTTTTTTAAATTTTACTTTATCTATTATTTAGCCAGAGCAAACATCCATAATGAGCCATCAAATTCCTGTGTTGTCTTGTTTCGTTTTGCTGTTCGTGTTTTTGTGTATATTTTTACATACATTTCCATTTTCATATCGTCATATATCCTAATTCTAACTAGTTACGATTCATCTTAATTCTAACCCGCCATTTAACTAGTCACTAGTTAATTAGTAATAATTGGATAAATTAAGTAGAAACTTTTCGTCATCATAAGTCGATGTTACGGTTCGCTTCTTTGTTATATTCATTTTCCTTTATTAATACAATCAAACAAGGCGAAAGATAGGTTAAGCCTCGGACAGAAAGTAGGAAAGCTAAAAACTGCATTATTATTTTGACGCTGCCTCTTAGAAATTATAATAATCTCATAATATATGGGATTCGCAAGTCAAAAAGGAGATCAAAAGTCACGAAAATATTTTTTTTACAAGTATATCGATTCTAATTATCATAAGAATTTTGAAGCATAAAATTTTCTACAAGTTTTGCCTTCTTACATTTTTGTAACTGCTTCAAGATAGGGCGCCGAGAGTGGGAAACCTGCATCTGCTTATATGGTAATTCAATGTAAACTATACTTTACAAAGCTATGAAATATTTGAAACAAATCGTAAATATTTAATTATTAAATAAGCAATACAGATTCAAAATATCGGATTTGAAGAATTCGGAGTATTTTTTATGAAATATTAGTTTCGACGTTTAAAGGTTTTTAAAACTAAATTACTTTCTATAGAATAGAAGAGATGATTTTCGTATGGCAGTACATGAAGAAATTTAAAAAATTAATATTTTACTTTTAAATAACAGGTTATTGAATCGATGGTGAATTTATTTCATTGCATCTAACAGTTGCTCTGTTATTTGGCAAATTTTTAATTAACGAATAATGTCAGAAATGGTAACAAATATTTTTTGATTGGATATTAAATTATCTATATATGGGTGGCAAATACCACTGGATTTTTAAAATATTTTATAAGATAATATACTAGCTATTCACCTTGAAAAACTTTATTTTACTGTTATTTTTATTTTTCTTTACTTCTTTCATGGCTAAATAAATACATATCGCCAAGTTATAATTATATATATATATATATATATATATATATACATATATATATATATATATATATATATATATATATATATATACATATATATATATATATATATATATATATATTTAATTTATACATAAAATTAATTTACATCTAAATAAACTTGCTCATTTTTTGGTCTGTGCTAACTCGTCTATGTCAGTATGGCTTGGCCTTATTAAAATTTCTGAATCACCGAGGCGCGATTTAACCTATGACTATTTTAATACAAAAAAACATATTACAAACAACTCCTATTATTATTTTTATAGTAATTCCAAATAAATTGAAACACAAAATAAATCTTAATTATGTTTAAATATATCAGAAATTAAAATTATAAACTATTACGATTTATTTAAAACAGGTGCAAAAAGTTTTGTAAATTCGTGACAAACAATTGAAAAATTAATCAAACTACTTAAATATGTCACCGGTTACAAACATATTGCCCCAAAATATAGTTTTGATTTAGCGATTTTCAACAATAAATAACTGTTGATATTATTAAGCTTGGATTTATCTTGTTGAGGTCTGAAGAATTTAAGTTAGATATGATTTCCCCTGGTTTTGAATATTTTTAGTGAGACTAATATGTAAATGGAAGAATGTTTAGTTAATAAAAGACACCTTTAAAAAGTTGATATCAAATAAGTTAAAAAGATCTAGCATCACTTGGATTCGATACGGATGTGAAAATAACAATTAGAAAATGTATTCATTATATTTGCGATAAGGAAAATAAAGAAATTCTAGAAAATACTTAAAATTACCATTGAATATGCACATATATTAAGATTAAACTTTACTATATGTTTGTATATCACTAACAATGGTGATATATGAAATTTACAGTTTACATCCGTGGACGATAATTATAGACAAGCTTTTAATTACGAAGTTCCTCAGAAAGACGAAAGTCGCAAAATTCTACATAGAAAATAAAGTTCATTATAACCATTGGATATATATGTATGTATATATATATATATATATATATATATATATATATGCACACACATATATATATATATATATATATATATATATGTATATATATATATATATATGTATATTATAAATATATATATATAGTTTAGTTTTAATCTTAATTGAAATATTCAACGATAAATTTTTAAATTTCTATTGACGTATCGCAATGAAAATTCTAGTTCTTTGGGTGAAACGTACTGATTTGATTTTAATTGAACTTACGAGGATCCTTCCTAAAGTTTTCGATGAAACTGAAATGTGGCGCGAATACAACCAATTGTTTATAACATTTGTCAAATATGGTTCTTTAGATTAAGTGCTGTGCAATTTCAAATGCTTTATTTTACTGTTTAGTTGCAGTGATTACGTGAAAACAAGTTCTGACATTTCTGAAAAATGGACAAACTTGAGATTCCAGCTATTTGCCTGGTCTTTTGTCGGAAGCGTTTATCTTCGACGGATGGTCCCTCCGTATTAGATAAGTGTTAGCATTAGATTAATAAGTGGTTGAATTTAAGTGTGGTCATTGCCCATTTAATATCATCAATGCTTGGGATGGTCAAAAACAAACATGACTGTTAAAGCTGTTACAAAATAAAAAATTGCTATTTTGAGACTATTATTTGGAGCTCCTCCTAAATTATTTTCCACAGAATTAAATCCGCCTTTATAGGCAGGGTGAATATCTCAATAAAATAAAATGTATTCGAATAAACCTTCCAAAAAAAGTTTCGTCAACGTTTAACAATTGTAGATGAAAGGGAGGCTGCAGAAAAATTAGGTCTATGGTTTTGTGGGATTATCGCGGTATGGTGCTTATAATCTGTCTGGAATAATGCAGAAATATGATCGACGAATATTACTACTACTGTACTACTACTGTACTACTGGATTTCTTAAAGGTTTCTACACAAATTTAACGCCCACATTTTACTATAAAATTAGTATTCTTTCAGCAAAATTTAAGGACTTGCGTAGCTCGCTGCAGTTTAGTTTTGCAGCGATAACCTCAGACACCTGAGATTATCGCTGGACAACTAAGTTTTAAAATACCTCTACGTGAACCGTATTCACGATTCAATTTGAATTAAAGTTCAATGCTAACTTGTTACCGACGATTTATAACTCCTCTTAAACTTGAAAAATATTGCAGGAAAAAGATTTGCGTCAGATCTCTAATTCAAAAATCAATTGGTAATTGGATGATGGAAAGTCGAATGGTACAATCTTCTATTTCTGCTTCATTTATATATTTTTACACTCGCATTCCTAAAGACACAAGAGAAAAAATTTCACCCTATGATCGGAAAAATTGAGGAGGAAAAACATAGTATATATTTCTCAAGGAAAACTTATTCATTTCATCATGCGGCTATTCAGCGTTTCCTGTTAGCCAAAACTGACGTAGACATTAATTTATTATTACGTATATTAAGTATCGAATAATATGTAATCGTAACACGTTATAAAATATGAGCTGCGTCTACTCAACAAAAATACCATATTTAATTTGTTTTGAACAAAGCAATTGCACAGATATTTATTTCCTGAATTTTCTCTATGATTTCTCTCAAGTGTGCTAGTGAATTAATTTTTTCAGACTTTACCAGTAATATTTAAAAAAGATCTCTTAGAGAAATTAAATTAATCTTGTAGTTGGCTCAAAATATTGGCAGGTAAATGGAAAATATTGGGGGTCAGTTGTTTTATTTTAAGGAACAAACGAGTTTTTTCCTACGTACTACGATAAATAAAAGTTTTGGAAACTACTTCGAAACAAATTTTGTATCTGTCGTTATTATAAATATGTTTCATACTGGTACTTTTACTCTGTTTTTTAAAACTACTTCTCTTACACCATGATCATCATTCAGATAATGTTATTTTCACATAGAATACCTGAATATATATTTGAAGCCATTTACTTTGTGTATAGTGGCATTGGTGGAATGATTAATTTTGTTCCCGTCTTCTCGGTATTTGTTACTCGATATTAATTTAGAACTTTAATTTTAAAACCACATTTTTAACATGAACTTTAACGAATAGTTCAAAGCTAAGTTTCAAAAATTGTTGTATGTGTGTTGTAAATATTTCTAATTGACTTAGTTTTTATTTTATATAAATATTTTTATTTGTATAACAGTTATATATTTTTATACCCACTATGATGGACTCATCAAATTATTTTTATTAATTTTCTTTGGACAGAACAAGTGCATCATATTGCACAGATCGTAACGTCACTTAAAGATGGGAGAGAGAAGGTCATCATAGGGAAAGTTAAAATGGCTCTAACGAAACCTCATTTGTCTAAACCGTATTATCGATTCCGTCTCTCTCGAGTAACACCTTGCCATAAATACATACCTGCGTGCTTACATAATTTTCTACGTATCTATACAAATACAATGCCTTCTTTGGCGTGCCGCATTAGATTAGAAATTGCTAGTTTTATTTCTATTTAATTTGCAGTTACGCATGTTATAATAATAAAAAAAACTATTTCTATTTCTAAAACTAAGCAATGCGGAATGTGGCATATTCATATATATGTATATATATATATATATATATATATATACATATATATATATATATATATATATATATATATATATATATATATATGTATATATATACCGTACCTGCTGATTTTACAAACTTCGTTAGTTTGTATAGGCTTGATGACATGTGTCCATCGATGGGGATTCGGTACATATCGCATACACTGCATATTATACTTCATATTCAGTCACCTCCGTCAGACACATTCGTGTCACGACTCAATCACAATACAGTTGGGCACATTGAAAATTTCCAATAATATTGATTTGAAATGATTTTAATAGTTTGCACAAACCAAGCAAGTGAAAGTAGATGCTGAAAATGCTGAGAATAAGAGGCAGAGATTTTTCATTCAAAAATCGATTTCAGAGACGGAAAAAATTGATCGAGGGAAGACAAAATCAGGCGGCCTTTATTTAAGCACATAGGTGTGTGAATTAAATATTATTTATTTTAATCTCACAAAATTAAAAATTAAACACAAGTGAAGTAATATTGCAATCAGTCGACAAATTATTTCAAATAGGAAAATCATGGCAATCACAATGTTACGATAAAAGAAATATATGAATTGAGATGAAACTAGATGACGGTACGCTACTTTCCTTTTATTTATGTTAATTTTACTCCTAATTCTAGGACTGGTTATCCTATAACTAAATTGATTATTAACTTATTGACTAAAACCACTAAGAAAATATACGATGCAGATATAAAAGTTTCACGCAATTTTTCTCAGGCAATAATTAAAAAGAAACTATAAAACATAACATAATAAACGACCTAAACATTTTTATGTAGAGTATAAATAAATCTGAAAGCATGTGACGCACGCAGGTATTGGCATTAACAAAGGGATTAACGATAAATAAACAAATTGGGATATTAATTCATATGATTCTAAATTCGGCAAAATATCTTGAAAAAAACAAAAAATCTAATATTAATCTAACAATCAATACAATTTTTACCTAACACGGTGCAAAAATCTTACCAATATAATATACCCAAACAGAGTGCATCGTTCCTTTGTTCCTTTTTAATACCAAATATTAAGTGTTGTCTTTTCTGTGTCGCATAATTGCGACATAATTAGTGTATTTCTTAATCGGTGCGTCATACATAGAAACGTTAAATGATTTAATAGTAAATAATGTGTTTTGTCATGCAGTGAGTATTTTATATTAGTTGTTATTGAATTTAATTTTGTTAATAAACAAATATAAACAATGAGTTTATTTTAATGTATTCGTTGTAATTTGTTATATCCCACAGTTTACAATTAAATTGCAAATGTAATAAGAGAACTTAAACTGAAAATTTTTAAAATATCAAAAGTGGAACCAGATAGCCAGTTTCTGCTTTTTTAATGTTTTTCAAAATAATCTTAAATAATCTTAATAATCGGTGATGCTCTATATCGCTTTTTATTGAAAATTTTCAGACTGTTAAGGAACAGTTTGAAAAGATTAAAAATATTATATTTTTATCAAGTTCTATTAGTCCGGATCTCGGGAAATAAATTTTCAAACGTAATATAGTTTAAAGCTCATTGGTAAAATAATATGTATCAATTGATTACAAAAGCAACAATGACAACCATTTCAGCCAATCGTGCTCATTGTCGTGGAATATCGCCAAGTGGTTGCTGGTCGAAATGCGACTATTTAAGTGGAAATACGGTGTTGAGCTTTAACGCAGTCCGCCCGTTTGCCTGAAAGCTTTAACGCCTATATACACTATTCGATTTTCATATCCCGCATTCGGAGATGATTAAACGGAATTGTACGGAGCTTCGAACAGCATTAAGATTTATGGGAAAATAATTGACTTCACATTGGGTAGCAATTTTGCATATTGCTACTGGGAAAATCCATCTTCTTTATAAATATTTCCAATATGAGGTAGTTTATTATACAAGGTTTTAAATAATAATAATTAATAATAATAATTTGTATGGAGGAAAATAAACCGTGCAACGTAGTGAATACAAATACATTGAACAAAAATATTTTTAATACTGTAGGATCCTTTGTTGATGGTCCTTTTCGACTTTATCTTTTGTAACAACTATGAGTTTTTGGTGCAATGACGAGTTTTTGCATATTAAATTAATTAGGAAACTAATATGGTAGAGACATCTTTATTATTAAATGGATTATATTTACGGTATCTATAATAAAATTAAATCAAATATTGAAAATATAAGTATTTAATTGTTTGAATTTTATATTTTATAACAACTATGTTTTTTGGTGCAATGACGAGTTTTTGCATGTTCACTTAATTAGGAAACTAATATGGTTAAGACATCTGTATCATTAAATGGATTATATTTACGGTATCTTAAATAAAATAAAATCAAATATTGAAAATATTAGTATTTAATTGACTCAGTTAGGAAACTAATATGTTAAAGGCAAAATAATTTAGTGTCTACATGTTTTAAAAAAGTAACTACTTTTTACTTGGATGCATTTTTATTCATCTTAAATGACGCGGAAAAGTTTATCTGGCCCGACTTTGAAACTAGACGGGAGATACAAAGCGTAAGCAAGGCAGCAGGTGAAATGGCTTTACTCTAGTTAGAAGAAATTTTTCTAAGACATTTTTAGATTCTCTTTAATTTTTTTTGTCTTACATTATCTTTAAATGGATTATATTTATGGTATCTATAAAATAATAACAATAAATACTGGAAATATGACTATTTAATTGTTTGAATTAAAGTTTAGAAGGATAAAAATGAAATGTCTAACCAAAATAAAAGAATTTGTAGCAAGTGAGTAATATATGGTTAATGTCGGCGTTTTTCCTTCCAATTTATAAATATTTTCCAAAAATTCGTTAATGTACTCACTTAACTCACTTAAACAGATAATCTTGCGTTCCATATTAACTACGCACATTCTGAACCTATTTTTATAATTTTGTTGTTTATAGTTTAAACAAATTCATGAAAACCATGTTTACATATGTGAATTATGACTTATGATTTATTAAATATTTAAAACTAATAAATTACAACAAATTTTCAGCATATTGCTTTAATTTCATTATTTTTTATTTGCGTTACCGTAATGATTAAATTAAATACAAAGGTCAATTTTGAAAATACATTTTAATATTTAATTTTTTGATTGAATTTAGTTTTTACCAGCCGTATTTGTAAATGCTTCAATCCTTTTACGATTTTATTTGCATTAGTTATTTGCGTACTAAATAAAGTTATTCTTGTACTATGCCAAAGAAGTATTCCAGCTTCTTCTTCTGTACTTCTAACTACTTCCAACGCGTACCTAAGCACACGCACAATTTTTTTTTAATTTCACCGATTTCAGAATAGATAACGGATAATTCATAATAATACATTATATACCATTGCGAAATTAATTTTTCCCTCTCTATATAATATAGAAACCATCAGGTAAAAGTAAAAAAAAAGATCACCTAAAAAAAAGAAAAAAAAAGGAATGTGTTTATAAAATTTCCTTAACTGGGTAGTTCACTATTTGTTTATTATTGACATATCACACTTTCAAGATGCAAGCTGAAAATTTGATAAAACTTATAAATTTTCTGAGATAAAAATATGTACTTAATATTTAGACAATAACGGCAACACTAGATTGTGATTCCATTTTGAGTAAATCATGTCAAATCAAGAGCGAAAGCGAAGAAAAAATCAAGAGCGAAAGAGTGAAGGAATAGCGAGAGTATATCGTTATCTCGCTTAGCGAAGATTTAGCGTCTACAAGCAATTGTTAGTTTACAATTATTAGTCAAAAATTGTATTGTATTCGCAGTTCAACATGGACCGTAAATAAACCACTCATTATTTTTGAGATTCATCTAATTCATTACACTAGGAGTGCTATGTATGTAAACTTTTAAAACTCAAAGTTACCATGTTTAGTTAGGCCTTATTACCATGTTTTTTTTAGGTTTCAATAGCCAAATAACTCGATATTATTAACAAGGCGTACTATTTTATAAGACGAAGACATCACAAAGCTTCTAAGTAATTAAAAATTAACTCGAAGTATAATGTAATATTTATCTAATAACATTGCACCTATAAAGCACTTAGTGACTAGAATTCGTATGTACACTCACTGTTAACTATGTAAATCCTCATGTACTCAAAATTTACCTCCGCTCATACCATTAAAGCGAGTCACTCACTAGCTTAATAACATTTTAATAAACAGGTCAGTAATGCAAACAGGAAGCGTTGTTTGCACATATGGCAAGACGAGATAAAGAGCTAATTCCCAGGAAAATCATACGTTTTTGCTTTGCTTTCATTCATTTTTTTACGTTTGATGACGCAAAAGAGTTTTTCAGTTTTTCGGTTTCAATTTTGCGGCGACAATTTGTACCAGTGCAATATGTAAACATGTTTCATTTTGGGTTGAGAAAGAAGAGCGCTGCTCATAAATTACTAAATTTGCAATTTTTTTGCTTTCCTTCCCGTGCTACAGTATTCTACGTTTTAAAATCCCTTTGCGAATAGCGAAACACCAAATATTTGTATTTACATCATGTTTGTCCATCTGCCCGTTCATACGTCGCAACATTACATACCTCTCAATTTTAATCTTGAAGATATTTAAATAAAAAATTTAAATGTAAATTAATTATAATTTTAGTTTTAGTAAAACCATAAACATATTTCACTAACAGGATAAAAAACATTCTAGTAAAAACGGTAAAAAGTGAAATAAAAAAATTAGTTTTTAGAGGGATGGCTTATACTAGAAAAACAAATTTTTTGGAAGTAATATTCTGTTGAAGTAAATTCCAATCCTTTGTTGTCTAAAGAAGTTTATTTGGCAAAAAACAAGAATTAATTATTCATATACGGGTAACTCTTAAGATAAATATCTATTTATTTACGTCGTGTAATTTTTTTTAAATTAATTCAAAAATTTAACCACAAACTTTTGCCGTGCTTTGAGTACACAGATCTGAGAAGCAAGGAGATAACACTAAATACATTTGATTTTAAAGTTTAAATAACGAATATGTCTTATACTAACAAATTTATTTCAAAATTCTTTTCATAATAAGAATGTGTCATTCTAAGTGATTAATGGAGGAGTGGCCGCAGATTCCAAAAACGATTATCCAGGGCAAGCCAGAGTTTTGTAACTTACCAGGAAAACATTGTGAAAAGAGCAATTACATCAATTAATTTTTTTATAAACCCACATTCTAATGGATGAAGCCGCAATTAAATATATGATTAACTTACATTCTATTTCGTTAGGTACTTCGAATTGTTTAATTCGTTGTAGTTAATGACGTAGGTATTCGCCAAAACTAAATTAAATTCTGCCTTCAATATTGTGTGGATTTACCGATTATTTTGACAGCATAATAATAAGTTAATATTCTCGGTAGACTCAGAGGAAATATTATCTATACACGTGGCTTTTCACAATATTCATTTTTCACAATAAATTATAAAAAAAAAACTTTTCGTTGTAATTTTGAAATATGAAAAAGAAAAATGGCAATGCAAATATGCAAGTCGTAAGAAAAATATAGAAATTTTGTTTCAGGGCTTCTTGCAAGGTTTGTTTTTCTTTAATTCTCGTATTTGCTCTGTCCATGAAAAAAAGGTTGGAGTAATTATGAGTCAATTAAGTTAAATAATCATATGTATAAAATTTACAACAGTAGTTTCCTCTTATTAACTTTATCGAAGTAGGAAGCTTCAGCAGTGAAAATAATAAAAGGACTTGAGTGGGTTAAATATATTAACAGAATGATAATATGATTTAAATTATACTTTCAATCCAAAATTTAGTTCTTTCATCGAAATACAGAAAGATTATGATATGATAATTTCAATGAAATTATCATCGATGTATAAACTGAAGCACGTAACGTATAGGAATATAACTATTATTGGTAGATATCTAATGTGGTATAAATGATGCAATAATATATTTTTAACATATTAAATCATAAGTAAAATTATCTATTTAAAAATAAGTATATTTTGAGGACGTGAAAATATGTAGAATGTAAATGAACAGAAGAAAAAAGTAGGTTTTAATTACAGTTATCTATGGATTAGCTTGATTTTGGATTTTACGATAGGGGAATAATTTTGTATTACAAATAACGCTAAAAAAATTATATAAAGTTATATACAAAACCGGGGTATAGTTTAATTTAATGTAAATAAAAATCAGTAAAGCACGACTAGAGCTTAAGACAAAAAAAACTGCGCGGTCGGGGTTTACCCGACAAAAATATACTAATATAATCAAATTTGTATATTTTATTTTATTTTTACCATTTTTAAAATTCTAAATAAGAAAAAAAAACAATAAAAAAATACTTAAAATTAATAAATTGCCAGCGTATTCATCTATTTTCAATGTTAATTAAACTTTATTTAGATTGTTTGATGAAATAAAAAAAATAAATCTTCAGAATAATAAAATTAATTTTAAATTTAATTTCATTAATAATAAAAATTTAGGCATTTTCAAATGAAAATATTTTTATTTTATATATTTAAAAAACGAATTAGATTTAAAATTAATTTTAACATTAAATTTTATTGGTCTACCAATTAATTTTTTTCTTGCCTTATTTTATTTTTTTTTAAATTATTCAATTAAATTCAATTCAATGGTAATTTTATATTTATGCTTAATTATTTTTATTTCAGTTATTTCAAAAATTAATTAAATTTAAGAATAATTTTAACGTTAAACTTTCTTATTCTAAAAATGTAATGTTTCCTCATTTTATTATTTTAAAATTGATTTATTAAATCAATCAAATTTAAAGTTACGTTTCAATTTAATTATCTTAAAAATTAAAATTTCATTATTTATATATTTTTTAAGGTTAATTATTCTTAATTTTTTAGTAAGTTAATCAAGTTTAATATCAGAATTAAATTTACCTATTTTTAAAATTAAAACTTATTCATTCTTATTTTAATCATTTTATTTTAAATTTCAGATTTTCCAAAAATTTAAATGAATATTATGGATTGATTAATTTACTGAAACAATCTAAATAAAGTTTAATTAATTAAAGGAGAAAAATAAATACGCTCGCAATTTTTTGTAATTTATTAACTTTAAGTATTTAATAAATAATAAAATAATAATGAAAATAAATCCAAATTGATTTATATTCATTATTATTTTTTTGTAATTTATAAATTTTTTATATTTAGTAAATGATATAACAATAATTTATAATTTATAAAGCAAATAAATACATATCGAATTGGAAACTGTCTGGCAGATGATAGAAATTAAGTAAGGCTTACGATAGAAAGCCTGCAAAATGAAAAAAAAGTTTGTTAAGATATACGAAGCACCGTGAGCTAGTGTCAACGCGAACACGTGTTTTATTTAAAAAGAAAAAAAAAGTATAAGTAGTAAGTAGTAAGCTATGACCGGTGTCGTTAGTCGCGAATGAATTGTAAATATTTATTTTAATTAACAAACGAAGGAATAAGTGATTAACACTTGAGTCTTCGCTTATGTCTTAATAAAGTTTTAATAGTATTTACACGTGTTTATAATTGAGGTTATGCAGATAATCGCGTACGATGCTTGCTGCTCGAATGTCGATATTCGCACGAATACACACCATATAAAATAGTACATAATGGAAAGCGAGAGAGACAGAGAGAAACAGAGGGAAAGGTCACCTGGAGGGTGCCTGACAATTTTTCCTCACGGGACGATTTCTGCCAGTTCGCTCTATTCTAAGCCGCATAAAAGAACTTCGTTTCACAAAAAGTTTAATAGGAACTTAGACATATGTAAATATTTAAGGATAAAGAATATTTTCTTTGAAGTATTTATAAAAAATAATATAATTTTGCGCCATTTAAATATGTCATAAATTATAAAATTTAAAACCATAACTATAATTTTTTCTGTAAAAGAAAATTTCTAGCAAACCTACTTTCTAACAATTTTATGTGCAGTTACAAAGATGGGAGAGAGGATATTATTCATAGATATTTAGAATATTATTCATAACAATTTCTCGAAAAATATCTTATGTAAAATTCAAATAAAATAATTCCGGAATCCTCCCGTTTTATTAATTCACTCGATATTATACACGGCACATCAAATGAAAAAAGTTCAACTTTTTTATTTTGTCCTCTATTTTTTAACTATGCAGGTTAATACGTCCCAATATTAAGCAAAATTTCGAGTTTCTACCTCAAACTGTTTCTGAGAAAAAAACTCATGTGAGGTATTAATAGATGAAAATTTAATATATGAAGAAAGTGTCCCTTTTTCCTTTTCTTTCCTCGAAAGAAACGTGATTTTGAAAAGATCATCATTGTCTGAAACAAAAGACGCTTATATCATATCATTAGGAGACCAGAGCAGTAGAGCACGTGATGAAAGAAAAATGCCATACATAAATGTATGTGTATTACGTTCTAAGAAAATTAAATCGACATTAAAATTATACCATTATTTGGAAGAATTTTCCAACAATACTCCCATAAAATTGTGTTTATGTTAGGTAATATCTATAATACAAAAAGTATTAATTTTAAAGTACATTAGTTAGTATTTCAATATTAGATCTATGTGCGGTATTTATTAAAATTATTTTGAATGTTTTGTCTTTCAAATTATCATTAACATTTCAACGCATGTAATACTTAAATTGTCACATATAATTTGAGGAGACAAATTTTAATTGAAATTTGGTAAGCCTTTGTTAGTTCAACGAATATTTTATTACAGTTTTGGCATTATATGCAATAAAATGTTAACAATAACGTGAAAGTCAAAGCACTCAAAATAATATTTGGCATTATTTCAAAATTTCACTTTTGATACAACTAAAAAAATATCATTGCTCATGCAAATGGTAAAACGCCTCCAGCTATCATTACCATCAAAGAATTTAAAAATTATCATAGATAAAGATTGTCCATCCCACAGATATTACTTGACTTATTTCAAAAAATCTATGTGGTAGGTCACATTTTACCAAAAAATTTTACCTTTTTTTTGATGAAGTTTTTATATTATATATTATTTTAAGTAATTTAGAATTTTCTTTATCTGCTGTTTATTTGTATTCCAATTCGCCTGAAATTAATAACACAGAAATGTCAGATAATTTAGCAAGAATGACATATGATTCACCATTAAATATCTGCAACCTAAATTGGCTCAGTGTCTTGAGTTCTTGCCCTTTTTAGACCAATCATATACCAACAAATAAACTATGACAGCAAAACTGAATTCACGAACGAAAGTCAAGTATTTTATTGAATTTTGGTCAAATTAGGCAGAATGGTCTAAATTAACACAGTTTTATCTTAGGCCTTTACCGCTAACAAAACTTTGCCCATTATTAATTCATCCTTTGAGTTTAATCAAGTAAATAATTCATTAATGGTTTGTTCTAGTTAAAACCCATATATAGAGCTTGCTAAATGAATGTGAATTAGTGGAAGCAGTTGTAAGCGGCCAGTAACCTAATGACGTTGTAAATATTTCAACAACGTGCCACGGGGTCGGCCATAGGAATGGCGGGTGCCGCCCGCCTAACCGCAGCATTCGGTTAGAGTGCCCTTGTCTCATGCGTTATCATAAACTGAAGTAAAATGTGTCTTTTAAGTGAACTTGGTTTTAAAATTCTCCATAAGCTGGATTATTGTCAGTTCTACACTGTATTCAGTATTAGGTATAATATTGACCATTAAAAATGAATTTATAAGCTATTCATATACGAGCGAAGTTACGGTAGCCCTTGAAATCAAGCACCGTGGGAAGTATCCATTACCTAACACACATAAACCGATACACACACACACACACAAATATATATATATTTATATATATATATATATATATATATACATATATATATATATATATATATATATATATAATTCAAATAGTTTATGCATCGAGATTCATAAAAACCTCATATAATTTTCAAAAGCCGTTTGGACGATATAAGTACTGAAATGTATAAATGGAATTTATAAGGAAACACTTAATGAAGTCAAACATTTTCACATGTGTTAGAGATTGTATTAATACGGGATAATTTGCGATAATTCTTGTTTTTTTCGTGGCAAAATTAATAATATTTAAGAACCTATAATGTTTAATTACAGGTCAAAATGTCTCTATATTTTTTTACCAAAAAAAAAATTTTAATATAATTATATTATAAGAAATGCTGAGTCTTCGATAAATATTTCAACGAAAAGTTAGAAGGTGCAAAAAAGTTCAAGCATGTAAAGCTTTTATTATTCCAGGAATTATCTCACTTGATAAAAGAAGACAAAATAATTTTAGGTGCAATTAAGTAATTAATACTATTAGATTATAGAGAAATATAAAACAGAGAGAAAAATTCAAATAAAATCAATGGTGACGAATAAGAAGATAAATCGCATAACCCTTGTGAATGAAAAAGAAACGGTTAATTACCAAATACTAGTACAAAATTACACTAGAATAATTATGTTTCAAAAGCGAAAGGAAAAAATGAGCTCGTATAACTCATTTCGGGAAATGTGGCAATATTGGTGACAACATTTTCTAAATATGGCCATCTTGACACAGAACTCAAAAAAGAGGTCTAGAAGCAACGTCTTTGGCATTATCCTACGTCATTATCAGTTGATTGAGGAATAATTAAAAATTCACTTCACCTGGGTAAGTTTCTTCAATGATATCTCACACGAGGTAGCAAAAAACAACCGGCACATTGTATTTATTAAGACGCACTACTTTTCTCTCTTTAAATGAAATCCCTACCAAATTGCGCAACAAAAGTTGTGGTCTATTTAAATTGTTTGTTTGTATTTCTTTTATGGTTGAAAATCTAATGGATTTTAATAAAATGTTACATACAGCTAATATGTGTACTTATATTACAATATAGACTATATATCATTATGTTATCTTTTAAAGATGCAGATGAGTGAATATAAAACAAAAATCCCATATTGGAAAAATATTATCATTTCATGACTCAAATTCATTTGATTTCAAAATTAGAGGAAAAATTTGTAGCGACATCTATCATCAATGGGTAAAAAATAATAATCGTTTTAATAATAAATAAAATTACTATTTCCTAATATAATATTCCTGAAATTTTAATTTTGAAAACTTGAATCATATGCAAGTATACCAAACCATTGAACACATTTAGCTATAAAAGTTCATTTGACCCTATACACAAAATAATATTATGATATAAAAACTAAATATCATCTTATGTGCATACTGAATTTGTTGCTAAAAACAGAGTAAAACTTTGCAACGATGTATATCTATTATCGATGTGTAACAAATAATTGGCGTTTTAATGATAATTGAAATAATTATTTCCGAACATTTATCCGTGGATGTTGTTTTCCCAAACGTAATATTTATCTAGATAAATTTCACAATTGAAAATAAAAATATCTTAAGTTACAAAAGTCTCTTTAACACTATATACTTATCAGTTATAATTTATGTAGTTGTTACAAAAGTGACCATTTATCCTTGGTATATTTGCGCGGTACTTAAGTATTTCGATCGAGAACTAAAACGTGAATCATGTTTAGATGCAAATTTAAATCTAATATAATTGCATTTGCGAGCTATAGATCTCTATCTGGCAGATAATTATAACAACGATATGTGTTAATTTGGATTACTTCAGTGCGAAACTCTAAGAAAAGAAAAATGAGAAAATTTAGGGACATACACGAGAGAAAAAAGTGAATACTGGTGAAGTGAATTAGAAATATTATAATTTCTTGACATTTATTATACCAGTTCCATAATCTATAATTAATTATATTCAAGATATATTTTACACATATTGCATCATACGTCATAATATTTTTTTAAATCTACAAATTGAGTATCTCTAAAATGTATTTAATATCTGATAGATAACGTGCTTTGGTAAAGCTTACTTTTTACTTATCTGAAGTAAAGTAGTGCAGTTTTTTTGGTTTCTTAAGATTTTAAACAATAATATTTTTTAATAGATGCTGGAACCTCTCTTCATTAAATGAGAAAGGTCTCATCTATTTATCGTCCAAACTAATTGAACAAGCCTTTTCACTTGGTTTTATTAAAGCAAGCAGCTCTAAAAACTAAATTACTACGAATATTAGATCAAAAGCCCGAATCTATCTTATTACCAAATTTTTTAAATTTTAGAAAATTTTTATTTTACAGAATTTAAAGTATATTATTTGATTAATTTTAATGTTTTCTTTTGGAATAATTAATTTCTAGAAATATTATAAGTGAAGATGACCATCATTTTGCTATTTCAGAATATATGTTAGTATTAACATCCTAAAATCACTTACGAACTGATAATTTAGGGCCTAAATATCCAAAAAAAATTCATATGTTTCGTAATGAATAAATATATTATTGAAATTGCATAGATCCCCTAAACACCCCTCGTTTAACATAGAGGTCCCCAACTTTGTATTACACGAATATCAGAGTAGACACACGTAAGAGCTTTATGCAAAACTAATTATTCTGTAAATTAATTTTCATTTCAACTAAATTTAATAAAATCAATGATACCTATTGACGTGAAAATGTATTATTTCAAGAATAAATAACTGATTGCGAACGATTGACATAGTTCCCCCTTCGCCTCCAATAAGCGCACCACTAGAAAATAGAACGTTTCTAAATCATTTCAGTTTTCGTTATGCTGCCAGCCGTAGTAAAAGCCCTCATAAATCTGTATGTATAAATAATGTACAGACAAATAGAGTGCAATATTTACAATTCAATTTGTTTTTAATATTTACATTTCAATTTGTTTTATGGACACTCTGGAGTAATAATGTATATTTCCTCAAAAGAAATTTGATTTTTGTTCCACAATTTCCTTCATAATTTCTTTGTATCTTCTAAAGTAATAATAATAATATAAGAATCACATACACGGAGTACAATTTCTCAGGCGTATAATTCAAATTAAATTAAATTTATGTCTTGAAATTTCTTTGAATTATATAAAGTAATAATAATGAAAAGAACATATAAGAAGTTCCGATTCTAAAACGTGTGATTTAAATTTAAATTAGTTTATATGTAATAATCCTTGCAAAGAAAACGAAACCAGGATATATTCTTTCTTATTAACAAATTTTTCTTTTTGACTCATAAAATTTACTTAGTGTTTCTAAGGTTTACATATCTTTACAGAGCTTCATTGCTTAACTACAAAAACTAAGTGGATATTTAAATAATAAAAAAAAATTTCAAACTTTATTTATATAATTCCTAACCTAAATATGTCTAATAATTTAAGAAGAAAAATAATTATGATGTGGAAGGATTGTTCCGCTACGAACAAAAAGGAAAGAATAGATATTTATTTACGTAAATGACATCGCATAGAAACTATTCGTGGAACTATTTAAGTTGCAGAAATTTTTTTTGTTTATTTTTGTTCATACCAATCTTATATTTATTTCTTTCCATTTTACTATCTTACTGTGTCTTTGTTCTGATCTACCAATTTCCTATTTTCTTTAATAAGATGTATACTTCTTTGGCGACATTCATATTATTATGTTGGCAACTTATACAACCGCCCTCTCTGTACAAAAACTTTTCAACTTTTTATATATAGTGAATAAAATTAATTGTTAATTAATGTATGTAATATATGTATGTAGTATGTAACACTTGTCGCTAACGTGTAGGCAAAGGTAAAGTTTCGTCTTTGTAGAATTCTTAGGGCGTTTGACTTAAAAACCGGTGAAGCTTCGATTTTGATACGAATATTGCCTTTAATTTTATATTACGTAAATTATTAGACAGAGGGTGAAACAGATGGTAGTTAGATGGCAATAGGTCTGAAGAAAACAATAGGTAAAGTAGTATATGCCATCCAAATGAAAGTAATTTTTCACGTCTTGCTTTTGTTATGTGATCCAAGTTTCATTTCCTCTAACCAAGTACCTTTGACTCTGGTTAGAATAATGATAACCTAGTAGCTCCAAGCACACATTAGCTTACATTTGAAATTGAATCGGTGTTAGCTCATGTGGTAGCCAAATGGAATATTTCCACTTCTTTCTCAAAGCATTAAGTTTTTTGTCCATTGCTGTATAAGACCATGAAAATAATGCAAACTTAATCCAGGATCTATTTCAATAAGGCTATTAAATTGTTTGAAATCAATTGTAGGAGGTCGCTTTAGCAAAATTCTCTTCTTTGAATCTTTGGAACCAGTGCTTGGTTGTGAAGTAAGCGGGCATACCTTAACGGTTTTGTATATATTGCGTGATGCTTCGTTGGTTTTTCACTCTAAACGATATTCATGAAGAAAAAGTCCTCTATGTTTAGCCGGAAATATTTTCATATTTAGTTTATTCTTTACTCGTTGATTACTCAATTGCAAACTGAACAGATTTCAGAATGCCCCACTTCTTATCTAGCCTACAAGATATATCCTAAAAGCTTCTATAACTTCCAGAATTCGGTCAAAAAAAGCGGTGGTCTTACAATTTGCCAACCTAATATTTTGTGGAAAAAGAGATAAAAGAAACATCAATAGAGTTCTATAATCTAAACCTTCTGTTGTTTTATATGGATTTGGACGATGAAGTTTTGATTCAATAGCTGAAGTACAGAACTTAAGTAGAATGCTTTGGAAATTTAATATTCAACTGAAAGCTAGATTTGTTGGCCATAAGTAGAATATAGCTAAATAAAAGTGGATTACATGACCTAAAAGATTATTCATAACCAGACCCATTTTGACACTACTAATTGAATGTTAATGTCAGCTAATATCAATAAAAAACGATCTATATTTACGATATTTTGCAACCGCTTCTAAAATATTTGTATTTTGTTAGATGCTTATTGTGATTTTTAAATATTTAATAATATTTCTTGATATATTAAAAATATAATATATGCTCGTTATAAAGGGAAAGACAATAAATCTTGTATTTTGTTTTATATTTAATAAATTTCCTTTTTTTTGTGGTACCTAACTAGTTATTTTCTGAAATACGTTGTGTTTAGTTTCAAAAGCAGTAAAGTAAGTGAGCCTAAAATACATTATGTGAAAAATATAAAAGAAACTTAAATTTTATAGTATTAGTGGTAATTATTTCATAATTAAATAATTTGAGGGTACCTGATATAATTCATAATAACTATTAATTTTGTTCATTATAATCAACTGTCTAGTACCGAATGTTGCTTGGCCTTTTTCAACTCAACCTTTAATACAGGAGATGGTACGGTGATGGTGACCACAATTAGTATATTCGTTGGAAATATAGATGAAAATGTCCAGGAAAAAATAATGAAGTAAAATTAAAAAGACTTGTATGGTAAATTCCTGCAAATTATTTGAATTTATTTAATTTTCATTTCAATTATGTGAGTTGAAAAGAGTTACCAATTACAATTTTATAGCCAATTTCTTTTCCGACAATTCGTTCAAATGATTTCAAATTATCTAAGTAAGAAAAAGGTGTATTAGAAGTATTTTAAATTCGCAACCTTAACGAAAAAAAATATAAATAAATTTGGGTATAAAGTAAACATCAAAGGTATTCGAGCGGAAAGTGATACTTAAGCTTACAAAAAAGTTCAAATTTTATTTGCAAAATTTTCTTGAAGTACAAATCAGTAGTATAAACAAAAGCCAAAATATCTAATAATGTTGCTGCTAAAGCACGTCGTAGCTTTACTTACAGAGAAACTATAATCCAATTTTCGTTTCTCACAAAGTCAGTGCTTATAGAATTTATGTTATTGCAGTTGAACATACTTCATCTTTTATTTAATTTTATTTATTTATACCGCAAGTCATGACGGTTATGAAGGCAAGTTTTGAAGGCAACATTTTATCATTTCACCTTACTGTCATTAAAGTTAAAGTACTTAAAACACTTGGGTTAATTCCATATTACGAAGTTCAAACTGTCGATACAATTGGAATTATTGAAACAAATTTCTAAATTACTGAAGATAAAACCAAAATGAGTTCTTCGTGGTGACAAATTTTTGAGTGTAAGAAACAATGGGTAGCATTCAGAAAATTTTGATAAATTAATAAACATATATGTATATCATTCACTGTCATGGCCTAAATTTTGTTTAATAATCTCTACTTCTTGTTCAGATTAACAACGGTCATTTTTCTTCTTCCAACAATCTTTCTTTTCAATTTTTTTTATTTCCACTATTTTTATTATTTCCACTAGCACGCAATGAAATTAGCAGGCATTAAAGCTTCAATGCTTTTACATTAAATTCTTTTCTTATTTTAAACAGGAATATTATTTATAACTTAATTTTGTTGAATTTTCACGGACCGAGACCAATTTATTTGGTTTCAAAATTACCCTCTCATTGTGATTGCCTTTCTAATTTATGCATGCAAAGTTATTGAGGTATTAATTTTTGCAATTAATGAAATAAATTGTGTTTAGAAAATAGGAACTCATGTAACGAATAAAGCGATCCAAAAGGGTATTTGACAATTTTGTTATGTTATATACCAAAATTTTCTGACACAAGCTAACTAGAAGGGAAAAACTTATTTGGATTAATCTTAAAAATCAACCGAGTTTTAAATACTTAATCTTATGTTTTGTCACGAGCATCAGTACTAAGCTGGGATTGTTTACAAATGTTCGTCGTATTTTGGAAAAGCAAATGAGAGAGTTAAATATCCTTACATTTCGTTAGATCAAATAAGTCATGGCCCGTGTTTTTTTTTTATTTTTATACATATTTAGCTTGATAAAAAATTTCATATAAATACATGTAGGTATATGTTGAAAAGCTATTGTTTATTTATCGCAAGTAAATCACGGAATATATTTTTGTTTCTCTTATATTATAAGGTTTTGAAACTAGATAAGGTTTAAACTTCTTTTAATATCATCATGAATACTTTTAATGGTTTATATAGTTTTTGTCTTTTAAATAAAGTGAATTTAGAAAAACGATTTTTCCGATTTGCATAATAATTTAATGAAAAAGTGAGATAAAAGTTCTTTTGAATGCTATCAAACATTTTTTCGGATATTTCTAATCATTTCTTTAAACTTACATCAAATAAAATTTTTGAGAATATGATTTTCGAACCCTTTGAAGATACTCTTTCAAATGACTTTTCACACGAGAAATGAAATAAACAAAATATAGTATTTCATTGTTTTGTGACTTGTTCAGTAATTAAACTAATTTTCAAGTTTCTACGTTAAACGGTAAGAGAAAATGTTTATAAGCATGTTCAACAATATTTTAGAAATATATTACCAAATTCTAAAATAATTTCATTCAGAATCTTTATAAATTTATCTTTTATTCAATACCCATTATGACACACATAATTAAAAAATTGGTCACTTTTTAATATATTGAAAATGTGCGAGCTAACATGCATTATCGGCATGCAAAATTTCAAATGTATACGTAGTATTATTTCTGAAAAAATAACTATTATTATTTTCGGTGTAATCTCGATACTAGTATAATTTCGATACTGTGACTAAATTGTGCAAGACGGATAGATTCCTCAAAGACCACAATCTGTAATTCGATAGAATAAAATAAATTTGCAAATTTAGAATACAAAAATTTAAAAAATACGAAGTATAATGCGAGGACATTCAACATCATGATTAGCTCAAAAATTGCAAATAGTGACTGTTTCTTTAAAATATGGCGAGTGAAAAGATATCTCAATTTCAAATTTTCTTTTTTTTTTAGGTACGCTGATATGGCCTGGTCCCCTCCTTTTTATGAGGTATGAGGCATAATGGTGTTCCATATCTACCATCGAGAGCTTCCACTCAACCGGGTTAGAGACTGTCCCTACACAATGAGTCATTCAGTTCATCCGTTTTTTTTAGAACGTACTTTACGAAAAATTTAAATTACCCAAAGTTCGGTCCATTTTCAACGAAATCACTGTGAATAAAGATATCAATTTCTAAGCTCCGCGTGATTCTAATCTAACATTTAAACACTACATGCATCTTCATGCTCACTACAATAAAATAGTACGTGGTTTTTTCCCTGCATTTCGAAGCCGCAGGAACACGTCGGCCTATCTCTAAGAGGGAAACTAAACAAGCTGACACAGAAAATGCCACGTCCCATTTTAAAGTGCGAAGTCTAGTAATCACTATCGAGCCAGTTTTTACTGAACTGCCTTGATACATCGGGGTAAAGACTTGTTTTTTCTTTCCTTGGAGTTGAGGGAAGATCACCTAGATTGCCCATGAGCATAACCGATCTCTAAATTATTCTCTTTCTATTAATAAGGGATTTCCCTGTCAAAAATGTAACCACCCGATGGATCGTCATCAAAATTTTTTCTACATGCCAACACAAATTCAAAATGCCATTTGTCACGCTGTCAACAATTACAATATCAGTAAGCACAAGACCCGCCAAAATTGACAACGCATCCATTGAACAGGTTTGGTAAGCTTTATTCAGAGCCAACAGCCACATACCCTGCAGCGTGCCGCTAACCTAAGCACAGCTCGTCTAACTTGCTGGACCTCGAAGCACCGTGTAGCCTAAACCAATGTCGCATAGGTCAATATACCTAGATATATTACTATATACGTTAGTTTGAGGTTAGAGCAATTTAGCCGCCTCCGGCAAATCGGGCAATGGCGTGTAAGGCAACTCGAGCGCTCTCACGGCGAAAAGAACCAACGTGAATCGAGGCTCATGCCCAAGTATGCGACTTGATTCCACACATTGATCACGGTCATAATCACAGATAGAATTCGCCCTAGCCTGCTCCTAAAGAGGAACTCCACGGACTTTGTGGAGCAAAGTTATGCTTGTTTTTTTGCCCCAGTCACGTAACGTGGGAAAGAACACCGTTGCCCGTTTCATTATTTCACTACAGCTAATACCTTGACCATCAGCCGAGTATCATTCGCATACGCGATGATATAGCATTCTTGAGTGAGTACACCATCGAACATGATATTCCATCGGACAGGACCGAGGATCGAATCCTGCAGGCAGCCTCTGGTCAGCGTTTTCTGTACTACTGTGTCTTCGTACTGCAAATAGAAAGCGTGATCGTAGAAATTATAATCCATAACAATCTGGTGGAATTATAAAAATTGGAACTCCTAGTTCTCTTAACCTCTTTAATATAATTATACAGGGCTTTTACTAATACCACCCGGTGAGTCTCTATTCTTGCTCAATCCATAGTTCTTAACACGCTAGTAATTACACCTTTTTTTTAAACTCCCGCCGCAATACCTATAGGGTACTGTTCCACCAGAGGTTCTTCTTAGCTCAGCCAAGTTGTACCATGCCCAAGCGTCTCTCGACACTGATAATCACACTATTCTGAAAGTAAATAATCCATTTTGTGAGTACAATCTAAACTTTCTGACAATTTTGAAAAGACGTCGAGCCCTCGCCAGAAAATTTAAGCAAATAGATCCCAATCTTGGCATCCTGTTTTGAAGCGGGTGCTGGTTCACGCCCCAGTTTCTGGCGAAGGGCGAGCCTAGGAGATAGAGAATGTAATTCCCCTGTGGTCATTCAAAGAAATTTCCGGTTCAACCTGTCAGCTGCGCACACCCCCTGCAAGCCCATTTGAGACCAAAGTGATGGAATTGTCTTCTATGCTTTAATAATATTTTACTGTCACCGTTTGATTAATGAGGTAAATGTATCTATAATATTATACTTTCGGCCCTTTAGCGGCAACAAATGTCGAATTGGATAAATTTTCATCTTTTCTCTTTAGAATTGAACCGGAGCAATATTTAGTTGAGGTATTGAAGTTATTTTGATAGAAACTTTTACTCATTTAGAAGCTACTGCCTTTCCACTGCTAATACGGACCTAAAAGACTTTTAAGTGAGAAAATAAAACAGGTAATATTTTTTGACAGCTCTTAAAGTTACAATAGCATTAACGACTTGAATTAGAATGGAATGCAGAAAGATTAAGAAAACAGAAGGTTTAACGGTTGGAAAAGTAGAATTTATTATTTGCCATAGTGTCTTTGAGCACTTAAATCATTACGTAATTGGTTTTGTTAGGATGTTGGAAAAATTCCTCATAACTAAAATAATTCAATCACTGTATACTTTTGTAATTTAATATAAAATATGGAAAAAATACTATCCGAAATGGACTATAAAGTACCGATATTAACACAACACTTAAGTATTCACTTTAAAATCCAAATTTTACTATTGCGATTGTGTTTGTAATTCAAATTCAAAGAAAATTGTAGCCCAGTCAAGTTTATGGCAAGTCTTTTCGTTGGAAACGTTTGGAAAGTTTAATGGGTGCTAGAAATTGATTTCGACCTTTACTGGATAAAATATACAATTATTGAGAGTTTAATAAAAATTACTTATATTGAATTCTGCATCAGTTTCGGAATAAATTATGTACAATAGAACATATGACTGGAATGAAACTAATCTGGCGACATAATGATATGTAAAATCAAACGTATTCAAATATCAGATATTTTGATCAATAATAGCTTTGATTCTTGTGTATTGCCAATTTTATGGATTCGCATTTTTTTCGGGATCCAAGTATATTGATTTTCAGATTCAAATGTTTTTTTCCAGAAAATTATATAACAATAATTAATACAATATGTTAGACAATATCAATGAGCCAAGTTAAATTTCTCATTGATAATATAAACCAAATTTCAACTCTCGCCAAAAAATCTTTCCAAACCATGAAACTATTTGGAGTTTCAATATTTTCCACCCGCAGAATCATTTATGTAATTAAGTATTCATCTCAGCTTTTTGTTTGTTGTAGGAAGTTTATTTAATCTAAAAAATTGGAAAAGTATTGGCAAAAAGAAAATAAAAAAGTAAATGGATTTGCCTAGAGAAGTTACTTTGGACGATCTCTAATTAAATAATAATTTTTGATATCCTAGCTTAAAGAGAAATTATTTCCGTAAGGAGTAAACCAACCAAATTTTGGTGATAGAAGGGGTTGTTACAGATAAAACAGGTATTTTACAAACGTTTACAAAATTAATTGAAACAATATTACCTTTTCGTAATCTATGTGCCATACATTTTTTTTACACTAACATTGTTCAAAAATCAGTTTTCATGTTTTGTAATTGAAAAAATACCTATCTTTCAGCGTTTAATTTTTATATTGCCAATAATAATGAACGAATAGCGTTTTAATTAGGAAGACGAATGTTATGTTAAAGACGTTGGACAACAAAAAAGCAAAAATAAAAATAATACCTAATAATTTTTTTTTTCACGCGCAGTAACAAAAATTTAATAGAAAATTTTAAAAAATATCTCTAAATCTATTAAGCCTACAATATTAAAATTTATTTTTTCGTATGTGTAATAAATAATCCCTCCATCACCGACGTTTCGTTGATCCAGTCCTTATGGGACACCTTTGTAAGTTACTGGACGTTGATGTGATAGTCGTTGAAAAAAATTATATTTGAATTACGATAAAACAATTCAATAGGCTTCGACAGAGAAGAATGTAATCTCTATTCGCTAGTATTTTGGTTTTTTTTTATTTCGTGAGCTTGTGAAAAATTCTTAGAGCAAATTTTAGTTTAAATAAATTACGACTTAATAATCAAATAAATAAGTTAACTTCTAATATAGCGAATTTAATTATATCACACAAAATTAATTGACTCATCTGTATATATATATATATATATATATATGTATATATATTTATATATATATATATATATATATATATATATATATATATATATATATTACACTTATATACATACAAATTAATTTTTCTTCGAAATTAAATGTTCGAAAAAAAAAATAAAACAAGTCCTTTTATATTGAATGAAAAAAGTATACGAAAAAAGTATCGTATTATAACTATATGTGTAAAAATTAAAATTTCACTACATACAAAATTATTAATATATTTGATACTGTTTTTAGATTTAAAATTTAATAGAATTGAGTCCTATTGTACGTAATTTAGCATGCATAAAAAGTTTTATTTACAACAAATATAATTTTAAAATACAATTTTCATTGAATATTACAGATTATTGATAGGATGATCAAAATTTTTAAAAAAATAATGAGACAAATACTACCTAAAATAGATGGTAAGGTTAATAAGTCGAACACTAGACATCACAAAGATACCTAATATATATATATATATATATATATATATATATAAATATAATACGAAAGCCTATACGAAAAAGTTCTAGGTCTCTTCAGCGATTTTTCATATGTTCTGTATTATAAGTTTTTTATTATAATAAAATTGTGATTGAATTTAGATTTTTTTTATTTACCAGTTAATTAACTGACCTATTTGGGATAAAAATATTTTTTTACACGCGTCTTTATACGGTGCTAAAAAATTAACAGAACAAAACAAGGTAACTTAGTTCACAGCATCATAGTTTACTACCATTTCAGGACCCCTGAAAATAAAGATAAATTTCTTATATTATTTTGTTTTGAAACCTTTTCCAAGTATCAACCTAAAAGATGAAAAATATTGGAGATTACATTTTGAGGTTTTTAATAGATTATTTTACTTTAATTTAGTTGGCTAATGGCATGCAAAACTTTGTTGTACAGAATTAGGAAATAACTGTGTTATTTATTGAAGTAATTGAATTAAATTTATTCCATAAACATGCAATCACTTAATTAACAATATTCGAAACAATATATGATATACAACAATTAAATGAAAAATGATGACTTCATGGTTATTGAAGTGACCTTTCGTAATTTAATCGGTGCTTCCTGGAAAATTTATCAGATTACATTTTTTGCGATAAATCGGTCTCGTGACCCAGAGAATGAATACATATGACATTTATTGAAATAAGTCAATTATTGTTATTACATATAATTAAATTGTTTTACGGACAAAATACATTATATAATCTATAACTATACATCACATACATTGACTGGATCACAATCGGTTGTCATTGAATTCAATCGTCATTCAATTCAATCGATGCTTTCTGGAAGAATATTTATATAATTGGTTCTTTTTGAGATATTATTCTCCGCAAATAGTTCTGTATGATTACCACTAAATTTTAATCGTCTATGTCAATAATCTAAAAATATTTAGCGGGTACTATAATGCAAAATTATTTCAATTAGTAGATATTAAATATTATGCATGTTTAAGTAACATCTATTATGGACATTGCTGTTAATTAATATGGAATAGATTAACATATTATAAAGTGATATTGAAGTTTATAACAGTTAAAAAAATGTTATATCCATTTTAATTTTTAAACTTCGATATTTACCTAAGTACATACTTAACATCCACTGTGTGAACTTTCCTCGTACGCGTTGCATTGTATATAGATAACATCCTCATTATTTTGAGGAAAAAAAGGGAAGTCAGTATCAATACGTAAAATGACAAGTAATATATTTGCATATTCTACTAGTCTTCAAAGATTAGATCTTCTTAAAAATAATTATTTAGACTCTTATAATTTAATCATATTTTAGTGCAATCTTTGCATATCTCGTCTTGAAGGCTTTCTGCCTGATTTGCATATTTCAAGTCTAGCTGGTTTGTCTATAATACAAAATACGGTACATTAGAAAAACATACCAACAATATATCTATCCATATGTAATGTTTAGATTGTAGAATACCAATGATGTATTTTAAAATTCGTCTTAAAAATGAAGCGAAAATTATTTCTACCTAGATAAAAATAATTGAACTTAGGTTAAAGAAGTATATCAAACTAATAGCGACAAGACCATGACAAGAAATTGGTAGATCAGAATAAACAATAAAACCAGATAAAGATACACGTAAAAAATACCACACTCTCATACAAACAAATATACTACAGTACATTATTTGTTTTAAAAAGTTTTATGAATATTTTCTACCCGCAGCACCATTTACGTAAATAAATATTTACTTAAATAAATATCAGCAAAATATTTTTTTTACATTTAATATCAAAAATTGATACAGACCAGACAAAGAAAAGTAAATAAGTATACCCAGAAAATTTGTTTTCTACCAACTCCCTCTGAATAACATTTTCTTGCGCTTCGGTTGAAAGAGATATTATTTTATTAATAGCCTGGGGAGATACATGAGTCACCTACTTCAAGTTTGTAATTGATGGAGTGATTGTCAAAAACAGCGAACTGTCAAAAGTTACGTGAAGAAGGGAAATTTATCCGGATATACCATTTATTCTGGAATAAAATTTAAAGGAAAATTTCCTTTTAGTTTGACAGTAAACGAATTCAAAGTTCAAATCGAAATACGTGTTATTTTATGTCACAGAATAATATAGACATTTCGTAAATATTATACTACATAATAAAGATACATTAAATCTAATCTAAAATGTTATAACCTGTGATTAACATATCATCGGTAATAATTAAACGATTACGATCATTATTATAAATAACACCCTATATTACTGAAAATCCGAATATAGCTTGTATTTTGAAGTTGAAAAATTTACTCGGTGCATGTTTTTACTTAATATTAGTAAGGAATATAATGCAATGTATTTATTTATATTTGTATAGCACATTCTAATGTTAATATTATTTTCGCCTCAAAGAAACACACTTTATTTCAAACAAAGATAATAATTTTTGAAGTGAAACTTCTTTAGACGCCGCGAGGGATTTTTGATAGGAGAAAATCTTATTGGTCACCACAGTATATCTGTAGATATGAGTATAACACTTTGCCCTTTACTATTAGTCAATGCATGTATGTATGTATATGTGTTTATATATATATATATATATATATATATATATATATATATATATATATATATATATATATGTATATATATATATATATATATATATATATGTATATATATTTATATATATATATATATAAAGAACCTGGAACCAGTGGCCTGTTTACACGTATACACATATATACAAACAAATTGTGCTTTTTGGATGGGTAAAATCTTGTGAGTTCGCGTCACTAACATGCTATAATATCAGTACATCTGTAGCTATAAGGGTGATTTTGTGTGCAACATAAGTGCTGTGTATATCTATACAAGTAAAGTTAAATTGTCTACATGAAAATTTAATGTGCGTTTACATGGTTAAATTGTGTTTTATTTCGATAATTATTCTAATTGTTTAATCGTACGATCGCTCTGCAGTACAACAGTGAGTATTGAAGATGTTAACATTTTTATATAGATAAATGAATAACATAAATTTTAGAATATTTTCAATAGTTGCATTTAAAAATTTTATACTACTTATTGTTTATTTTTTTCAATATTAATTTAGTGTAAAATCACCATAAAAAAAGTAGTATTTTTTTAACTCAAGTTAGAATCACTTCAAAAGTAAATTGTAATAATACAGAATGGTATTGTAAAGAAAGTAATGTTATCTTGTAATCATTAATTAATCATAAAATATGAAGTAGGGTATAAGATGGAACCCCAGATAAAGTGCTTATTAACGATTTCGAAACGCAGTGCTTCCAACCATCCTACCATCGAAATGCTTTCTCGAAATGCTTTCTCTCTCGTTCGACTAAACCACAAGCATCCTACAAATAATCGTTCAAGGGGTCGTAATAATAAAGACTGAATTATTGCCGAAACGACAAATAGGTTTCTCAAAACTATAATATTTTAAGGTCTTTTTTTATTACATTTTACCACACTTGCCTCGTTGAATTTATTGATATGTCTCAAAATAGGTTAAACTTTCTTTTACCATTTATGGAATAAATATAATAAGTGTATTATGTAGTTAATACTACATAATTAATATACACTTATTATATTTATTCCATAAATTATAAAAGAAAGTTTAACCTATTTTGAGAATTAGTAACATATCAATAAATTCAACGAGGCAAGTCTGGTAAAATGTAATAAAAAAAGACCCTAAAATATTATAGTTTCGAGAAACATATTTATCGTTTCAGCAATAATTCGGTCCTTATTTAATTATAACAATTACGTCAAATTGTACGAACACTCGACAAATTTTGAACATGCTTATGAATTTTGAATTGAGTTATATCTTCAACCTCATTCGCGTAATTAATTGAAGCTCGTTGTAAGCTTTTATTTAAATATGAATGGCGAGTGCCGTGACTGCTTGCCATAATGGAAAGTTTAATGAAATTAATACTCGTCCGCGTTCAATTTATTTAACGTCATGAATATTTTATATACTTTCATCTAAAGAGGAAGAGAGTCAGCAAATATTAATTTGTTTTATTGTTTTTAGACTTTACTTGTGTTCACAATTATTGCCTCAAATTAATGGGAGCTTTCAAATAAGTCTCATAAGCTTGGTGTTTCAAAGTAGTAACTCGTACATAACAAATTATCAAAATTAAGGTTCCAATAAGTCATAGTAACAATCGTGATACAATTTTCAATTGAGAATTATATTGCTGTATCCCTTTTTTAAATTTAAAATATTACACAAATCCAAATAAATACAAAAAACTTTATTAAATTAGGAACAGATTGCCTTATTTTTCCTTGATGTTCATATCCACTTTGTTCAATATACTGCAAGCAACATAATATATATAATTTTAAATTACGTGATAAATTTAGTTACAGTTCTTATTCTGCTGAAGGTTATATTTAAAAAGAAATGAAACTTAATATAAATCGAAAAATAACATTAATGGTATGGCATATTCCTTGTACCACCATCATCTGCCTCAGAAATAAAAGTATTAAAAAACGGGACACATTTTAATTTTGTAAGAGGTCGCAGGAACTGGCACCAAAGTATTTACATTATGATAGCCCTACCGTTGAAGGGTACAATTCTCAGTAATAGGGGAGCGATTAAAGAATTGAATGATCGAAATATAATTAATCATTTGCTATGAAGCAACTTAATCTTAGCATGATTCAAAATTGCTATCAATTGAAAAAATAATATTTCTTACTTTTAATCATCTACTTTACATAAAATCATATACATATGTTATTACATAATAAGCAACAAATCTTCTTGGTATGCGAACATTTTAGATTAATAATTGTAGTTCATTTTTATTTCAACGAGTATTTGTCTTTTTAAAGTTTGGTTAAATTTTTTTGAGAAACAGCGTAAAACCTGACAACAGAAAAGCTTCTTTAAAAACAGAATAACAGTAGATCTATCTACAAACCAAACTTATCAAGTACAAAGAGAAATCGCAGTATTCGGTGTCTAGCAGTGGACCAAACTCTACGACACTGTATGAATGCGGGAGACAAAATCCAATGCGTTTTTATGTTATTCTTCTACACAAGCGTTGAGATGAGGCTTCCCGCCCTTTGATTAAATAATAAGCAGTCGAATAAATGCGATTTGATCCAATGGATAATACTTTATTAAAACATTAATATGTATTAGCAGAACTACCGATTGCAAATTCTGGTTATTCGGTTATAAATGTCAATAAAGTATTAATTTGTTTTCCGATTATTGGAATATTTTTTTAGCACATAATTTAAATATGGGAAGTATTTATAACCGCCCATAAATAATATGTACAATTACGGGTATATAGTATTTCTATTTAAATATTCATATCTAAATATTAATAATATCCTACTATATGGATCACTATTCATATATTATTTTATATTAAATTATTTCTAACCATCGCTCTTATTTTCTGAAAAAGTTTAGGTAAAATTAAAACAATAACAATTAAAATAAAAATAAAAACAATTTTTTCGTTATTTTTGCCGTTTTTGAAATGTGAAATATTTCGACCAACAAAATTATTTATTGGTGCTCCACGCGATGTTTAAAATATTTTTTTTTTAAATTGATTTTTTCTGTAAAAAAACTCTGTATAAATATTTTAATAATAAATTACTGTATAATAACCAGCAATTTTTTGAATGCTGACTATTGAAATATATACACGTTAATATGTTTTATCACCGAACCAAATTTTAAGCTTCTACATCAAACGGTTCCTAAAGAAATGGATGTAACCGAAGGTTTGCCTGTCTAAGACTTCTCTTGTTCCCTTTCGAATTACTGAATTCAACAAAATATTTCTTGTTACTTTTGGTTTTTTAAAACTTTCAGTAAAAGTAGAGTACCTCTTTTATGTATATTAGTGATATCTCTACTTAACCTTGACTACAATCTCCAAACTTCAAACTTAATGCAAATGGTCACTATATTCATCGTCACTTAAGCTGTTATATATCATAACAAACTCTATTGCTTTCAAAGTTTATAACCCATATATCTTCTTATTCGCATGAAATAGATTTGATTTTATTTTGATAGAGCTTTGAAAGGATTTGTGTATTCGTGTGTTCTTACCGGTTTAAGTAAATCTTTGGTTGTTTATTTTATGGTTTATAAGGGTGGATGTCAGCAATTTTTGTCTACATGTGCCTTACATGGTGTTTACAATACGAAAATCTACTTAAATTTGTAAAATTGGAGAATAGTGTTACTCCCTCCATAGGGGTCATACCCCTTCCCCTAACTGAGTTTATTTATTTATTAAAAATCGTATATCAATAAATACGTTTATTAAATTAATATCATACCTTGCTTCTAAGTTGCTTTTGTAGACATAATTATTTGATTTTTTTGTGGAAACCTGTAGATAGTTTATATAAATTAAAAAACTCTATAGTTTTAAAACGGAAAATATTGCAAGCAATTAACAAGCAATAATAATACTTTAATCAAGTCCTGCCACTGAAATGCGTAAAATAAACCATAATTTTTTTATTTTTATATTCCGTAGAAACACAAATAAAACAAGTAACATAATCAACGCAAAGGGAATTATCCTTAGCATCAATAAACATTGGAATAAAAGATTTATTAAAAATACGTCTGTCAGAAATTTAGGCAAAAATGAGCTCAAAATTGTTTTTCCTCAAGGAAACTAGAATATAAATAGCCACAAAAGATATTTTCGTAAATATCTTAACAATTCAACAAACGCTAATTAACGAAAATAATCCTATATTAATCCCTAATAGCCACATTCAAAATATTGTACCGATAGAACCGTAACGTAATAGGAATAATTTTCCTGATCATAATATTTCGTAAATATACTTTGAAATAAATGCAATAACAAAATTATTTAAAAATCACATCGTTAAATAGAGCATTGAATAAATGAAATTTTCAATTGTGCTTTTCGTTTTTAGAGCTCCTTTATTCCAAATGAAAAAAAATATTCCATGATATTAAACTTCACAGTTACTATCAGTTTCTTCTATAATATATAAAGTGAGTACTTTTTACAAATATATTCCTTTTATATAACCTACCATTTTAAAAGTCATGTATTTATCTAAGCATAAAATATTTTAATATTAAGACGGATATGAAAAATTACAAGTACTCTAACTACTTTCGTATTCAAATTTCTATGATCTTTAAATTTTAAAATAATGTAATCACTTTAATTGAAAGAAATAATTAGACAGAGTATGTATTTTTTATTACATTTAATTTCGCATAAATAGGAAATTACTGTGGTTTTAATTTAAAATCACGGAACCTTTGACACACGTTAACCTGTATTTAGTTTTTAGAATTCCACCTAAATCTTTATAGTTTCTTCATATCTGCCAAGTTTTGGAACTCATAAATATTTAAGAAAGAAAGATTTTACCTCCAATGTTAAATGTTAAAGACAAAAGTTTTCTTTTCTCTTATACTTTTGAAATATTCATTTGGCGATAATAAGTTATTTTTTATTGTTCTTTCACATTATATTCATACGGAAAGCAGGAGAATTTCGAACTTAAAATAAGCCTTGAATATATGAAGCTTTCAGAATATTAAGTTCAAGTCTAAAGAGCATGCTTTAATTGCAATATAAGTGAGAATTTTTTACAATTTTACAGCTAAAATATTTAACATTATTACGTACAAAAAGCTTTGTGGTGGCTTGCTTTGTTAAACATAATTTACCGTGCCGTACTCGTGTGTATTTCGTGATGTTTCCAACGCTAATTGTAAACATTCAGAAGTACTATATTTTATACGAGCACATCGTTTTATGGTTCTTCAGTTTTTTTTAACACATTAGATTCTTCACAAAAAATCTGCAAAAAAAACTTATTTAATCATATTAAACAAAAATATTAACACCTAAATGAAACTGTGAGATGTAATAATATTTCCACTTTATTTCAATTATTTACTAGTTTTCTTTTTTTCTTCTTCGATCTTATTTAGTCTTAGAATTTGGTGTTAAATTAATCAATTTTTAAATAATTTATTCCTACGAACATGATGTGTTCAGGTGTATGTATAAATCGTCAAAAATTATTCTTTAAAACTTAACGTTTTTGGTCTAATTTATAAAAATAAATCTTTCAATGCTAGTAAGGCTTACAATATGAGTTTATTTATATATTGTGGAAAATATAGACTTAAAAAATTAAAAAGCTGAGCGTATTGGACATGTTTTATTGGCTTTATTTTTATATAACTATGTATTTAAATACATTTATCAAGTTATTATTCGCCCCCTTCTATCAGTTACATCGACTTAGAAGTTTGCAAACTTATGAAATTCTGATGACAAAACAATATTATGGTACCAATTAGATACGAGTATATTACGAAGTATAATACCAAAAGTTATAATACCAATTAGATATGAGTATATTACGAAGTGTATGTTTTAAAAGTAACAGAAATAAAAAGTTATTATATATCATTTCATTCACAAAGTTGACTGTTATAATTTGCTTGAAATAATTACTAAACATTGCTTTCCGCATTTATACACATTTTCGACATATATAGTTAAAAATGTATATACCGAAACCAGCAAAGAAGATATTTTACCAAGAAAAAAGCACTAGACATTTTTATCGAGTTATAAAACACCTCTCTAATCACATCTTATACCGTGAGGGTCTGGAAAATAAAAATTTATCCCAAAATTGGGTATTAGTATTAAAAAGGTGTAAAAGACTTATTGTGATATATATATATTTATATATGTAGGTCTACTTATTCAACAACTTATTTTTCGAAAAATATAGTTAGGATCTGTTTCGAACAGAAGAACTGTAACATACACATAGGTGGACTTGAAGTTATACGGCACTAATGGTGCCATATTTGTGGAAATAAAAAATTGTGCTAAATATTTTCAGTATTTACATCCGTCAGAAGAGAGCTTCTAAAAGTTGAATAGGAATAGGTGTTGGATATATTGATACATATATTAAACTAAGAATTTATAAGGATATTATGTAATATCGCCTGAATCAGAATAAGTGGTAAGTTTACTGTTGGAAAAGTCCCTCTATACTGTCGATTCTTCTACTGACTCTAAAATAGAGTTGATATTACAAAAGTCAGTAATATATGAAATATGCAAAGAATGACAAAAACCATTATTTTTAAAGTTTAATTAAAAAAATTTACAATTTTACCAGTTCCAATATCAATTAATATATGTATATATATATTTTAACCCAAATTTCCTTATCACAACTAAAATATAATATAAAAGTTACTTAAGTTTCTGTAATTATTTCTTTCTAACTGATTTACATCCGATTATGAAGAATTTTAAACTAAAATTCAGTTCAAAATCATGTTTTACTTCTGCTTTAGATAATATATGAAATAAGGGTATTCTAACCAAATACTCCGTTTAGACGAGCACACCTAAATTCCTATGGCCGTCCCGTGGTACGTTGTTGAAGTATTTATGACGTCATTAGGTATGGTACTGGTTGTGGTACTGGTCGTTTATAACTGTTTACACTATTAATAGTTGTATAGCAAAGGCTATACCAGATCGGACTGAAGTAACTAAATATGTATGTCCAATCAAAAATATTACAGTAAAAAGAGCCAAGGATACAAAGTTTACAAAAGTTAACTTTATTAAAAAGTAATGAGATAAAAACAACGAAGTTCTTGATGATTTTCGCTAGGAAAGTATACATGGGTGAGTTAGAGCTTTGCGCCTAGTTTTATTGAATATTTATATAATCCATAATTAAAGTTGTAGGGCTACATAAATCTACTTGTGTAAGAGTTATGTATATATACATGTATTGAGGTAAACTTTTTTATTTTTTCTAACCGAAAATTTTCAGATTTCATAGTTATTTCTTGCTTGGTATTTTAAATACTACATAAAAATTAATTTTTATTAACTCTTCTCAAAGTGATGTACAGATTGTTATGATATGTTATTAAGTGACTGAATGAATAAAATGTAAAATTGACTTTTCCTGTCATTTAACTCTAATATTAACGGAGATAGACTTAAATTTTCAATTTGGCACTGCATTAGCTGAAATTGAGTTATGTAGGTGCAAAATAGTTAAGAAGCGTTTTAAGCTCCCCGGTCTCTGAAGTGTTTCAATAATACGGCTCGTCTGTACTAATGTACTGTTACTTTACGAACAGATTTTTGCCAAATATATGCCAAAGAAATATTTTTACAAAATACTTATTTCTAAGAATGAGGGTTGCAATTAATAATAAAGTGTGTAAAAACTACTACTTTTAAAATTTTTTTCTTATTTCTGCTCTGTTTCTCCCTGAATTTTAATTTATTTTTCACACTTCTTCTATTTTCCATGCCTGCATGCGTTTGAGTATGCATACATACTTATGTATGTACATTTGCGTGTGTGTGTATGTGAGTGTACGTGCAAGTATGTACATATATAAAACAATTCGTATGATAAAACTATTTGTATAATAGGAACTGAAAAAAAAATAATAAATTTTTAGAATGTTTTCACATGAAGTTATTGGAACCATATACATCTAAAGTATGCGAACGAATCCGCGTTAAAATTTTAATTCTCAAATTTTACTATCTCAGGGAAACTATGAACATTATGAAAGAAGTATTTACAATACCATCATCAAATACGCTGCCAAGATATATACCTAAACCCAAATCCTGACAGAATTGTAATATTGTGACGCTAAAAATACGTGCGTAAGATAACGTAAACTCATCGTTGGTCTTTTTTCATTTCGACATTTATATATTCAATCAATTGTTTTTTTTCAAATACAAAATCAAAATACCTCTAAAATCAATCAATGCGAGTAAAACATTCTTTATAAAGACCTTTCTGAAAAAATAATATAATTATTTTTTTTATTAAAATTTTGATTACAATTATCACACAAATTTTTTGAAACAAAATCCTTAATTTTAGGGCAAGTACATAGCGCTGTGTCATTTTACTTAAAAATGGATATGTTCGTGCATTAATGTTTTTAAATATGTAAAGCTAGATTTCAGTTAAGAAGACGAAACTTGTATCGGCGCCAAATAATCATTCACCGAACTACGACGGGCCCAAATCAATAAGGAACTAGAAGAAATAACATGGCGCATCCGGGTGTCGCACATATGGTTAAAATAACAAAGCAAAAACATCAACGTTGCCAAGAGAATAAAAAAACCGGAAATGGACCGGCTAGGTAGCACGTAAACATGACTTCTGGTATAATATGGTGATTGAGTGGAGACTATGGGGAAAAAACGTCCTCCAGGACGACTATAAATGCATCGGAGTATTGGAACTAAAACAAAAGCTGGCACAAAGTAGAAGCTGGTACATGTGCCAAAGAGAAAGAGTTTAGCATTGACTAGAGGAGGCCCACACTAAAATGGCAGAAAAGAGCTAAGAAAAAGAAGAAAAATAAAAAATATAGTCGGAAGCGGTTTTCTTTCAAATCATTTTTTTTATTTCTTCTGAAATTCAAATCAACGTAATATTAACCAAAAATGCAATAAAATATTTGTTGGGAGAACCAAAAGCTCACCTAAATTGAAGTTAGGTTTATATCAGAAAATTATGTATGAAAACTAAAAAAACCGATTTAGTGACCAGTATCTATTCATATTATAAATGCAAGGGTGCATTTGTTCGTCCTTTTTTTTAGTCACGATGGAGCGACGTATCGATGTGACTTTTAAGCAAAAATAGTAGAATATAGATTACTTTTTATCTCAGGACATCTCTTTAAATCGGACAAATATTATAAACGCCATAGTGTGTTTCCTTGTTCTGCTTTCACGTCGCCACAAAATAACAAATTATATGACTTTTGCAAAGAGATAGTGGGTAGACCGAGAAAAAATATAGTTTATATTTATTTTTTGGGAAATTAAATTTCTACAGGGAAATTCTTAGTTAAGACTGAAAAATTACACAAATAGAAATACGAGGTAATGGCAAGGGTACAAAACGTGACCAATAATAGCAGATTCCCATAATACCCACAGATCTCTCTTTCCAGTTCCGAAGCTTGTAGTTCCTTTTTAAGCCCAGTTTTGCTGTCACCGTCGACAAAAACAAACAAAACAGGTAGAAAAGGTGCGTATCGAAAAACTTTGCTTGTTACATGGTTGATTTCTGTAAACATTTTTAGAGTTCTGTATCCCGCAAAGAAATCCCCTGTCTAATAACCCTTGTCTTTCTACTACAGCTGTTTTTCTCAGAACCACAGCTTAGCACAGTGATGAAGCATATTAACCTGTACAGTTAAAGATATACATGTGTACATTTTAAATAAAGCAAACAAAATATTCGATTGTTCATAATCCCTTATATCCTGTAGGATTTCAATCGAAAAATCAAATTTTAAGTATTTCGAAATTGTTAATTCAGAATTTTACTCATACTTTTAGAAGAATGGTTAAAAATGTCTGTTAGCATTTTATTTTTATAGATGTTTTTAATTTCTTATTCATATTATTCACAATTAAAAAAAATCAATTCATTTTACTTGTCTAGTAAATATTTCAGTTTTTAACTCACACCTTGTAATTATTTGTTTTGTCTTACAAACTCGTTATTTCATATTTTAAATAACACTAGATATAGACTTTGATATCGAGCAATAAACATAAGACTTTAACAGTTATCAATTATTACCATCATTCTTCGGTGATAATTTTTTTAGCAAATATTCTGTCATGCACTTTTCGCCATGTCTCCATGAAACATTTTTCTTAACCCGATAATATACATCTTGAAGATCCTTTCTATATATTAGTTAAAGAATTTTTGAAATCGGATAAGTAATTTCGAAGGTGACCTCCTATATCCAAACTTACAAAATTTAACTTTCTCATAATATAGGAAAATTTTTAACGGGGTCATATACCACCTATATCAATCCCGAAGGTCTTTTGTAAATATTAGTGAAAGAATTTTTGAAATCGGATGAGCAATTTCGGAGATTACCTCCTACATCCAAACTTACAAACTATTACACTTTTTTTAACGCTCTGAACTTCTGATTTTACTCCTCATAAAATTTCATACCTGTCTCCATATATGAAAATCGATAATTGGGGAATAAACAAAAATCAATCGATACACATGCGGAGCTCTATCTTAAACTTAAAGAAAATTTGTGTATCTGTCGTGTAACCTGTAGTTTTTATATTCATTTGTTATTTTATATTCCAAAATAAAAAATCCACATATTTTAACATAAAAGATGGATAAAAGCCAAGCAAGTATAAGCTATCTGTTGAAAAGATCTTGGTCTCACTTCCGTAACCTGTTTAAACAACATTTCGTATAAGCCGCCTTAATTGCCACGGATATTAACTTATTATTACGCCGTGGAAACCGGTAATTGGGCGCAGTGTAGTATGTGCTTCATTATACATATGCGAGTACGTAATTAACAATGAGGACGTACCCGAATTTAAAAACACTGAGAAGAACCTCACCACATGGAATATAACTTAACTATGTGATTTCATTTGGAAAGAATATATATATATATATATATATATATATGTATATATATATATATATATATATATATATATATATATATATATATATATACATAAGCAAGAGATTTAATTTGACTTTGTTTCAGAGAAAAATAATTTCAAACAATTCTTGTTATCTCCTTACTTTCAAACCGCCCATGCATACATATCAACTATGACAATTATTAAATCGTCAAGGAGGTATACTTTGTTTGAAATGAAATTACCTTTTTTTCACAAGTCATCAATTATATATGTCTAGTGTATTAAATATTTTATAATATGTAATTTAGTTAAGTACCAACAACGTATTATAGCTATTATCTCGAAAACTATGTCATCTATATTAATCCGCATAGCTTCCCTAAAATTTTGGGTTCGTTTCTAAAACTCTATTTTTCCATAATTTTAATTTCAGAAATTTCGAAAGTCAAAGGAAAGGGAAAATATTAATAAAGGAATTGGGAAATAATATTTTTAGTACATGTGTCAATATGTACTAAATAAAAGTATGAAAAAATCTCCTCCCCTTATAGCTTGAGACCTTTATAATTAGCCTTACTCAATTAAGATCCCAGCCATATATGGTTTTCGAAAAAAAAATTAGAACGTAACTCAGTTTCGAGGGCATTATTTTTTTATTATTCGTTTTCAGTAAATTCATAGTTTAAGAATGATTCTAAAGTATATATTATTTTGACACAAATTATAGAGCGGAGTATTAACAAGAAAATTAAATCCACTTAAGAACTTAAGACCATACCATAAAAATTACAATTTTATCAACTAGTATGATTATATTCTCTATGTTGAAAATTTGAAAAATAAAAAATGAAAAAAATATAATTGTAATATACATTCACGGCGACACGTCAACAAACGGAAACATTGAAGTGCACATTCCAACTGATTATATTTTATCCACTTTGGTAGCAAATAATACCATAATAAATAAGTTATATTGTTGCATGCAAATACTCCCAATTTATTTGTTAAAGTTTTGCAATTAAGTACGAAACGCGCCATATAATAAATAAATATATTAATTGAAAGAGAATCAATTCATCCTCATTATATACCTAGAATTTATGTAATGGAGTATACATCCCGAACGCGAGAGGTTATATATATATATATATATATATATATATATATATATATATATATATATACATACACTTTTTATTGGTGCTGAGAGCACATTCCATTGGGTTAAAATCCACCTCCATTATTGGGACCCCCCACGAAGCCAAGTACAGGTCGATGACAGAACACGAGTAAAAGACGTTATTTCAATATATGTATAAGAGGCAGTGCGGTAAACTGACATGAATGTGATCCTATAAAAGTTCCGTTTTTTACTTTTGATGTAATAAAACACCCGAATTCTAAAAGTTGAACGGAATAACTAAACCGAGTAAGACTGCTAACACGTCAAAATCAATGAAACAAAATTTATCAGTAAACAGACAGAAAGGCACCTCGACGATGCAATTTGTCAATGAAGTGTATTACTAAAAAAGATAAAAAAAAACGAGAACACGAACATGTATTTATGAATTTAAAAGAAATGAAGTTAAACATTTTAAATTAAACGTTTTTATTTTAGAACGGGTGACATACTAATAAAGGGTTGTTGGCCAGTTCTGAGCATTGATAAGACGAAAATAAAATCATGGGCGTATTTATTTCTGCTGAGTATAAAAATTTGTTTATTATGTTATATAATTACAAAGATTTTTTTTAAAGAATTTTGCTATACGATTTTTTTTAATAAAACAGTCCGGGCCTATTTATCCTCCGTCTTATTTCTCAGTTATTTACTATCTTTTAACACATTACGGCCTCTTCAATACCGTTTAATTAAAAAAATGTTTACCTTAATTATACTTTTAACTGTTCAGTCAATTTCATTTGCTTAGCCTTATTTTATGATATTTATTCAGTGGGAGGAATTATTTCTTGTGGCCTCATTAACTATTCTGAACTCTGCAGATAGTAAAGTCTCATAAGTTAAGCAGGCCGAACCCTCGCAATATCAGAACTGAGAAATTGGAACGCAAGATTTTAATCAACGACATACGGGACATCAAAACAGAATAAAATGGTTTAAAATTGCGGTAAATGTTCAGTAAATTCACAAATGTATGCGAAACATATCTAGGCTATGTACTTTGGTAAGGACAATAAAAAATAGGGTATTTTGACCATATTGGATGCATAGATATAGAAAGAATAACAAAAATTATATGATTATAATAGTGAATTATAAAGTTAAATAAGAAAGAAAAGGAAAGGTGTGGATGGAAATAGAACAATGAATGTAAAAAGAATTTTGTAAGTGGAATTTTACAAAAGTGCGTTTTGTTATTTTTCATTTCACAAATCATATTGTCAAGGTAGAATCTGACCAGAGGGGAAAATTGTTGACAACTTTTAAAAAATTACCTAGCTATAAAGGCCTCAACATAGTGTGGACAAGGGCGGTGATACTAAGTTGTGACGTCATTTTTAATAATGCTCATTGTATTCTGCGAGAGGGAATAAGACAAGAAGATATTCCTCGCCTGTTATTAAATTTAGAAGTTTATAATTTTCTAAACATTCATTATTAGTTACCACGATAAGTAGTCATGAATATCCATGCTTATGAAAGTCTCATTGTGTATGGGGTATGATACAGGCGGTGACTAATTCCTAATTTGATGGTGATAAGTTAATAAGAGTCACTTTTGAGTTACAGTTATCAGTTTCATTAGAAGTTCTGTTCAAGGTAATTTCACTTTAAAATTTCAATTTCCTGTGTGTATAATCAATACTTTCAAGTAAATATAATTAGACTAAATAATGTCAATAATCTATGGTTAAATTCAGCTAATTAGTAAATTATATTATACTAGCTGACTTACCAAATCTCTCAAAAGGTATGCATTCAGTATCGACGGAGGAAGAAATTTCATCAAAACAGCAGTTATATTATATTTTTAGATTATCAATGTATAAACGAGAGGGGAAAGAGAGTTGTTTAGCTATAGGATCAAAAAATAGAAAAAAATCGTAGAAAAAGTTGTTAAGCCTGTTTAGGATCACAAAGATAGGCGTTGAATCAATGAACGTATAATTTTGACGGATTAATGATTAAAGCCGATATATTAACATGTCACAGTTCACAAAATTATATGCATCACTATTGGCTGGTAATATTGTAATAGATAGTTCGGTGTTGTTCATCGTTAGTCACTTTAAGCAGTACTGTTGAAGTACTTATTGAAGCCAGATTGCAAAGGGTTCGGTAACTTTTGAATACTTAGAAAACTTACAAGTTGCGAATGTACAATCTTCTCAAAACGACTGACAATAAAGGAACTTTAGATATGGATCGAAAATCTTTGGGTTGGTTTGAGAAATACGTTTTGAGTAAGGGAATAATATACGCCTTCTTCCTTTCACAAGGAAACGTGGAGCTTAATCTAGATGAATCAAATGCAATAGTTGTAGTTGATGCTATAATGTTAAAAATGGAAACAATATCGTCTATATTTAGTTCGTAAGTATCAACCGATTACGACTAAATTTTGAGGATATTTATTTTCAGTTTGCATATTGAAATTTCTGAAATAACACTGAGCGGGGGAGACATTATAGTGTTTGGAGTTTCCGAACTCAATGTGGCATAACTAGTGGAATTGCAAAGCAAATGTTAAAATCTTTAATGTCTGTTGGACTGAGTTTTCTCTTTTGATTTATCGACATAAGAATTTGTTGTACTAATTTCACACCTTTTTCCTATTTCGGCCTATTTGTAATACCTTATTCCTTAATACTCTGTAGGTTTCCCAGCTAAAAGATTTTGGATCACTTTTATATACAGAATTGGCCCTAACTCATTTCTGTGTAAAAATTTTATAGAATAATTGAAAAATAAGAGAAACGAAACTTTGCATATTATTTATATTACCATATAGCACTCTTGCTTTAAATATAGCATTTACCATATTCAAAATTTTCTACAAATTCTCATGCCATTCTCAAATGGCATGAGAATTTGTAGAAAATGTTGCCTATTACTCCTACTAATTTTTCATGCACCTCGCCAATGGTTCACAATTTCAGGCTTTTATTTTATTGTGCCAATATATAAATATTTTATAAATGGAAACCATTTGCTGCAAATCTTAAAATATTTAGCAGCTTTAATTCAAACCGAAATATAACTGTTCCACTCGCCGCCTTGTTTGCACATTTATAGATTTTTTTCTCTCAAATATGTAATGGAAAAAAATTGCTACGTTATTTTATGTAAAAGTAATCAAAAACTCGTGAAAAATTATTTTGTCTCCACCATGAGGATACACAATGTTTCTTAATATTTTAACTAGTATAACGTTAAAAACATGTCATTTCACCAAAATTAATCACACCGTATAGGCAGGAATTGAAAAATGTAGGAAAAAAATTGTCAATAGAAGTATTTATATATTATTCAAAGTATATTGAACAAATTTTTATTAAATATGATGTATGGATTTACTTTCTTTCTATATTTCATAAACATATAGAAAATTTAAAAACAATTTAAACACGGTAAATTTCAAATTAATTTTGAAATAGCATTATTCAAAATTTCTACCATATCTGTTGTAAAAATTCATCCATATATCTAAATTCTGACCGGATTCTCGTGCAATTTATGTCACTTCCCCAAACGGGATGCGGAAATTGCAGTGTATTTACGCATGAAAGCTTTCGACCACTTGCCAAACGGGTAGCTAGTCCTGAAGCTCAACATAATCTCCATATAAATAGTCGCATTTCGACTAACAAGCACTTTCAATACTCTACGACAATGAGCATCGATAGCTTAAATGTTTGCCATAGTCACTTTTCAAATCATTTGATACCTAAACTTTTGCCAGCTAGTTTAAACTTGTATCGTATTTGCGATTGTATTTTGCCGTTGATATAATTAAAAAGGTTCTATCAACTGCACTGGAAAAAACAATTAATGTGTTAGATAAAGATTAGTATTTTTAAATCTATTGCACATATATTTCCCACCGAAGAATGCTAAGAATGCTGCTGCTGAATCCTTTTCCGGGCCATTTGTTTACACAAGATATGAAAGTAAATACTTATCCCTTAATGGAGTTTTTTGTTGCGCTATAGACAGCTACCACTCAATATATAAAGAAGTAATTAAGTGGAGTACATAATCAAGAATTTGATGCATTTTACGACAAGCGGAAGTAAATTTAATTTTTTTATATTTTATGTAATCAGTCTTTAATATTTACAAAATTTTGTAATTTCTTTTTGTCATTCACATATATAATTTTCCCTAATTTTTGTTGTACCATTGTTATCTAAACGTTTATAAAGATTAAGTTCTTAAACTTTCTTAATTTCCTTTATTAATTATTCCCCTGATATTCAATTTACATGTATCTATTTACACATAAAAATAATTCACTTTATCTGGATTATTTTTCTGAACCGTTTCAAAAATCATTCATCGTCAACCAAGATAACTTTTTGTAAAAAGAAAGAAATTACCAAACAAGAAATAAAAAAAAACTACGGCTTCGATGCATATGACATCATCTCACCTTTAAACAAAAAATTGTATATGTGTGTGTGTACATATATATATATATATATATATATATATATATATACATATATACACACACCCACACGTGTGTGTGGGTGTGTAATTTTGTTAGAAAGCTAATTTATGTGGCCCTTGGTCGTGTATTATTAAATTATAATTACACCTAAATGTTCGAAACTCGATTGTGGCACCTGTACCGTTAAATGTTGAGAATTTCTGTGGTATATTTTTAATTCTATGGTGAGATGTCTGTGGTATATTTTTTAATTATATGGTGGGTGAACCATCGACATCCTTAATCGAGATCTTGCTTCAATTAATCAGTTGGCTCATGAAATGGGTCTTTCGGTTAACCCAAGTAAGTAACAAGCTATCATCATTGGTAGTCAAAGACTGACTTCTAAAGTAATCCTACCTGGTTTACCAAAATTAGTGCTAAATAGTACAATAATACCAAACACGTCAACTGTTAAAAACCTGGGCCTATTGAACGATCGAAAACTTAATTGGCGGCCGGATCGAAATCTTAATCTGGTTAGTCGTCGTGTTTTTAGCAGGATACACTCTTTGAAACGTATTCAAAATTTTCTACCGACTAAAACAAAAATCTATCTTTGTCAAACACTTTTATTACCATTAATTGATTATAGAGATGTGTGCTATCCTGATCTTAATGAGGAATATTTGTGCAAGTTGCAACGTCTTTAAAATTTATGTGTCCGGTATATCTTTGGCCTCAGAAAATATGATCACATTTCTGAATACAGGTCACTTCTCAAATGGCTGAAGATCCGTGATCGACGCCAACTTCACATACTTACATTTCTTTTTAATATATTAAAAAAATACACATAGCCAAAATTATCTTAGTAACAAATTTAAAGATTTGTCTGCTCACGGTCTTGGGCTACGATTTTAAAGTTCACTCACCTTACTTATTCTTAAACATACCTCTACCACTTAAGAAAAATCCCTCACTGTCCAAGCAGCAAAAATTTGGAATCACCTGGATCCTGACATCAGGAAATTCACGTCTCAGACATTTTCTAAGATCGAGTGAAAAAGTCCTGGCTCTCCTGAAACCTTTTCCTTTATGTCCTTATCCTTTCGTGTCTTTCCCATCCCAAGTCATGTCAATATTTTGTTTTCTTTTTTAATTTACTTTTGTATTTTTTTAAATTTTTTGTCGTCTAATGTGTTACAAAGAATTTTTATTGTATAATCTCTTACAATATATCTAAATTTCAATGCAAATTGTTATGGATGACTGGAAGAAATTGCTCATGTAGCAATAAGTGCGACATATGTACTATATATAAAAGTTAATAATAATATTGGGAATATATTGGTAATATACTGTTCAAAATTAAAACGAATGATCCAAATTGGTTGGCCCTATATTATCTAAATTCCATTAAAATACCTGTACTGTTAAATTTTGAGGAATCCCGTAGTATATTACATTTTTTATTCATAGATTCTTACCACATTTTATGGAGCCGTACTGAAAGTACCTTCAAAATAAGAACAGAATTATTAAAATTTTTTGATAAATTACTTAGATATTTGCGACGTTCCTTAAAGGTCACAAACGCCTTTTCCGATTTCAATAAATGAGATATTATTGATACCAAATTCATTATAATTTCAGAACATTCTAGATAATATAGAAGATCAAAGGTACTGCAAACAGAAAAATAAAACATTTTAAAAAAAAATACCCACTTCAAATAACTATTAAATGAGAAGCGTACTGGAAAACATAAAATTATAAAAATACGAGCACTTAGTTGAATCTTTTGTGGTACAATATCATTTACGAACATAAATATACTTAGAAAATACTGCTATTTTAAAGGTTTTTAGATTTGACATTTTAAAAAAAAATATTGTCACGATAGACTTATATTGAGAGAATATTATTTTGTGGAGTACGGACATACAGGTGGATCGGAATGACGAATTAACAATATAATATTTCAACATTCGCCCACAGAACCCAAAAATATGGAGTCACATATTCCATGTTCGCTGAGAGCAGCTTAAATACCAAATGCATAAGGAAGCTGCGTTGTACTTTTCTTTCACATAATGAAACTTGTTTACTGATTGCAGCGTTACATTTTCATGTATTTCTCGTCGCTTCAAAGTGAAATGCGGTAAACTTTTTTGCATGATCAAGCGTGAAAAACCGACGCAGGTAAAGCTAAAATGAACGGCCCTCCTAGAAAAACCTTTTTTCTCGCCTCCGACATATAAGTAAACCGTGTTTCCTGTTTGCTTAACTGACGTGGTTACTAATATATATAAGCTATATATTTATATATATAAACTATATATATATATATATATATATATATATATATATATATATATATATATATAAGCTATATAATTATAATAAGCTGATGAGTAACTCGCCTGAAAGGTATGAGAGGAGACCAATTTTGAATATATGGGGATTTATGTAATGAACATATGAATATACGCTATCGAGATGGGGGTATGAATATACGATATCTGTGTATAATAAATAGACGTTGATATAATATTGTATTATACTTCGAGTTAGTTATTTATTATTTGAATTCTTTTTGATGTCTTCGTTAATAACGTACAAAATATAATAAGATACTCCAACTGCATTACTCAAAACCGTTGAAAGCATGTATATGCGAACTTTAGTTTTAAGTTAAAGATACCGTAGGTAGGTCTTTGAGTGAAACGGATGTATATATCTCAAATATAATGACGGAATAGATCATTGGCCATATTTAACTCCGTATTAAATGGTACTTTGGTAAGATACTGCACTATGGTAACTCATGACTTCCTAGCAATTTACTATTAAAAATGACTTCACAACTTATTATTGTCCTTCTTATCGATAACGTTAAGCTTAAACCTCTATCATCCAATAATTTTCAAGATTCGCAAAGTTCTTTGCCATTCTTCAGTAGGTACCTAGAAATTATAATTTATGAAATGGAAAAACATGTCAATGATCGAATGAATTCGGCAAGTACAATTTTTTCCTCTTTTTTATTACCATATCTTGATACCTTAATTAAACCGGATGGTAATAATTATAAACCGCAATAGAATAATGAAGTTTATAGTAGTACATAACCTAAATTCCTCAAAGTACAGACGTCCATTGTAAAATAAGAAAAATTATAAAATATTTTCCATTTGCACCTAATGAAAAAATGGTTCGTTTATCCTATAAATGACTTTTTTTCACAGATTTAGTCATTTTCTCTAACTTTACTACCAAACTATTTTCACACTTTTATATATATATATATATATATATATATATATATATATATATACATATATCCAAAATAGTAAAAACGTGTTAAACAAACTTAATTAAGTATATCTTGGCATTAATTTGCCGAAGTAAACTTTTCATTTCGTGGTAGAGTAAAAAATTATCACAGGATTGACAACAAAATGTATGTGAAATGACAAGAGGGGCGAAAATGCGCACCACTGTTTGCAGTTTGTGTAATTTTTAATTTCTTTTTCTGATTCACGTTGCGATATTTTGTGGATAAAATTAATTTATTTTAAAGAATATGCCAATGAAGAAGATACTTTTGATTTAAATAAGTTTACAGAATTTGTATTCGTGGCTATTATTTTTAGATTTTAACGCCTTGCTTTGTCCTTGATTTGAAATTTATAATATATTACGAACGTACATTGGTAGGTATTTCTGTTTTTTTGTATGTATTTCTGCTATTTTATAATTATATAAAATGGTTAGATGGGTGGCAATAAACAGACGAATCCCCGGTGGCCCTTTTTTAAGATACCCTATACCACCCCCTATTATTTAAATTGTTCTTATTATTTAGCTCCCATTACCATTCTCTTTCATTGTTTGCCATCCATCTTTCACGTTTATGCTAAATAATTTTGTTTCATCCGTCTTTCAGGTTTATGCTAAATAATTTTGTTTTCTAAACAGTCAACATGGCCAAAATATCTTGATTTTTTTAACTTTAAAATTACTATTCGACGTTTTATTCTAATAATTGTATGTTTAATTATATTGGATAGTAGACATTCGTATTTTTTTGCAGATATTGTGTACTTATTATATTAATATTTAACGTAATTTTATAATCCGCACTTTCTACGTTAGGACTTGGTGGGAGTAAAGTTTGCATGATAACATCGGTCTTAGCAGAGGTTGATAAAAGTATAAAACTAAACAAATTTAACGATAAGAAAAATTTGTACATTTCATTTGTTGCTGTTACTGAAAGCAGGTAAAAGCTGTAAAAAAACTAATGTCATAAACAATAATGGTACATCTGCCTTCTTTTTAATCAAACCTCTAGCTGCCTTTAGGAAAAACTGATTTTTGTCTTATTATTATGGTACGAAACAAAATTAGTAATTTTATCATCGGCCAAACTACATTATGTATTAACCCATATATGCCCAACGATACAAAAACGACCCAAAAGTTAGATCTACGTTCGTGTGCCGACCCTATGCACAATTAAAGAAAAAAGTGTTAAGTAACGCCATCTACCGATGATTAGATAAATTATCTTGAATTGACATTGGCTATGTTCTTAAGTAAGGGGTTTTTTGTGGAACTTATTACTGTCACAAGTTGACACTTGTTTTTATCACATTTAAACTACTTTATTGGTGAAGAATATTAGTGTATGCAACTATGCAAAACAAAAGTGATAGTTTGAAGAAAGTTTTAAGTATTCAAAGGAACGTGATTCTTTTTAGGGCCAAAATGACCCTTTGAGCATATAAGGTTTGTTTTGTTGATTACAAATACATTGTTTGTACTAAAGATTTTCTCGATGGGAATGCAACAAAATGTTTAAATATGGTTATTTTATCCAAGCATAGGCATCTGCTTTGGGTAAGTCAAAGGCAAACTCTGGTTTGAACGCAGGTGCCATTACCAGACAGTTGCCCTCATCTGGCGCCGATGAAATAACTAATCCACAATCTTCATCATCTTTGGTGGATCACGTCGCGATCATCAAAAACAAGCGCTGATTTGAACCCAAATACCATTGCCGCAGAGACGACTTTAAAAAGACCGCGTAAATGGTTGAAACGCGATTTGCTTCAAAATCAAGAAGAATGGTTACCACCTCTTCCTAGAGCAATAACTTTTCTGTCTGGAAACAGCAATCCTATAGATTTCTTTGAACTGTTTTTTAATGAGACATACAGTGAGGCATTCTGTTATTTACGCTGTAAGTCAACACCACAACAAAAATTTTACCCTGTCTGGCGATGATATCTATTGCTTTTTAGGAATTTTGATTCTTAGTGGCTATGTTCCTCTGCCTAGACGCAGAATGTTCTGGGAAAATAATGTTGATACCAAAAATATACTGGTGTGTAATACTATGCCCCGCAATAGATTCGAAGAAATATTTAAGTACTTGCATGTTGCTAACAATGAAAACTTGCCTCAAGGGGACAAAATAACTAAGGTTCGACCATTGTTTGACCACATGAATTAACAGTTTCTGAAGTATGCACCCATTGAAAAAAATGTAAGCATCGATGTGTCTATGATACCGTACTTTGGGCGTCATGGTTGCAAACAACATATACACGGGAAGCCGATACGTTTCGGATTTAAAGCATGGGTTACAGCTACTCGCCTGGGGTATTGTTTGTATGTTGATCTGTACGGAGGTAAATAACAAAACCGTGAAACCAGTCTTGGTGAACACGTAGTTAATAAATTGACTCAAAAAATCCAAGAAATTTACCCTGATGTCCAGTTTTCAGTCTACTGTGACAACTTCTATACTTCACCGACCTTAAGGCAGGCAAGAAACAGCCACGCGGCTTTTATGATTATAGACTGGATACTCATGACAAAATTTGTGCCGTGCGTTGGCATGACAATAAGTTTGGAGTTTATCCCATCTAGAAAGCCCGCAGATACTCTGTAGCTGCAAAGAAAAAAGTACATATTGATCAACCAAACGTTGTGCACCAATACAACAGATTTGTGGGAGGCGTGGACCGCTTGAATGCCAATGTTGGAGTCTACCGCATTGCTATTAGAGGAAAGAAATGGTATACGCCTATTCTGCTGTGGCTGGTGGACGTTGCTGTAAATAATGCAACTTTATTAGCTAAATCTTATGGGTGCACGGTTGACATATTAGAGTTTAGACGAGCCATTGCTCGATCTTTGATAGTTAAATACGGGACTGTCAGAAAAGCGGCAGGACCACAACCGAGGATTAACAGCCATGTTCCCACATCAGTGAGGACATATTCCGCACAGCATCTGATTACTATCAGCCAGAACAGAAGACGATGTGCCTTATGTAAGAATAAAACTGTGAAGATGTGCCGCAAGTGCCAGGTTTATCTTCATGATAAATGTTTCATTGATTTTCATGACAAGTAATAATAATTATAATGTTATCCTTATGAGACTCTCTGTTACATTTCAAGTTGATTTGAAAATAAACAAACTACAAATAATGTAAATATTGTATTTATTTTATTGATTTTCTTTCACCATAATATATCGAACTCAGCTTATTAGCCGAAAGGGTCATTAACGACCCATCAAAAAAAAACAACCTTCTTCATACAGAATCTCAAAAGCACATATGCGACATGTAATCAAAACTAATAACGACCAATTTATGTAAATTTCACAAAAATCGCGATCAAAAAAAGTTCTGGGCATATATGGGTTAAAATTACCTCATAAAAAGTAAAGAAACAAAAACTTTTAAATAAAGAAAAAAAACTGAAAAAACTTTCTGCGAAATAATTTCATCGGGTTTGTCTTTAAACCTCATAGTTCTAGCGATATAGATGAAAATAAAAAAGGCGGACAATTTGAATTCTGATTTATCAAAAGCAGACATTTTTAGTATGCTATCGAAAAACCGAAAGCTCCTTATTACATTTATTATATCATGAGTTGAAATAGTGAATGGATCTGCAATATAGACGTCTGCTTTTCATATATATGGTATCTGTACAGTGTCTTTCATAAAAGAAATGAAGGCAATACACGAGAATGTGATATGAAATTTTGTTTCTACGATTTAAAGTTCCTAAAAAATCAGAAATCTTCTGTTCTATAGATAAAAAAAAATGAAAACAAAAGAAAACGGAGTGTGTTTAGGGAGTTTCTTTTGTATGTTTGTGATTATTATCAAAAATTTAGGTTTATAACGCAGCGATAAATACAAAAGTGGCTTCGAAATTATCAAATTGGGTTGAATTAAAAAATCAAGGCAGTACTGAGAAGCTCTTGCAAAAGGCCAAGACAGTAATTGCGCTGCCAGTGTCACTTTAGTTGTTTATTTAAAATATTTAATGTGTCAATTTCGTTCTCCTATTTTGAGCTTTTTTCTCTCGTATATTGTTTCTATCGATCGTTTCTATCGATATGACTTGTCGATAAAATAATGTCAATCCCTATAATCTCAATTGCTTTATATCTTTCACGGACACAATATCTCAAAACTGTGTACATGAAACTAAAAATAGATAGTAAAACGTAAAAGAAAACATATTTGTTATGATATATATGTTTCACAAAGCCTATTTAAATGATAATTTAGCAGAAAATAAGTGATAACAAAATAAGTATGTGCATCGTTTTTATCTGCCAAATGTCTCCTTATTTGTCATATTTTTATATATCATTTTACAATCCAATACTGGACAAGACACAATTGAAATATTAGTTGAAAATATAGAAAAACAATAAAATATGTCGATTCCTTAATGAAGCGGAAGAGTATGGAAGATTTTCATGTGTCTTAATAATTTTATCTGTATTGTCATCTCTTTTTCACTCGCAGCAATGTCAAAGAGATTATGTTCACGCTCTCGTGTTTTAAATGCACAATCTACAGTAGTCATTTTATTAAATACAAGATTAATGGAAGCAGTTTTTTATTATTTTTAACCTTTTTTAAAATTTTCTTTACTCTATATACCTTCGTGTAGTTTTCCATAAATTTTAAGTTTTGAACTCCCTTAATATTTTGTTTTTAACTACTTTTCTAATATTCACTTTATCTCAAAAATTTGCAAAAAATCTTCCCCATTTTCCATTCGAAAAATCTTTATGCTAGTTAACCACGCATACGACATTATCTGGTCTTCAAAGGAAGCTTTCCTGTATGTTACGCCATTGCTCTCACCAAAATTGTATTCTTTCAAATGACCTGGAGATAAGTTCTTGGTGGAAAATGAAGTATCTTTCCATATCAGTTAAAGTCAAAACTAAACGCAAGCAAAGTAAGAATAAACAATCTTATGAGAGATACCAATTTATTTCGACTTCGTCGAAAGAGCATGAACGATTTTCAATTAGTTTAACTGTATTTAACTGTTTAAGTACATATCGAGTTATTTTTTTTCAGGTCACGTAACTTATTATTTCGTACACCTGATGTAATAAGTAACTTATAGGATAAATATATATATAACAAAATTGCCTACTAACTATTGTCAACTTAAAAATGTATTATATGAATTTATTTATAATAAACTATTCTCGATCAAAAAGTGGAATTAACCGGCTTTTTCCACTTTTACAAATTTTGACAAATAAAAAACCAACAAGGAGCAAAATAAAAGTATAAAATAATAAAAGTAGGACTACTTAACTGAAACTTTCCCCGTACAATATAATTTTCGATATAAATAAATTTGCAAATTACTGTTAATGCTAGAAATTTTTGAAGTTATAGTAGGAATAAGCAAACATCGATACCCCATTATTATTGAACACGAAGCATCTAACTAACACTTGCACTTCACTAACGTTGCATTAAAAAACCAATGAAACATATATACATAAAAACACAGAGAATGAAAAGAAAAAACGATGAAACAAATGTTATTCCTTTAGCTTTGGCATTTTATAACGTGTTCAGAGATTACCTTTGCAAATATTAATATTCACAAACTACGAAATTTACTACACTCGTTTAAATTCTCAAATAAAACAACGGAATTTATAAAGAGGTTCTGAGTTGCCGATATGCATGAGCGACAAATTCCATTAATACATTGCGCCATTTTTATATAGATCGTGATATTTGCAAAGGTATTATAATTTATTATTATGCAGAAAAAAGTCGATCTTCAGCAAACACATATTTTAATGTTTATATTTCCTAATGTTAATTTTATCCATATAATCATTCAAGTCAAATCGCATTTAAATCCATTCTGCCGTTACATCTTGAGAGAGCAGCTATAATCGCAACTAGTATTGTCTTTTCATGGTATTAGTGGTGCACGCAAATGAAGCCGCATTCAATAGTGTATACCCAGTATCCTGCCAGTTTTAAAATATAAAATACATACAATACGGGGAGTAAAATTATGATTTGTGTCCAGGATTGAATCTCGGCAGGATGTATTATGAACTGTGATAAGCATTATTAATCATTTTTAGGCAACATAAAAAATGTTCAAAATAAGCGAGCAAAATAGTCAATATTATTGAAAATATTGCATTGAGATTATATTCATTACTTCTTATTATAAAACTATTTTAACAATAACATGAAGGAGTAATCTCTCAATAAACAACACATAGTTGTGACTAACTTTTTTGTACTTCTCTGCTTACATTTCTCTACATTATGACCAAACTGAAACAGATCAGGTTCCAATTTCTTTAAAATAATTTTTATCCGATTTGCGTCTGTTATTTATATGACCAAGGTAATAAAAATAACGTCCACTTTATAACAGGTCCATAATATACGTATTTATATACTAATGTGGTTATAGAAAAATTATTTAAATTGCACACATTCATAGCATGTATTGCACAACAAAGACATAGAGAATAAGGAAAAAATATTTTATATTAGTTAGACAATCTACATATATTATAATTTTTTTGTATTAAATAATAAATAAGTAAAAAGTAAACATTAATGTGATGTAAGAAAACACTAAGGCCATGAAGAAAAATCTACTGAGAGTGGACTCTCAGAGTTACCAGTATGATATCATATTCTTCTGACCGATCGGCCACAACCGGCCACAATACCCTTGTATGACCTAGTAGTATTTCATTACCAGCAGCTTCTGGACTTAACAATGTAAAACATGGATTACAAATAATTCCATCCAAACACAGCTGAAAAACAAGAATACAATGCAAGTTAAACAGGAGCCTGAGCCCATATATGGTATTTTTCCGACACGTATTTATAGTCACAAGCAAACACTGGATAAAATTCGGGTATGTCAGAATTTGCGTAATTAATAAACTGATAACGTAAATAGAGTACTTGTATATATACTTTATACTTTTCATAACTGTATTGAAAATCATCGTTTCCACGTTGTTTGTAAAGAAGTTGACAACGAATACACAAGATGGCTTCGCAGTTACTACATGGCTATATTAAGTGATACACCTCATAATGAGATATCACACAATATCCAAAATTAAACCAACTTGACCGAGAATGACCGAAACAAATTACCTTTTGCAAATATTGATATTCTCAAACTACGTAATTCATTACACCTGCCTAAATTGTCAGTAAAAGAACGAATGCGTGAGCGACGAATTCCATTTATACCTAGCGCCATTTGTATATAGATCGTAGCATTATATTATATTATTGTTGAGTAAAAACCGAAACTGAGCATACACACATTTAAACGTTTATATTTTTTAATGTTAATTTGATCCAAATAATAATATAAGTAAAATCTCATTTAAATTTATTTTGCCGTTTAAATTTGAGAGAGCAGCTATAATCGCAACTAGTATTGTCTTTTCGTGGTATTAGTAGTGTACGCAAATGAAGCCGCATTTCCTAGATTAGGTATAACGCCGTGCAGAGATTTATTGCATAGTTGCAGAGTTGTTAACCGTTTTAGTGCCATTGTTTTTTTTCTCATATATACTTAAAAATGCCAAAGAAATCTTTTGTTTTTGATGTCATCTCGAAAAATAATTGTATCTCTTCCAAAAATTATCCAATTTTAATAATTTTTTCGGTGTTTTCTTAAAGAAACTTGTATAAGGATAATAAAATACAAAGAAAATTATAGAAATATATATTGTGAACAAAAATTATAACAAAAACTGAAATCAATGTCACGTCATTTTCGCAGTCCGGTACATCCTCCGCATCAGCAAAATAATTGTTATCGTCACTATTATCACTATCACTCAAAATTTGCATCACACCAAATTGTGAGCGCACCACAATGTCAGTCCCACTATCACTTTCTTCGCAACTTGAAAAACAATAATTTTCACTCGAATTATTTTCCAATTCCGACATTATGGTTTAAAAATTTTCTTTTCTTGGGTCCTATTTATATTGTAATTACTAATATTATTATAACTTGAACTTTACGTAACACATATAAAGATAAAAAATAAGCGATGCGTGCTAGCGACCTCCCCTACAGCGCGTTAAACAGCAACTGATTTCGCAAGCGCCATCACGCTCTTGGCGAATTTAGTTAATACGCGCACGAACGCGATGGCGCTCGTCGGCACTCTAACGGGTCATCAATTGAATTGGATGAGAAAGCGAATCAAAAGACTATTTGAAATGGATGATTTTTTTGAGTGAAAATGTACAAAACTATTAAAATACTATTTCTTTCTATGCTCTTTCGAAAAAGCTAATGAAAACCTAAAATGATGTTTTATTTATGAAATTGTTTTTTTTACGCATGATGATGAAATTAAGTAAGCTGGGTGAAAATATCGTATTCAAAGAAGAAAACATAGCAGTAATACATGTTTTGATGGACGTGATTTAAAAAAAACTGTCAATCAAAAAAATGGCTAATTGCGTGATATAATTTACTGAATTAATAAATAAAAAAAAATATTCAACCTATTTTAGTAACAAAACCTGAACATTGTTTTCATATTCTAGTAGCTATCTGTCTTTTTATCTATCTGTCTGTCTACTAATATTTTGTTATTTTATAATTTGTTTATTTGTCTCTTTACTTATTTACGTATCTACTTACTTTGCCACCTTCTTGCAATAATTAAAACTAGTTAAAGAGCCCAAATTTTAATAGCATATTCCTCATGTGTGGAGAGTTTTATTCACCAATTCCAGCTCCATCATTTTATTCTGAGTTTGATAAAGAGCAGATTCGTGACGCTTCTTGTCGTACCTCATAAGACTATCGTAAGACTTTTTCATCGAAACTCGATCACGGCTCTTATACTGTTACGTGCTGAGGAATTTTATGTGTATACTTTCAATTTACATAGTCAAATTATTATATAAAGACAACATTCAAACGCAAGAAAAATTAACCAAATTTATTGTTAAATAATAAAGGTATGAAATATGTGATTACCCTTCTTTTTTTGATATTGTTGAGAAAGAAGCAGTTACTTCGACTTTCTATCTAGTATAATGTTTATTATAAACTAACTCGCAGAAAAAGGCTACATTTTTTCACCACTCTCATATTAAATTTACTTTAATTTTCTTTATGCCACTTTGTCCAAATGTTTCATATGCTTCAAGGTTTTGAGCTATGACAACCTTCTTTCTTTCCCTAAAATTTTGTTTATTTCATTAATTTTCATAAAATCTCACCCCATACCCAATTCGATCGTCATATCCCGATATTCACATATAAAGCAATTTACTCCAGCTCTATTATCCTTCTGGACTATTACAAGTCACGCAACGTCAACAAAAAATAACCATTTGGCAACAAAAATAAATTACAAAACAACAAATTCAAAAAACCTTTACCCTACCCGTGCATACGACATTACTTCGGCTTCAAACGAAACTTTTCTGCCGGTTACGCCATTCCTCGTATGAAAGTTCTAACCCTTCAAACGATCCGGAAAAAGATCTTTCCACGTCATTTAACTGAAAATAATAGATGGAAGCAAAGTGAAAATATATAATTTTCTGATGTAAACTAATATATCACGCCGTCATCGCGAGAGTATTAAATATATCCTGTTAGCGTTCCCGTAATCGCACGGTTTATATAACTAGTTATGTAACTGATCTAATCCATAATTAAAATATTAAAGTTATCTATATAAAAAATACTTTTTCATTTATTATTTAAAAATTAACAAGTGATTCTACGACTTAATTTATATTAAATATTTTCCTTCTACGAAAAAAATTAAAAGTCAGCCTCTTTTTCATAAGTTTTCTAAGTTCTAATAAAGAATAAATAATTACTGTTCACATGAAAACAACTTTGTCCACATGAAAATTCTAAATGTAATTGCAATTTTTTATTGCTTATATTTTATGGGTCTTCACAGCCTGTCGGTGTCACCAACTATGTGGGCAATGGCGGGCTATCACCATAAGATGGTGGGTATAACTGCGGGCCATTCGAGATATGACGATGAAATAAAACCTACATTGGTATCTGAGTTATTACCTGTAACCTATATAAATTGCCTCAGTAATGATGTAAATAGCCTCCATAGATTTCGATTTAAATACATTCGTAGAGACGGACAGGCAAATGCATAAACTATTTTCTTTTATCATTAGATTCGTTAAAGAATTACGTACACAAACGGGTAAAGTATTTAATATCAGAAAATTTAAAGACACTGACTGTCCCTTCAATTTTGATTATGTGTATGATATCTGACGAGATGCCATTATAATAAAAATCAAATATTTCATACTTTTTTACTCCACCCAAGTAACTAAATTGGATGTTTTAATCGCACGTGATGTTTTAATTATTCGCACGTGGTTCTTGTAGTTAGTAATAGAAGTTTGTGAAAGTTTGTTTGAAAGATCATTTATCTAAAAAGTTGTAGAGAGATATTGGAAAATATTAACACCAAACTTCATTATCATCGAAGGTAAAATATAGACGTCCAATAATATAAATTATCTTGATGAATAAAGAAATATTACTCAAAACAAAGTCATCGATACAAATTAAAAGAGAAATAAAAACGAAGAAAAGGCTATAATTTCCATTTTCGCATGGTGTGCAATCCATTTAGAAATTACCTGTAATGTTAATGTTAACAATTTTCACAAATATCTTACTCATAAAATACATAATTTATTGTTTATCTAGTCAATATTAGTAAAAATTGTTTATTTATTTCATGTTTCATATATTTGATTTTCTATATAACAAATATGTTTGTTTAATCAACTTGGATGGATGAACAAACATATATGTTATACAAACAATAACTCGAGAATCTTTATTATAATCGCGGTCGGCTTAAAATAATCTTGCATACAGATCTGAAATCGCCATCATTTGCGTAGTTATATGCGATTCATTCTTTGCTTTATGTTAATGAGTTATTATACATAGTAGCACTCTAAATTTTTCTGCAACTAATATTTACCCACCATTTCAACCGCGTGAATTTTCCATTAAAATGGCAGAATTTAGCAAGTGGTTTTTAGTTCCCGAGTTACGTGAAGGATAAATTCAATTTACACATTGCATCATTAACATAATATATATCATAGCAATATATTTTTTGTAGACATGTTATAGCAATATGTTTTTTTAATATTAATTAGACATATCTAATTTTCATATTATACTATTTCTTGTATTAAAAAGTATTCAATATGTTAATTTTGAAGTATGTCTTTGGCTATGTTAAGATGAATTGAAAAATGTACTACATTTTAGGCATGATCGAGTAACTAATATAGAAATTAGTTATTTCCTTTTCACGTCAAAGTATTAATAGTCCTGTTTACTGCAAATTTAGACCTGGCGTAGGTAAAGAGAATATAATTTTAAAAAAGCTCATGGTTTTTAGTATATGTACATCCAAACAATTCCGCGATTGATAATTGAGAAAGCAAAAAAAATGCAGTTTTTACCTTAAAAATATAAATGGTATCTTCATAAACGCGCTTATATAACGCTTTTAATATATGAAGAACTGAAAAGAGATAATCCACAAAAAAGAGAATATTTAGACTACAGAATTCTGATAACCTTTGATTTATGTGTTATCCTAGAAAATAATATAACTGTAGGCTAAAGAAGAAAACTAATTTAGTAAGAAAAACGAAACAATCATACAACAGAACAAAGAAATAAATAAACAGGAAAAATATAAAACTCATGTACGTAAAAAAGAATTTTCCCCAACTGAAATGCGAGTAGTTTTACAAATATTTTCTACCTTCTGAAACATTTATGCAATTAAATATTCATTTCTTTTCTTATTCTTGGTAGGAAAGGTTTTCCGCTAAATTAATTGTAAAAAATTGACACAGACAAGAAAGCAATAAGCAAACGAGTACCCTGAGAAAAGTTTTTTCTACCAACACCGTCTAAATAACATTTTCTTATGATCTAATTGAAAGACATTTTATTTTTTAATTAACCTGGAGGAATGTGGTAGTCACTTTATTTCATGTTGATGATTGACTGAGTTATCGTTGAAAGCAATGAAATGTTGAAAGTTACGTGTAAATGAAAAAATGATCCCGTTAAAACTTTTATTTTAAAGTAAAACTAAAGGTGAATGACAGTAATTTTTTTTAATTATATTACAAACTAGCCACGTTTGGCAACTTTTTCCACAATGCAATTGCAATTTTTTATTACTTATATTTTATGCCCTTATATTACACACAAATAATTAGTTTTTCTTTAAATCCTATGGAGGCTGACTTACGGTCTCTATCCGCGTTGCTCCTCTTGCTTTCCGTGTTCTTACAGCCTGTCGTTGTCTACCAACCATGTGGACAATGGCGGGCTATCGCCATAATATGGTAGGCGTAATTGCGGGGCCATTCGAGATATGACGATGAAATAAAACCTAAATACCTGCGCTATTATCTGTAACCGATATAAATTGCCTCAGTAGTAATTCTCCTCGTATAAACAGCCTCCATAGATTTCGATTTAAATACATTCGTAGAGACGGATGGAAAGTCACTTTACTTCATGTTGATAATTTACTGAGTGATCGTCCAAAGCAATGAAATGATGAAAGTTACGTGTAAAAAAAAATTATCCCGATAAAACTTTTATTTTAAAGTAAAATTAAAGGTAAAATTTTTTTTATATTCGGAAGAAAACAAACTCAACGTTCCAATCAAAATACATGAACTTTTACTTGTTATTTTATGCAGCAGATGAAAATAATTCACTAGTCCTTTTGGAAATATCGTACGACAATATTAAAGAAATGTTATCTGAACCAGATGAAAAACAATTTTCAGAAACATAGTTGTAATCAACAAATTATCAAAAACATTTTATTGATTGTTTTCATGAGATTTTACAATATTTGATGTAATTTTAAGGTTGAAGAATTTTCTCTTCGTTTCTTTTAATTTATTATCTTTTTGAACGGAACTGTGACGTGGGTTACATGTGGACACGTAGATAAAGTTATTTAAGGGTGAAGAGAGTAGTAACGAAACATAATTCACATAAGATAGATAAACGCAGAATAACAGTGGACATATAGACATCATAGACAAACGCAGAATAACAGTGGACATATATAAAATCTACCCACAGAACAAACTTGTCAAGTACGAGTAGAACCCTTACTACGCGGCTACCGTCCATGTTTAGTTATATATGAACTAACAATGGACGCTTACTAATACCAATAGATTCAGTCGATTATGAAAATATTTAGAGATATATTTAATACAATCGTTAGCATTTATTCATTACTAATTCACAAACATGGATAAATAATTGACAGAGAACATGTGGCAGAATAAAAGTTATCGACATAAGTGAACCAAAAAGTGTGACAGTCGATGAGTATGTTATGTAAAATAAGTGCAATCTATCTAAATATATTATTTCTAAAAGGTGTGTTTTGGTCGAGCGGCTCGATCTCTTTAACTACTGCACCAAAAAAAATAAAAAAATACCCACTTAAAGCTTATATTTTCTACTTTGGGCGAAAAATATAAATAATTCGAAAAAAATCTTTTTGTTAATAAAAAAATTAATTTTTATAACAATTGGCATGAGCGCCATCTGTGGGCGACACATCAAATATCTTAGCCAAATTGTATACTTGGAACACGCTAGATGGCGATATAGTGCGAAGACTTCGCACGGGTCAGCTAGTTTTATAAAATTCTTCGGAATAAACACCTAAATGTCTCTTTACAACATTGGACCAAATATTGAATGACTAAATAAATGTGTAACGATTGAAGGAATGGTATTTGATTTGTACTTGGAATGAATTTTCAAAATTATTAATTATTGACCATACCTTTATTAGGATTATTTAGTTATGGAAATATCCATAGTTAAAAGTGAAAAAAGATTAACAGTTAAGGGTACAAGACGATTCCGCGATTGATATATTAAAAAATATCAATATTATTTTTTCCACGTGAAAAATGTCTTCAATATCTCAAATACTGTGAAATTTAAAATGCTAATACTACTAATTATTCCTCTTGACATTAGTTTTTTCTCATTACTTTGCTATAGCATCGTTTTATTTCTATGTCTATTGTCTCTGAGATTCGGAAGTAATTTTCTCTTCCATATAGGCGTTTCGTAATTTATAAAAGATAGATAATTTTAGAATTAAATTGGTTCCCATAATTTCATTCTAAACTTATATTTTGAGCGTAATTACACAAATGTGGGACGTTATTTCCTAGATTCTTCTAAACATACTAATGAAGACACAGGATTTCGCACATCGTGAAATAATTATTTGATATAATTGTTTGCCTCTTAGAAAACGAATTCGTCGTGTTCTTTTCGATACTTATAAAGTCATCAATCTCAAGATATTAATTAATTTTGACAAATTGAATATTACTAGTAATAACATTGCAAAGGAAAATTCAAATGAAAATAATTTTATTTACATTCGTGATATTTCTATTTAACTTTCAAATGGTATTTTCTATATTACTTATTTACTACCTAAAGTTAGGGCCAATTATATCATTACAGGTGTTAGTGAAAAAATGTATAATTTAAAGAAATAAAAAATATTAAAAAGAACTCCACGTATTTCGATAGGTTAAATGAACCTATATTAGATAGGTTTATTACTAGTAACTAAGGAACTTCTCCATCACTAGACTCTCGCAGGTAAAATATGAAATCAAAGAACTTATTAAAACAAATCACTTGAGCTCAAACTAGACGAGTTTACTGTTCGCCATTGAGAAATTCCTTTTACCTCCTCTTTCTTCCATCATCATATTAGTTCGATGATACCGTGGACATTAAAACTACATAAGTTTGCAATCAACAGTTTGCAATCAGTACAACAATTAGAGGGGAGAGGGGTGGACAGCGATTTGCTAGATTTGTTTACCTACATGATTACATATAAGTGAAGCTGAAACTAACTCGATTGCCGGTTTATTTAATCCATATAATTATAAAGACATCACCCCTCCTAAAAACGTGGAATATATTTTTATTTCGTAAAGTTTTTTTGATGCGAAACGATAAAGGGCAAGTTTGGATGGGAGTTAAAACATTCTGATGGTACATCGCGTCTTGTCATTCGGCTAGTTTCGTGTTTTGTGAACTCTTTCCACCTTAATTTGGCTAGCTTTGGGTCTTGTTTGATATTCGGCCAGCTTCTCATCTTATCGGCTTTTTCAACTTAATTCGACCAGCTTCGCATCTTTTTCACCTCTTTCTGATGTACGTACAATATACTCCTTTATATAAGTGAAAATATGATAATAAAAATTTAGGTGTGGTATTCCACTGTCTTAAAACATTGTAATTAAAAGCGTTTATTAACTTACAATATGAATTACAGTGATAGTGAAAGTGATAGTGAAAAAGGAATTATGTGTTTCCATTTGCTAGGCGTCCTATGATGGCTCGATGTTTTTTTTTAATCCATTAAGGACGAAATAATTTGCAGTAAAGTTCATAGTAAAAGCTTTTCCACAAAATTGTTAAGATTTTTAACATGAGTGATTAAAAACTTATGGTAGTGATGGAATTCCACGATGAAAGTGACATTTTAAAAAAATCCCAAACATTTTCACTTGAATTTTAATATTTTGCACCTCTTCAATGACATATTAATTGTTATATTTCGAGAGAAAAGAAAATCAACCCAAAATTTTAAATGTGTTCTGAAAAATTTAAAAATAATGTTTATGTCCGCGTAATGACTAATTCGATAACTTTTTCCTTTATAAATTAATAACAATTTATGTAAAACTGATATTTACAAAGATATTCAGTACTTATATTCGATAGACAAAATCTTGTGAAAATATTATTTGAAGAATTGTTACACATATTGATGTGTATACTAAATAAATAATTGAAATTGATATAGAAGTAATATTGTCGACTCTCGATTTTAAAATAGGTTTTTGATAGTCATATAATATTATGTTTATTGCTTTCACCTTATGTCAATAATAGAATTAATATTACGAAAGTTGTTGTATGATGATATGTACCAGGAATATTAAAATAATTAGAAAAATTGGCACCAATTTTGCCAGTATAAATTCAGGTCAGCAAATCTTTTTAATTTAATCCAAATTTCTTACCAGTGGCAAAAAACCTGTTTAACCTATTATGATCTCTTCAACTAACTAATATTGACAGATTTTTGAAAAAAATGTATAATTATTAAAATAAACTTAATTTAAAAGTTACATTTAACTTCTACTTGAGATAATAAATGAGACAAGGGCACTCTAACCGAATGCTGCGGTTAGGCGGGTGAAACCCGACATTCCTATGGCCGTCCCCATAGCGCGTTTTTGAAATATTTGCAACGTCATTGGGTAACTGACCATTTACAATTTCTCACACGAATAAACAGTCGTTTAGCAAGGGATAGATGAAGAAAAGAAGTTAGGTAAATATGTCCTATCTAAAACGTTACATCAAAAAGAGCCAACTTCCTTTTTAGGAAGTTAGTCATAAAAGATAGTGAGTTAAAAGCACCCATGTTCTTGCAGATCTTTCGTGAATAAGAGTAGATGAGTGACTTATTGCTTTGCACCTATATTTATTGTATATTATATATCACAACACTGAACTTGGAGGACCTGATAAATCTATTACGTATGTAGGAAACTTATGGAGAATCTGACGTTATCTTTGTCTTTTCTTCTAACGAAATATTTGGAAATATACACACCAAATTTAAAGTTCCTCTCTCTTCTGGTCAATTCCAGGTTTTAATGATATATCAGTAAGTGATTCAGTAAATAAAGTATGAAATTAACGATTTTTATATCAAATATCTCGGGTTTATTACTCAGCTCCTTATGTTTGTTACTCAGATCCTGTATTTACCAGATTATAAGAGTACCAAAAGAACTGCAAATTGTTTCGGATAAAGGTGCTTTATCTAGCATGGCTCGGAACTTGGTATTGCACTACTCGCGTACGTGTGTGGACGTGTTTTTTCTACATATTTGCTGCGTTTGAGTATATGCTTGTGTATTCTAATGTGGTGTTATTAAGATGAATAAATGTCTTTTATAATAAATATGAATGTTTACACGCAAAAACGACCATTATATTTAATTTTCTTCCTGTTTAAATATAGCAAGGAAAGAAATTCTGACATTCCATAATAACATGCTCTCTCTCTCTCTCTCTCTTTCTCTCTCTCTGAGATTCCAAGCAAAATTTATAAACTCGTCTTTGGCGGAAATTTTAAATGATTTAAATAAGAACGTGAACAGATATAGTAAATCTTAATTGATAACCGCATATACCAAGCTCAGATTAAATACGTGCGCCCATTTTAAGCTTGCTTCGAATGAATATCATTGAATACTTTAGTCAATATCAAAAAAGAATGTGTAAAAAGTTATATAAAGCTTACACAAATCTTTTTTTGACATCGAAAGATAGGTTGTAAGTAAAATTCTCTTCAATTATTCTTTCGAGTCCCTGTGAAATCACTTATGATCTACACCATATGTCCATAAAATCCTCAAAGGTCATTTTAATTTTTCTCCAAGCAAATAATAATTAACAGTTTCAACTACAAGCCGAAGATTATTTCCAATTAACAAAAACACTTGAAATTCTAGACTACTGTTCTAATAAAATAATTAGTATTTGAGGAAAATTGTCTAAAGATTATTTATTGGATTTACCCCTGACCTAATTAAAAGACTTGAGAAATAATTATATAAGACTAAATTATATATATATATATATATATATATATATATATATATATATATATATATTTAAATCATAATAATTGAATTAACCAGATCAAACTGTTCCTTGATTTACTCACGTGGCTAATCCCAACGGATACATTGTTAATGGATAACATTTTATCAGCGTCTAATGTCTAAGATTAAAGCCACCCTAATAGGTCAATGAAATGGGATTAACTTATCAGTAGACCTGGAAAGAACAATTATACGAAGGTAGATAAAATCATCACTTGCCTGTATTCCTACGTCAGTTTTTCCCCTGTTTACGTGAAGAGACCAAAATCGCATTCACGAAGAGACCAAGATCCAATACGATTCGTGACAAAACCCTTAATTAAAATTAAATTTATTACATGGACTATGATATTTCTGTGACTCAGAATTAATTACTTTTTCCAATAAAACGGTTGGTAATTTAAATGAAAATAGCAAGTGCGTGTTCAGATGATAACCATATTTTTGTCGGAGCTATTTAATGGCAATTAAAAAATCCGTATTAAAGTACTTGCCACGCAGACAAAACATTAGCACTAACGCTGCTATACTTTTTCAGGAGAATTGGACTAAAAGTAAAAAGGAAACAGATTTTGTAGGTTAAAATAATTTGGGAAAATTGACAGAAAAAACATGTCAGGGAACTCGTGCTAGAAGGGCTCCGTAGATAATTAGTTTTTTATAAATATTTAATAGCTCTTATCATTTTCATTATAATCATAAATTTTTGCAACGTAAATTCATTGGCTACTACATTTTTCATTGGTGTAAAAACAAATTTAAAAAAAATATAATTCCACATTGAATTATAAATCACCGATTTTTAAATTTTTTCCTATACTTACTTTTCCCTTTACTATATCTAAACCTCATAGTATGCCGACTTTCGTAGGTTTTTGTAGGTTTTGATGATCAATCAGTAAGATTGGGGAAAATAAAGCAAAAAATATCCCTTAAAGGTCATGACGTTTTGTTGCGTGAACCAAAAGATTTAAACAGCAATGTAAGGCTATATACTTTAGTAAACAGTGCCAATTTGATATCTCAAGCCATTCATTAAAAAAGAGCTCTGATTGACGGACGGACATTCAAATTATACTTTATAAGAGTTCCGTTTTTGGGATTCAGTACCTCAAAAGGAAAAAGGAATTCTTATAGGATCACTTCGTTGTTCACCTGTCTGGCTATCAAGACTTTTTTTCTCAGGAACGCATAGAGGTATCAAGTTAAAGTTAATATTACTTAGATGCAAAAATCAAGGATTTAATTCAATAGAATAAAAAAATACGGTAATTTATACCCAATATTTTGACACTGGTAAATAAATCAGAACTTAGCTTACTTACCATTAACCTAGAATCAAGAAATTTGGTAAGAAACAAGATCTCACAGCAAAAATAAAGGAAAAAATCCGAAAATTGTTAATCTATAAATACATCACATAATTTTTTTTTCAAATATGAAAGATGCAGTAAAAAATATATTTTCGTTCCAAAAATTTTAATTTTCTCAGTAGTTTAATAGGAATATTATGTGTCATTTTCAAATCATGTAATAGAAAATAAAGCCAGGACCGGTTTCATTAAATTGTTGCTCATCATAATCACTAACTCACATGGTAAGTAACAAAACAAATACTAAACGACGGCATTGGCTAAGTGTTTGTATTTGATACGCGCATCCAAAGTTGAATTTCTGCCATTTTAGTACTATAAAACAGAATTTGATGTGGATTAAAATTTATTTTTGCTATGCTCTATCTATGCTCTATCTTTAGATCAAGCATTTCGAGATAAACGTAACCGTGAAAAGTTTACACATTGTCGTGGCTTGGTACACACGACAAGTAAAGAGGATTGTGTTGCGTTCGAACTTATATTTAAACCTAGACCATATCAATAAGAGATAGTCATGTCTCTTATTGACATGGTCTATCTTTGTTTATTCACAAATTCGTGCAAATGATGATAATCATTCTTTTTGTAATCTTATTCTAGAGGAACGTAAACCACTTTCTTCCTTAAATATTATTTTTCTCTTAATATGTGCTGTCACAATCTACTTTTTTGTACTAGCATGGATATGGGGCGATTTGTCATATCAACAATCTTCAAAATCACATTTTTTTCTATGCAGAAGTTTAGTACACACATTTGTTTGTCGAAATCCAGGCCTTATAACAACCCTTATAAGAACACAGGTGTTTGCCCGTTTGACCGTCTCGGATAAACATTTTGCAACAGGCGTTTTTCCCATAAATCTATATTAAGTCGGGACTTGAAATTTTGTCTGATGATGAAACATGTTAAACAGCTTAAATATGATTCTACTAAAATTTCAGACCACCAAATTAAGTAATCGAATTTTTTTTAATTTGAAGTGGCTATGATTGTAAAATTTATATTTTTCAAGATAATTATAGTATATTTCTACATGTAAAATGCATACGAGACAATAAATACTTGGAGAATAACAATATTACTATTTGTAAATACATTAGAGAAATACTATATAACAAAAAATTGTGAACAAAAAAAAACATATATGCTAGAACTTCATCTATGTCTGAAACAAAATTATAGCAATAACTTTGAATTTTATAACTTGTCTAATATTTACACAATTTCTACGCCTGCAATTGATGTATTAAGCAATATATTTACATGAACGAAAAATAAATGTATGCTGGGCAATATATTTATGTGGAGAAAATTGATATTAATTTATGTAAATACTTTTTATTGCAAATACTATTTATTCCAAAATCGCGAAGCAGAAAACAACGTTGTTAGAAGTTAACGCAAAGTCTACAAATAAATGATAGCGCCAAATTTAATTTTTTTTAAATCTCTAATTATTCATGAAATTTTTCGTCTGCGGAATATAAACTAGGCAATACATTTATATGGATAATAATAATATTTATATTTTTGTAAATATTTTAATTGATTTTTAAACATACTTCATAATATATACTTTCAAATTATTCAAAATGCTCTACTTTTCACGAAACTCTGTTCCATTTTTAGGCTACATTATTTATATCACAAAATTATTGGGCTATCATAAAATAGAAAATCGAACTCGAACATCGAACTAATCCGTGCCACTTATCCAAAATCGAACTAATCCGGAAGTATCTGCCACTAAAAGTTATCCATTTTCCTTATACTTGACTGTATTCAACATATGTGTACATTGTCCCTTTTCTATTGAAAGAAAACTGGAAAAAAGAAAGGACCGGTGGGTCCTCCCGTGTAAACGATGCGAATACAAATAAAACGTTAATAAATAAACGGAAGATTGACAGAAAGACAGACATTTGAACAGACAGACGAAAATTTTATTCTATAACCAAACCTTTCTTAAAATAAATGTAGATTATCAAAGTGCGACGAAGTTGATAAATACTCTGCAATATTTTTATTCATTTGCGGAGAAGAAGCAAAGCAAAGAATGATTTGCATTAACCTTGATCTAATTACGAGTATATTAGTGCTTTTAAAAAAATTTTAAGAAAAGTGGTTTTTTTTGCATAAACGACAGACTTAAATCGTTTTTCAATCGATTTCAAGAAAGGAAGAAGTTCTAAATTGGTCTTAATTTTTAGGGTTCCTTACCTGAAAAGGAAAAAAATAGACGCTTATAAGATCACTTCGTTGTCCGTCTGTCTATCTGTCAAGACACTTTTTCTCAGGAACGGGTTGAAATTAATCACTTTAAAATGAATACCCAATACAATATGCTGTAAAGAAATCAACATCGTAAGTTAACGCAATAAAAATAAAACCCTAAAAATAAGGCCGTTTGTACGGCCTTTTTTGACACTCGTAAGTAAATCAAAAGTTATAGTGTACTTCCCCTTGATAATTTGATAAGAAGCAGCACAGGTGAAGGAAAAAATTTAAAAATCGTTAATTTGTAGTTATTATTATATAATTTATTTTAAATATGCGCCTATATACTTTCATTTAAAATATATTTTCATTTTTTGAATATATTTGGCGTTAATTTTGTAGAAATTCATTAATCACAATTGAATGAAACTACGTGATGTAGTATTACTTCTACTTTCTTTGAGTTCTTTACCACGACTTTGCAAAGATAAGCAAAGATCTTTGCTAATAGCCCACCTGAAGATGTTGTAATACAACAAAACCTGGGTCGTGGTAAAGAAATTAAAGAAAGTAGAAATGATACTACATCACGTAGTTTCATTTAATTGTGGATATTTTCATTTTAAAAGATAGCATTTTGTAAGTGGTATAATACGAATATTACCTTCTAATAAATATTTATAAATGCCTAAATTTTTGTACGAAATCCTTGTAGTCCAGTCGTGGTTGACAGGTTTTTTTTGTTTGTTACGTCATATATCAGACATAGTTGAAAATAACCAATTTATATGATAATTTTTATTAGAAGTCTACTCCATGTATAGTACTATGAATTTACTAAGAATCTGAGAATGGAAATGGAAAATATATCATCACAGAATTTTCCAAAATTTAACAGCACAGGTGCGTGATTGCTTTTTGTCATATAGCTCCATACAATTTGGATGTTTTATTTTTTATTTGGAAGGGTATAGGTATCCCAGTACGATCCATTTTTTAGAATTTTACCATAGAAATTTAAGATTTAGCATAGAATTTCTCAACATTGAACAACACAGTTGCTATGATCGAGTTTCATAGATTTAGGTCTAATTATAATAAGACTGAATGATAGTTTAAGTGCCACATAAGTTTGCTCTTTAACAAAATCAGGGTGCAATTATGAAACTGGAAGGTGATGACCAGAAATTTTTAGCGATAAGCTGCTAGATATTATCGGAGTCGGTGTCAAGTGATATGTAGCATTCTAATGTGAGTTTGTTGTTAATGTACCTGTGAATGTTTGAGAGGAGAGAAGCAACATGAACGTCAGAGAGAATGTCAGAAGCGGATGTGGAAATCAGAAAGTAGAGAATAATCGAGTTGCTACCAATTTTAGCATTAAGGTTATAGAGGAAGAGATAGAGTTAGCGGGATATGAAGGCGAACACCTGGGACACCCACGAACGCAAAGGCGACCGCGAAAGCTAAAACGAACGCAAACATGAACGCGTACGCCGAAGACGAGACCGAAGGTGAAGGCAAAGAGGAAAGGGACGGGAAAGAGGAAGAAAATCTAATACCAAAAATAATGCCATGAAACAAGCAATTTCTCGTTCCTATGGGAAATTCTAAATACACCGAGCAACGGTCGGTCACCAGACACTATGTATGTATATATACACACACACACACACACACACATATATATATATATATATATATATATATATATTTATATTCAGTCATACACACACATACATTTGCATAGATAGGCGTTACATTTTAAAATATTTCAATAATCTCTGTGCTCAATTCCAGCCAGCTAACTTGTCTACGAACTAAAAATATTCGACATAAAAATTAGACTAATATTTCCAGAATCATAACCTAGCAGACAGAAAGTCTACCTTTTAAGATATGTAAGAATTTATCTAGAGAGCGTGATGCCTTCTCACACCTAGGCAATGTGAGCAGCGGTAGTGAGTCTTAGAGATAAGGCAAGCGGCGTTAATGAGGCGTAGGTTGCAGCGATAATGAATTGCAGATAAAGGGTGTTCCTAGCATCCCTTTTTTACCTTACCCAGTCCTTGCTATCAGATATTGCTATCTTTTAGATATTATTCTTTTTCCATAATTTTTTGCCCCACCTTTACTTTTTTAATTTATTCTTTTAATGGTGATTTCAAATTTTCTGCTCTTTCTCTATATTCAAGTTACCCAATATATATTAATTATTTTTTTTGTTTTCAATTACTTTCTTTCGATGTGAATACGACACATTTCATGCTTGCATTTTTATTTATTTTGCATAATAATTTTTTTTTGCATATTTTCCTTCATTAATTTTATATTTTTCAGAGATTTATAAATTCACAAATATGCCTCCTATATTCTTATAATTCTTTCAAATTATTTAGTAAAATACTACATTTACAAAACATATCATCGGGCTGCCTTTCTGTCTGTTCATCAATAACTAAACTTTTACTTGATAGATTTTGATGCCGTTTACAGTTTTGACCGGTTGTTATGTTTATCTTATATTTTTTTAGAATTCTCTACCTCAACAAGAAAAATGGAGTTCTTAAAAGATCATTTCCATGTATTATAGCCGCTTTTTTCAGAAATCGCTTGAGTAGAAACTTACAATTTGGCTTAGTGTTAAAGCGTGTCAACCTGCATATATCTCAATAGAGCAAGACCTCAAAGTGTTTATAATACTTCTTTTTTTAAATTTTAGGTAGTGTTTATGCAGAGAAAATACGCAAAACATGTTTACCCTGCTTTTAATTCTCGGAACTACTGAAGCTAAAATTACCAAAAAAAACAATTTTTAGAAATAAGCGTATATCACTCAAAATCTATCATTTAGAATATACCAAAAGTATAACTATGATTCTCGATTTTACATTTTTTTGAATATTTGTTGTGTTGAGGAATAATATATATATCCTAAATACTTAATTTCAGTAGATATCAGTTAATTATTATTGCGCTATAAGGTCAATATTTCTTATAACATGATTATTAAAATACTTTCACTTATCGTCTTACACACATAGAATGATGGTTATAATTTTCATAAACTCTACGTAGACTGATCTGGTAATTTTAGTTTCAATTGATCCACATTGGTAACTCTTTCAAACTTTATGATAATACGAAATTTATAACAAAATCAAGTACTTAATTTGCCTCCCACCCTGCTAAAATTTCCCTTTAAATATTTTTGAGTGTGAGCTATTAATATATACGTATATTCAAATGCTTTCTTACTAATCCAATTTATTAGTTTTTAAGTCGAGCTGTTTTTTTAAATAACGACTATAACAAGCGGACTGAGGAACACATAGGTCCTAATATTATTAATCGTAAATATTTTTTTTAAAGAATTACTGTTTTTCTGAACAGAATACTCGCTGATTTATTGCAAATTCCTACACTTCTTCCCTTAGTTCATAACTACTAGCAATTTTTATCATTTTACATAATAAAATCCTTAAAATTGTTAATACGCAATAACTTAAGGTTTCTTAATAGTTTGCACTTATTTGAATCACGCCGCTATAGTATAGTAATGATTAAATATTGAAGGTTATTCTAACATTTTATTGTATTTCTGTCAATAGAGTATGCAATTTGCACTATGCAATTTTTTTTATTTTAATTTTATCGTATTTGTTGCATAGTGTAATAAAATAGCGGAGAAGAAATTTTAAAGTTTTGTGACTCATAAATTAGTTATTATAATTTATTAATAATAATTTTTAGTAAAAATGCCTGCAAATACTATGGTAGCTTTTTATATATTCTATACATAGGTCAAGCATATTTATGTTTTTAAAAATTTGGAAAACTACGAGACCCCTTATGTTTGAAAAATAATTTGTTTTAGAAAAAAATTTGTGTAATATAATCTATTAAATGGAAAAAAAATCTATTCCACTTTACTTTAATTGAATGAATGAGCGAAGAAAAAATATTTACCTGAACTTGAGAAAAACCGTGAACACATTGGAAGGTACCATGGAAATAATTTTTCTTAATTGATTGTCAAATTGTACCGTAAAGTATATTTGAAAAATAATGTGTTTTAGTTAAAAGTTTTGTGTAATATAATGTATTGAATGAAAAAAAAACCTATTGCACTTTACCCTAATTGATTGAATGAGCGAAGAAAAAATATTTACCTGAACTTGAGAAAAACCGTGAACATATTGGAAGGTAGCATGGGAATAATTTCACTACTCTTTGGGTTGAAAAAAAAACATTTGATTGTCAAATTGTACCGTAAAGGATTAAAAATGACTAATATATTTATAACACTATGACATGCAGACACACCGACCAAAAAAAATATGAGATTCCATAGGCCCGCCATGAAAATATATATTTTTTAAGCTGGCACAATTTTGATGTCTTTTGTTAAAAAAAATTCATATCCTGAAACACTTTTCCTAATATTGTTTGCCTATTTCTCTATTTTTATAATTTCCTTTCTATTATACTTTCACTAGCACGCATTTATTACATATCATTCATTTACTACAAATTGTTTGCTTTCGTCAAAAATTTGTCTCCACTTTAATTTGTTTCACTAATTACAGTGTTTCAGTCCATTATATCATTCTACCACAGATATAATCATTTTAAAGATGAATAAAAACAAACTCTTGTAGTGACAAATCTAAAAACATCTACGTGGTATTATCTGGCACTCAAAATTATTTCACTTACTGCTGAGTAAACAAATAGTTTGTAGGAAATCGTACAGAAATTTATTTCATTTTCGTATAAGATACTGAACTTTCGTAAGGTTGGATAATAATATGTTGTTTTATCAAAACAAATAACATCTTAAAGATGGGAATTGAAAAAAAAATGCGAAAGATTTATTAATGTAGGACCTACAATATTTAAAGATAGCCTTTTTTTAATACATTCTATACATTTATTTTTCTATGTAAAAATCTACTAGCTTCCATTGAAAGTAAATATTGCAAACATGAATAAATATGCAAAGTAGAATGAGGTAAAAATGGTACAAAAGTGTCCTAAGCTCCGCAATTTTTAAATCTATTTCTAAAGTTACGATATACATCATAATCACTGCGAAATTGCAGTTAAAATTGGCAATATAATAATATTGATTGAATTCCCATGCAACTTGGATCATTTCCGCCACTGAATACGGAATTGCGCATCCCGTTTGCGGAAATGATCCAAACGGAAGCGTCTTTGCACGTTACAATTTCTCATTACTTCCCAAACAAGCAGCCAATATTTAAGCTCTAGGTCCCACCTCAATCTAAATAGTTCCATTTACTACATGACGAACATTAATTTGCTAAAATTTACAATGACCAGAATCGGTTGAAATTTGGTCGATGAGCTTAAAGTTTGCATTAGAATTATATTTCTGAATTGACAGGATCTCGCAACTTTTAACGTTTTAAACATAAAAATACACATGTTTTTGCATATATGTATTTTTATGTAGTTCATTTTCATTGTTGTCCTTATGCTCACATATTTTAAGATCTTGATTTAGGAAGTTCCAATGAGTTACCTATCGAATATGTCTTGGGTATTGAATTCTTTTGGTTTCTCGTTTGTGGTTGGAAATTGAAAAAACGATTGCTATATATTGCATGTATCCAATCATATGTGCAAAATATAAACATTTTCAGTGACTTTTCTCTATCATATTAGCCATGTACATTCTTAGTATGGAAAAGGTTTATCAGAGGGTTGGAAAATACCTTATCCCCATATCTGTTCAAAGTCATTAGGAGCATTTGATGAACACAGGTTCATACTGAGTTAAAAGAAAATCACATGTTTCGATCTAGTAAAAATACAAATTATTTCCCTCTATCACTCACCCTCTCTGAACTTCAAAGTGTCAAACAGCCGTAAATTTTATTTTAAGGCGTTGAGAATGTCTCAACAAAGCGGGGCGTGGGCGATGAGGTGCAGGTTGGCGTCTTAGCGTCATTTTTGCGTTTTAGTAGAGTACCCTTATCTTTTGCTTTAGTTTCAAAACCAAATTTATATCAGTAGTTGATTTAGAATATGGTATTAGACTAACTATTTTTTTATTCAATCTATTTACTGCTACGGCGGCATAGCAAAAGAATTATTGAGAAGTGAACATTTTTTATAGTAAGCAATGAAACAAAATTTTATACGATAAAAACTTATACTGACAGAGTTCAGTACATATTTTGAAACATATAAAAGCTTAAATATTTCTTGATAATTGTAACTTTTATTAAACTATTTATAAATAATATTATACCTCATAACGTCAATGTATTTTCCTACTATATCTTCCGCAGGCACAGGAACATGGAGATTTTCTCAAAACTATAAATCATTACAGTTATGTAAAAGTTACGTAAATTTCTAGGAAGCGTGTTATTTTCATATTTAATTTTGTTTATATTTATTTCTGGAACGGAGTTTAGTGTTTCAATATGAGTAATCATTCATAGCCGTATCTTCATGAAAACGGCGAAATGACATAAAAATTAAAATTAATTGATTGAAAATCGACTGGATATATTCGTTAAGATATAAAATAATTCGGTTGCCGATATATTTATTTCATTAATCTAAATAATTAAAAATATATAAATGTATGCAGCATCTTTTTAATTCGTAACGTTCTTCCCAAGTAATATGAAATTTTTTTATTTCGTTACGGATTAGGATTTGACTAAAATCATATGCACTGAAACTAATACTATATAAGTTTCTCCAGTTTTTTTTCAGATTTTTGACATCGATGTTAGAATATAACGGTAGAAAGGATATCTCCTGAAAAAGATGCAGAAAATATTATTTAACATTTTTGACCAAATTTCAAAATTCTACTTTGATGACGCTTCACACAATAACCTTCGTAAGAAAAACAATTCAGCCCAAAATTCAATTTGTAAAGAGGTAATTAAGGCAACAATTTTAAATATTTAGACAACTATATTTTTCGCAAAGGCTCATCATAATTGTTCTTAAAGGGAATGAACCATAATCTGTTAATATATGACCGAATATGAAATGGCTACGGAAACCTAAAAAAAATCTATAACTATATCTACTAGGAAAAGGTCTTGAAATATTTATAAGAGTTGTTAAGCACATTCATGTAGAAACTTGTTGAATAATTGATATGTACATTAAAGTAACACCGCTGGTACCAGAATTGTTGATCAATTTATTATTAATAAAGTTCGTATCTATTATCGATTTTATAATGAGTTTAAAATGATATGTTGTGCAATGCAAAGGCCATTCAATTATCTGGACTTAAAGGCGAGTACTTAACATGAAATAAGATGTAGAAATGCAATGTAACATCTAAAAGTCCAGATATCTTAATAAAGTTTGCATTGCATGACTTGCCATTTTACACACAGCGACGCCACATACGAGAGAGAAACGGTAATTAATATGTCCATTATATTCGTCAGCTTAAGTGTGGCATTAGTGCGGTTTAGAGTGAATGGTGCTAAAGCTCAATGATTCTGTTGAGCTACGGGTGTTACGGCGTGATTCGCATTTTATTAATTTGAGAGACTTACTCTAGATCTGTACTCCTTAATTACTGGTTGTAGTTGCAGAGTCTTTGAATCTCGATATCTGATTCTTGTTTCATTATATTCGTCTGCTTAAGCGTGGCATTAGTGCGGCTTAGAGTGAATGGTGCTAAAGCTCAATGATTCCGTTGGACTACGGTTGTTACGGCGTGACTCGCATTTTATTAATTTGAGAGACTTACTCTAGATCTGTAGTCCTTAGTTACTGGTTGTAGTTGCAGAGTCTTTGAATCTCGATATCTAATTCTCGTTTCTTTATCCTCACTACTGATTCGGCACTGATGTTGTCCATAGCTATATCTTCAGAGCATCTAGTAGTTCGATGGATAATTGGAACCAGAAATCAATTATCACACGGCGTACGTAGTTAGATGATACCGATATGGATATGTTGGAATCGACTGATATACGGGAAATTAGAAATGATATTGGTAATATTGCTATTTGTTTTGCTTTTTGTAGTCACTGTTTTAAAAATACCAAAAGTATATCTGTACCCACCATAATGCGCGTTGCTCGAATACCGAGGTAGCTTATATCGTGCACAGGTTTTAAAACTACGCGGCGATACGTCTCAGTTATATACGAGCGAATGTTTTTGGTTGATGCTTCACACTTCACTTCACTTCACTTTGAAGTTTTAGCGGTATTCGGTTTCTCACTTGATATGGTTTTTCACTTGATATGATGACAGAAGTATATTTAATGTGGACCACTGTCGTGCATACTGATTTAATAAACTGATTTTGTGGGAAATAAAACAAATATGTTATTTTTTTTAATGCGACTAGCTACTTTGTTTTGTAAATTATTGCATGGTAGTATAAACGATTGCATCAGGTAACGCCATAAAATTGTCTAAAATAACATAGCATTAGTAGACAGAACGCATGACCTTGAAGAATAAATTTACCAGTTCACGTAATGAAATCACCGCAGGAATATTTTGGCATTACAATTAATACATTTTTATATTGTAAGCGATAGTAATTAGAACAACACTGGCTTAATTAATTAGTTTTCCTCGAAACGCATGCTTTCATTCTTGATCACTCCATCAATGTCACGCTCGAAAAATCTCTATTTAAAAAAATGAATTTGGTGATGATATATTTATTTATTGTGAAGTTTTTCTTACCACTTTTCTTTCAACTTTTTTCACAAAAATATAAGTCTTCAGTTCCCATAAATTTCAAAAAAATAATGCACAAAGTATAACGCGTAAAGGACGTGTCTATTATTTATATTGATTATTCTACGCATCATAACCAAGTCTATTTGAAGCGTGTATCTGCAAAGAAATGTAGATTATTTTCTCAATGGAATTGGAACTTCGATCACTTGAAAAGCAGTAAAGAATTGTCATATAGTTCCTACAAATTTTCTACTCAGTTTGATACGCATAATAACCTTTAAGAATAAAAAATACATTTCTTTTACTTTCTATATACACATATGAAATTTCGTTTCATTGAAAAATGCTTTTATAAAATAAAAATTAATTAATTTTCCTTGGAATTTTAAATTTGGCAATGCTTTGGAAAAAGGGGTTAAATGATTGTTTTACCATTTCCTACTCAGTTTAACACACAGAATCAACCATATCAATGACATACCCGTCCTTTTTTGCATACTGTGACTGTACTAGAATTATAAATATGCATACGAATAAAAAAAAGCGTTGGTTTTATAATATTGGAATGACGCATATACAAAAAGGGCTCTTTATCTAAGAATTACAAAAATCCACGCGAAAGTTATAAACCAGCAGACAGAAAGTCGGCCTTTTAATATGTGAGAATTTATAGACACCTTGACATCATCTCACAGAGCCTGAGCAGCGGTGGTGAGACTTAGAGATAAGGTAAGCGGTAATGAGACGTAGGGTGGAACGATAATGAATTTTGAATGAGGGAAGCTATGCATCTCTTAATCTCTTTACCCATTCCCAATTCATCATTTATCTTCATGGAAACCGTGCTATTTTATACATTGCCAGCTTTTAGATATTCACTATATTTTTTTAATCCATAGCCTTTCACGTCTTTTACATTTACATTTCTAATTCACTCATTTAACCCTCTAAGGACCAGGCATTATTTTGCGAATTTATGTAGACTGTCTCCGAACAATTGATATTCTCGTCATTTGCCCAGTCAAAATGTAATTATCGACTAATTACGAAAATGACTTCAATAGAAATTGTCCACAAGAATAAACGTTTGAAAAGGATACGAAATTTTCTAAACGACGGAATTTTTTTTTATTTACAAGTATTTAATGAAATATAAAAAAATATCAAATTTGAAAAAAAAAAACATTTTTCCTCTGACTTTCAATGACTTCGCAATATTTTCTGAACGTCGGCGGATGAAAAACTAATTTTTTTTGGGAAAGAAAAAACTCAAATAAAAGAAACATTTAAAGCTATACATAAACTCAAAGAAATGCATAAACTTCACAGAGTTTTTGCATCGCACGGTCAAAAAATCGCTAGAGCAAAATTAATTATATTTTTATCTAACAACTTTATTTGATGAATTTGGTATAAGTTTTAAAAAAAACCCATACTTAAATTATTAAATTAAATAAAATTAATTTAATAATTTAAGTATGGGTTTTTAATTTAATAATTTAAGTATGGTTTAAATATTATTATAATTTTTTTCTTCATGTGTTTCCGTATTATTCTAAAAAATCAAGCCAAAAAAGTGTTTATCAGTCGAATTGTATACTTTTATTTATATAAATAATTTGTAAATTATATGTAAAGAAAAAAAATACTACTTTTTTCTGATAAGTGAAAGTATTTTAAAATCAAATACAAACTTTTGTTTGTCCATGGCGCATTTTGTGCGATTGGGGATTTATCGTCCTTGGTTATAATACTTTGTGGGAACATATTTTTTATCACATAATACATAATATACCAAATAAAAAAAATCCCACAATATAAATTAATTGTTAATTTCGTACATTTAGTAAAATAAGACGTATTTTTAATTACTTTCTCACATAGTATTTAATATACGAAATCCAGCATAAATTTTTTTCTGCTGTGAATATGTAATTTTATAATTTTAATAATTCGGAAAAGATTACTAACGCTTACTCAAATCCTGCACGCGTCTTCAAGATAAAGGTGTTGAAATCGCGATAATTGTTAGATATTTGAAAAAAAGCAAGTAAATAGGCATAATTTCAAATAAATTTCAATTATTTTAATAAACATTGATATATTTATTCCAAAAAATTACGATTTTAATTGTTTCATTTTAAATGTCTTATTTTCGCACACAAATAGGTCACATCTCGCGAACCGCAGTCGTATGACTCAAATATTTGTTATTGGAGCATTACCCAAGGAATATCATGATCGAGCCGCCTTTAATTGAATTAATATATATTTTATTATAGGATAACATATATAGCGAGATGTGTTCGATCTATTGTCATGAACTCTTCAAAACTTGGGCTTCTTCTCTTCTTTTTCTTCTAGATTTTCTTCTACATAATTTCCGTCCCTTAACGGACGCTGGGAGAAACAGCGTAAATATTGACTTTGTCCGATAATCTAGGGGTTAATAGTGCAATTTTTATAGTTTTTATCTATCTGCATATTCAGCATGTTCAAACATTTTATTTTTTTGTCTTTACAAACTTTTTGATGCCGTGTTATATTATAAGATGTATTTTTAATTATATCTCCCAGATATTTTTTCGCAGATATTCGTTTATCCTTCCTGTTATTGCATAAATATTGTAAAATGAGGAATAAGAAATAAAGCACGGTAATAAGCTACAGTGAAAATTAACTGCTTTATTACAGAAGCAGTGATATGTTAATAGTTAGATAATATGCAAAATAATTGTTTTAATAGCTAAATAATATATAAAATAATTGCGAATAAATAGTATGGGGTTTAGACTAAAACATAATCATCAATCGCATTTTCTAGAAAAAAAAAACATTTATAAACAAATCGATATTTGTGTATCTAACATGAATAAATGTGCCCCCCTCGATTTTAGTTTCGTCTCGTCAAACCAGCAATCCGTACCTAATTATCATTACATCTTATATGCAAAAAAACAATTACATTTTTTTTTCTTAATTTTATGTAAATTCCTAAATATGTGTTATGCATTCTCGCCCTTTATTAACATTTTTGTTAGTAAAGGGATAAGATACTGCTGTTGTTTATTGTAACAAATTGTTAGGATTCGCTCTGTTCATTAACTCAAAAATTCTAACGGAGCTCTTTTAGGAACACACACATGTATCATAGCCATTTTTTGTTGTAAATTGTTTGATATAATAACTTGAAATTCAGCTTGATATAATAACTTGAAAACATGCTCGTACATATTTAATACAGACCAATAAACCTTTAGCGTATAACATGACCACCACTGTTTTAACAAAACACTACAGTTAAATAAGTGGTGGTCATGTTTTTTGTTTTTGAATATCTTTCAGTTTTATATTAAAAAGAATCATGAATGAGACTACTAAAAGTTTTTACTAAGGATTCATAATTTGTTACGAGGAATATTATAATCGGTCTTGTGCCCTTCTGTTTTACAGTATAACTTTACAGCAAGACGCTTTTAACGTTACGTAAAAAACTATATTTTTTTTAAGAATTCTGCAATATAATCGATTGTAAAAACTAATTATTCATAAATCTCTACTAAAATAATAATATAATAATTTTAATAGAGATTTATGAAGAAATATTTTTTATAATCGTCATGTAATTTCTTATAATATCAAAACTATTTATACTCTCAAATTATAATAAACTAATTTATAAAAAATGAGCATGGCTTTTTTTTTGTTGAGATTGCCAAGGTTTTTACATTAAAATATTTCCTCAGATTTTTTTACAATGAAACCATAAATATATTCGAGCACATCTCAGTTCACTGTTGCTCGTCGCGTGAGTTAGCACATCGTTTTATTACCACTGCAATTCCACGAGTTGCAATTTAAATGCGCATAACAAATGAAAACATTTATCCAATGCCGTCGTTTTCAATTTAGTATATTTATCTCACTCATTCAAATTACGTTATAGTCTTATTGCAATCATATGATGCACTAAATCATATAACAGGCAACAGTGGACTGAAACGTATTCAGAATTATGCTTTGCGCTGTTGGCGAATATGTAAAGTGATTAATATTCACAGCCTTGGGAAAATTAATAGGAAATCATCTCTTGAAACTTTGACGTGTACACTTTGACGTTGCCACGACACAAAGTAAGTGGAAGTCGTTTTATCGTCATGTCGCCTTTCGCTACGAAAATTAATTTTATGTAATTTCTTAGATATCATCCTTACAAAATTTGACATGGTATATAATTTGCTTATGAGTTATAGGTATATTGCATAATAATGTAAGAAAACGTTTAAAATGAAAAAAAATGTACAATGCTAAATTTTTTTTACATTTTACTGGAATTGACATAAGTTTTTCAACTGCCTTTATTTTTTAAAAGAAATATTTCCTCGTGGTGGTGAAAATCCTTGCTGCAATATAAATCATTAAGCTATACGCTCTTACATTATTATATACGTTATATTAATTAGTTTTAAAGTTTCAAATTGGGTTTTAATTTTTGTAAATCAATAAAATAAAAATAACAGGGCCTAACTTTAATTACATTTTGCCATAATTTCAAATTAGTTAAGTTAAGTTAGTAGTAATTTCAATTTATTGTATATGATACACACACAAACACGCAAGCACGCACGCACACACGCACGCACGCACACACGCACGATCGCGGGCACGCACGCACGATCGCGGGCACGCACGCACGCACAATTTCATATAATTATATGAAATTACGATTAGCTACAAATCGTTAAAAATCTGTTAAATAAGAAATTGTTGTTCAAATATTTCTATGAATTTTTATTCTTATAATGTGAGAGTATTTTCATTCCGGTTATGTGGGTTTTCATTCAGGGAGTCGACGTTGCAGCACCAAAGTTCAGAAAGGTCGAAGTGCGCATTTACACAGAAAAACATTTGTTTTCCTTTTTATCCCGCTATATATATTCGTAGACTATAAAAGAATCGTCCTGCAGCAGAAATTCCATTGTGTAACTCTGTAATGACATCAGTATTTGAATAAATCTTTAGTCCCAAGTAAGTAGGAAAAATTTGGTACTTTTAGAATTTATATCCTCGTGTTCAAAGTAAGGTCCAGAATATTGCTTGATCCGTATTTTACAGACGTAAGAAAAATCAGTTGATTGCGTACATCTCTTTAATTTTTAAAGCAAGCAAGCTTTTTTCGGTTTATCTAGATATAAGGAAGCGGGGAAACAGGACAGGTCTATTTAAGGTTTTAGAGGAACATATCTTCTAGCCACAGAGAGACCCTGCTTCTAAAAATACGAATGGAATTTTTCACTACGATTTAAAAAGGTAACCTTTTTTAAATATTGTTCTTAATGGACTCTGCATGAAACAATCTTTCACCTTGGGCAAAAGCTTACTGTGTTTATTAACTTTTTGATTGCTTTATACCAGCTGTGCTGACGAGACTTCGGTCGCGTAGAATTAGGTACAAGAAAACTTATTAGGAGTGTTGCTTCACTTTCTTTTATTAAATTATTTAATTCTTCTGCAGCCATGTTAAGTTTAGCATAATAAAGCAGATTATATAACTCTCTCTCAATAGAGAAGGTGTCTCTTATTGATATTCTTTAAGTTAGTAAACAATAACGAGAATAATAAGTGCGTTAATACTTAATAAAGTAATTAACTAAAAAATATCATAAGTTTTAATAATAATTCTAATTGCTGATTATTGTGATTTATCTTTAGATATATACTCAAAACCATAACATGGGTTTTCATTGATAAAATCATAATCACAAGTTTTTATAATACTTTAAAGGATAACTTTTAAAAAAAATCTAAATTGATCTTCCAAGTTCATTAATTTCATAGAAAGTGCATGCCTTTATTTATTTCTTTTTAGCATAATAACTATTAAATTCTATACCATACCTAATCACAGTTTTAATATAACTTGTAATTAATAATTTTTTTCAGAAAAAAATAGTTATTTTTAAACTATAAATTTAATATATTTTAGTTTTATATTCTTAACAACTTTTTTTTTATCATTTTTACGATAGCAATTTTGTTAATGTGTGCCAAATATATTCTTGATAAAATTGTGAAAAAACATGACGTTGCCTTGTAGTACTTATGCACTTATCTTTAATACAAGCCTTTAAGGTTAGTAGAAACTCCTAGAAGATTTTAATGAAGAAATATTCTACAATAATAACCACATTCGGTAAAACCACGAAGGGAATGATTTTTCGATATTACCGTATCAAAGTAATAAACGAATTACAAACTTATCTACGGTTGAAGTATTACACAGTGTTAAATGAATGCAATTGGAAGACATTATTTTCTCTAAACTTTTGTGATCTCCATGGTGCCAAATTCTAGAAATGTATATTTCCTGAATTTGGCACATTGGAAAAAATATTTTTATAAAAATCATTATTAAAAGAAAGACTTGCAGGAATGTAGACGACTTACCTTAACATTTTATGAAAATTTGCTGAAGAACCCAATAATTATAGATATATTCTCATCTCTGAATAATCAAGTTTAAATATGGTGCAATTATGAATAATGTGTACGAAAAACCCGTTGTTCGATTTTTTAAACCAAAATACAGGTAAAAACCTCATCGTTCACTATTGTTTTCTCAATTGATTGATATTATACTTACTCATGGCTCTTATGCATAAAATATTTATGAAATTTCTTTGATCAAAATTTCATTTCCACTTGTTTGATAGCATTTAATGTCCAAGATTTTCAACGTCCTACATTAACTTTTAAACTAACACAACCACTCCCTCGGTGATTCAACCGGCATTGTTCAAAGGGAATGGAGTTATGAATATTAATCACTGTTTTACATTTTAATGACTTTGTATTTCCATGGATTTGATAAAAGAACGTTTATTTGCCAGAAATACAGAAAATTAATAATACCAGGAATCTAGCTCTCTAACTTTATTTTAACTAGTTTTCGGCTTCGATTTCACTTGAAAAATACACTCTTCGCCTAATGCAAATTAATAGACGCTTCATACATCAGAATTTCCCGTCTCGTCGACGTACATATATAGATAGTCCATAAATAAACACATCGTAAATGATTTCCTTTATAACAACTAATTACTCACGACAAGTAGTCAGTATTAGGGGAAGCATTGTGACAAAATATATTTTCTTGCCAATAGTAAGATTTGCGTAAGTAATGACCATCTCTAACTATAAAATCATTCCTAATATACGTTAATAACATGTGTTTCAGAAATAATAGTTTTATCTCGTATTTAGTATCAAAACGCTTATCATGTGTTACCTGTTGAGGACACATGTAAAATGTCGCTAGCTTTTCATATCGTTTTCGCAAAGCAATACTTTCTTTGTACGTGGGAATAATTTTACATCATTTATTTTAAACACTCTACTCCTAGAAATCATAGAATAATTAAATATATGAAATATTTTAAACTAGCATGTGTATGTAGATGTGGTAATCTCTATGAGAGTGTATTATCAACGTGCGAGGCAAAAAAAGACATAAATAAATAAGGTTCCTCTTGCCTTTGTTTCAACCTTGGTTATTTATTATGTATACAGAAATCTTAACAAAATCCATAAAGCCAATTAAGCGTGAAAGGCGGACCAATACGCAGATAGTATTTTACCTATAATATAATGGTTAGAGTTTATACATACAGTTTAATTTTAATCTTGGACATATCATTGAAATGTTTGAACTTGTTACAAAAATCCTAAATTTTATTAAGAAGTTCAAGTATGAATGAAAAATAACCAAACAAAAGAAAATACAATACTTCATCTTCATTTTGTCAACAGGTTTTATCTTTTTCCAGGTCCTATATCTGATGGCATTTTTTACCTTTATATCACATGAGAAATGAAACTAAATTAGGAATATATGCATATAATTTTTTGATATACCCCATCAATATTTTGTGTCTGAAAACATATATGTAATATATATATATATATATATATATATATATATATATATATCTACATATATATATATATATATATATATATATATATGTATAATATAAAGTAGGCAAAAGGATAATATAAACTACCCAAAAATAACTGTATGTAATGGAAGATATGTTTCTCTACTATAGTCTTTTAATAAAACGGAAAATAATTTATATTGCGTTGTTTTATTTAGGGTTTTGTAGAGTAGGGAAAATAGTAAAGGAGAAACTGAAGTGCTATTAATGTCTGGGAGACTCTATCTGTAATTTTAATTGGTATTCCTTTTATTTGAGACAAAACTTCAATAGATCAGAACATGGGTTTTTCATGACAAAGTCGTTAAAAAAATTGAGAAGGTTACCAATGAAAAAAAGCAAAAATTTCCGGCAACTTTCAATAGAACCTATATCACTATATAAATATCAATGTTTTTATTTAGTTGTTTTTGTTCAGTGACTACAAACTTTTGATAGCGAATCAAAAGGTAATATCTTATAAAATTAATATTTTTAATATATTTATGATATAAATTAAAAAAAGAAACTAAAAAGTAATTCTAAAAAATATAATTTGTTAATGTGTATGTGAACCAAAATTTATATAAAGCTTTATTTATTTATGTCGTAATTTTTTATCAAGTGTATAAATAAAGTTTTCAAAAATATTTAAGCTTCGTTGGCAACAAATAAGAAGCTTTTAACTTATTTAATTAGTGAAAAAATCACTGGGATGGTCACTATTAATGGAAACCTTAATCGGTTATTTAATTATTAAATAATTTGTTAAATTTTCTGTAGTTTTAACAATCATAGGCCTCGTTTATTTCAGAAGAAATTAATATAAGACATAAGATTGTAGAAATTAATTCGTATTCTTTGAAACAACTTCATAATATTTTTTTTTTATATTAAATTACTCAAATAATCCTTGTCGAATTGTCTGCATTAAGTAACAATGAAATAAATACAGAAAAAAATGCAAATGCTAAGAGTGTAGATGCCGTTGTTACAAATAAATTGAAGAAAATTTGAAAATCCTGAAAACTTATATTTATAAGAAGGTATAAAGGAACACAGGTTACACAGGTATTAGGAAACAGTTCACTTCTGACAAAAACAATTCAGAAATATAATAAATATAATTTATACATATATATATATATATATGTGTGTGTGTGTATATATATATATATATATACATATATATGTGTGTGTGTATATATATATATATATGTATAAATTATTTTATACTTTTTAGGAAAAAAATACAAAACTCGAAACGTGACTATGCAAGGGTTATATATATACTTTCCTTCACTTACATCTTATTGCGTATATTATCAGCAGCATTTTTTCTCAGAGACCGCCGACTTATAAACTTAAAATTTGTCACAGTGTTTACAACATGTATATAACAAAACATGTCAAAAATATATTTCTGACATAAGCCAATTTTTTTATTTTCTGTATTGTCACATGCATAGAATTTTATATGGGATATTCTAGAAATATATCGAAAATGTCAACAAAAAGATGTCATTTTTACTTCCGGTCTACCGTGTTTTCAAAACGGCTAAGATTTGTGTAAAATCAGTTTCACTAGATTTTTATTCCAAATTTATTGGAAAATTGTAACTATGACTAAAATTCAAATCTGATCATTACTTTTCCAAAAATTCACTGTAATTATAATGATGGTGACATTTTATTTATAGACGTAAATAATTTTAAAAAAATATCATGTACACTTGAATATTTATACATTCTTCAATAAAACCTCGTAATGCAAGTTTTACTCTAACTTGGTCATCTTTTCAATATAGATCTTCAACGCCATTAAGAAAAGTTAGGCAAAATTTACTTTTTATTTGTTTCTTAACAAAATTACACAATATCTTACCGGATAACAAATTTTTTAAATATTTCAAATTTATTTAATATATATTTTTCTATAGTTAGCATGTAAGTACCAAGGTCAATATCCTCCGGTGAATAAAAGATCGTAACCTTTGTAATAAAAGAACACTTGTATAAACACTATAAAAAGCTTTCATAGCCTTTATACTACGGAAATTGCTCACTTCATTTCCTCTTCACCCTCTACGGCGTAGCGGTTCAGAGCAATACCGCCACGTAGATTGCATAGTAGATTCAAATATTAGGCTTTTCTTTCACAATGTGTTTTGGGGACATTTTTGTCCTGCGTCAGATGAAGTTTGAAATGATTTTGTCATAAAAATGTTCTTAACAATGACCGATGTAAATTATGAAATACAAAGGTAACAAAGTATTTAGACGTATTATTAAAATTTATATGCCACCATTTAATGGACCTCAATATTAAAGTTCAATTAAAAGTTCCTTTTGCCTTTGTCAGAGTTGCACATATTTTTAGTAATATTGAATAATAAATAAAATTATAAATAATAAATAGAACCTCTGTATAAGATCACTCAAATGTCCGCTTGTCTGTGTGTTTGTACGTCTATCTGAAATGTCCTTATGAAACGGTTTCACGTATATATCCCATATGTGTATCAATAGCTAATGCTCAAAAATATGCATGTAAAACACAAGAGGGCAAATGGAATAACTGATTTTTGTTTTGGTTCATGGATCGTGTGGAAGTGAAAAGCTACTAAGACTTATTTAAAAAAAAAATTTAGAATTGTGTTTGGCTAAAAGTGTTTGCGAAAATGTGCAAAAAATTTTCTTCACACATTATTTGACTTAGAAACTTGAAATTTGGTTTAGCGATGACGCATATTATCCTGCATATACTTCAACAAGCTCTTACCTTCGGATTTGATTTCGTAGATTTAAATATTTAATTTATTATTTCGTTATGTGCTAATTGAAAACTTTTTGTGTACAAAATATTGTGGAGCTAAAATTATCCGACTAAAATTGTACACAAGAAAAGTCTTCTCTTGTCATTTTTAACATTTTGTGTATATGATTTGCTGATAGTCACATCGAAGCAACCCTTAAGATGGAACTACGTTGTATTGAATTCAAACGAATATTCTGTTGGTTTCAAAGTGTTTGTGGTACAAAAGAAGAGCAGTGATTACGGTCGCCTTTATAAAATTTTAATTGTAAGTCGATATTTGCTGTCTTGTGCTATTACACAATTTTTAAGGTTTTAAGTTACTAAATAATATAACTATTTTGTCATTCATAAAAAGGATTTTATACGGGGAAAAGTCAGCTGGGTTAAATGTGTTTAAAAATTCGGCCGAATGAGATCGTCAACAATTTGTACTACCAAACGCACAGATGTATAATGAATTTCCTCCCTCTTCACAAAATATCATTAACATTACCCGCTTTGTCATTCATAGGGTTAAAATTTTATAGCTAATTTAAGGGCTTTGTTTAATTGAACGATTTCATAGCTAATTTACGGAAATTAGTTTTATAGAGCTACAATATTCTACGTTTATATGAATAGTAAAAGTACGAGGCAAAACTGGATTGTACGGTGTCACTGTACAATGCAGTTTTTAATTCAGAATTGTAAAAATAAATCCTGCATCCCAACACGGTTTTCTAAAAAATGGTTTCTGTTTAAGTACCATATTAAAATGTGTGCCGATAAAATAACCATCTTTACGACAGCAAAATTTAATAAGTATTGCAAGGCGCTGCATAAGTACTACAACCCGCTGACAGGACCTATCTTATTATCTTGTCTTTGAAACTGTTGTCCAACTATGATTAAAACAACTTGACTTTTTGTTGGCGCATTGCAGCTTCGTGAACGAGCATTGGCTAATTTTCTGTTGACGTGAATAACAACTTCAAATTGTTTATAAACTTTTGGCATATTTTTGAGTTATTTTTATATTTTTTAAATAGAAATTTTGCTCGTGCAACATTGTTTGCAATTATTTGACCATTATCGTAATTCAACATCTGAAATTATTCGTTACTTATATATATATTGGCGCAAAAATATTTTAATTCTACAGAATTATACATACGACGCAAAATCAGCACATGTTTTAAAAATCGACATTTTCATTTCTATATATTTTACAAAATTGAGAATTCGTTGATTGTACAAATTAATATATACATAAACTAATATTAACATAAATATTCTCTTATTATGAAAGGTTCCAATATTAACATTCAAATAAGAGCTGATGAGGGAGTTATCGAGCTTCGAAGTATGCTAAACGCTTTGCGATGCAATTCATTTTAAAATTTGTAAACTAATTCAGAACTCACTTTGCGCCCAAGTTATCATACCTACTAATTATAATGTCACATTAAGTAAAAATTATCCGATTATTTCGATCATACAAGTACTTTTCTGGAGACAGTACTGTTATATGGTTTTGGTGAATTTGAATCGATTTCAATGGTACTTAATAGTTTTTATTAAGGTAAATCATATATTTTAGAATTATGTTGATTATCTGGTGAACATATGGGGGATGTTTGTAATTAAAATGTTTGAGTCAAAAATCATATTAAATATTTTATGCATGTAAATGAAACTTATTCCTGATGCTAATTAGGTTCCACTTCGGTGGGTTTTCTTTTAATGTCTAAAACATTTAAATAAAGTATTTATATCATTTGTTGGATAAAATTATTTAAAGAAATTAATAATAACCAAGAAAACAGTGAGTTATCTCTGTCATTACAAACGTACTTCTATCACTTGGAAACTATGAAGTGAAATCAAATATATTATTTCATTTTTCTTACATTCCCTTTTCATCTGCTATTATGCTCTCTTCACATCAACATAAAAAAAATAAATATATACATATATATATATATATATATATATATATATATATTTATTAATACACACATTACTTTTGACTCATTTTATGGAGTTGTTTTATTAAAAATCTATGAAATTTTTTTAGAGTTAAATAATAATTGAAACCGGATAGGCTTCTCCATGAACAAGAAAAAACCAAAGTCACACCGGCTCGGCACTTAACAAGCTAGAAATTGAATTTTTGTACTCGATTTGCTTTAAAAATAATTCACTTTTGGTCCAAAACTACACTATTAATAGACAAAAGGACATAAACGCTAGTGGTAATTGACAAACCTATCTGAAAACAAAGGGATGTTCTTAAAGCCAAAGGCAAGTTTTTGCACATACCTATTACTCGCAATAACCTATTATCTACAAATGCGTGTATAAAGTCAAGATAATAATGAAAAAAATTAAAGCAACATGAGTAACAGTCGAGAACAGTATGTTAAAACTGCGAATTGTGGATAAAGTAACAAATAAAGAAATAACAGCTGTGACCAAAGTCACAGACGTCATCGTACACGTCAACAGCCTAAGTGGTAATGGACTCTGACTACATTGATTGTCAATATACGTAATTTTTCAATAAACACGCTAAATAATTCTACAAGCAAAGAAAAAGAATTGAGTACGAATTGATAAAAAGTGACTGATAACGATGGCTTTAAATAAACTAAAATCACGTACACAAATGTTATGTACGTATGTACGTATGTGTATGTGTGAGTGCGCGTGCGTGCGTGCGAGCGTGCGTACGTGTGTGTGTATTATTTATATATACACATACCACGATTCAAAGTATTGGCTACTGGTATTTGTTACTTTGCAAAATAAATACATCATCGACCAGATCGGATTGATGATGAGTTCTGGAGATGAATGAGAGAAATATTAAATTAAACAAAAATACTATTTCATTCTAACCAGCAACGAGGCTTACTAGAATAGTTGATTCGTTTTGTTTAAATAATATAGCATATTTTCAAAACAGAATTTATGTTTGTAATCTTAGTTTTATGTTTCTCAATTATAACAATATTTGAATTAACTTATTTGTGATACTTGATGTAAATACGGCTCTTTGTTACACATTGTAAAGTATGTTATAAGTAAATACTACTAAATTGTAATATAAAATATTAATTACAAATTTAACCTTTCTAGTAATAGCTTGCACAACCCTCAAAAAGGTTCACTTGAACCACCCGTAAAGGTTACTTGCACTCATTTCTTTTTTTAATTTGTAGCAACACTCAACGATCAGTGATGTGATACGATACCTGAATGTTATAATTTTTTTTTTTATATAAAAGGCCACAAACGAAAAAAATACGAAATCATTATAGTGAATTAACTAGGACTGTAATTAACATCTCTTCGATTTTGAATATTATTTTAAATCTGAATTTTGTGTATTATTGAAAACTGAGAAGGCTATCGAACGAGATTGTTAATTTTTTTCCCACCCACATATCACATAAATATTTCCATTTATTTATTAACAGCTCCGAAACGAATTACGCAAGAAACATAACAAGAAATTTCATTCTACTTTTTCAGGCTCGTAAAATTATAATTTTTTATACGCGTTTCAGTTGTAATAGTTTTCAAAATAACTGAAATTATTAAAAACATAACAATAGACAGAGAACTGATCACGATGATTTCAGTTCATTGTGATTCGTATTTCATTTACAGTAATGTTAATGTCATACTCATTGGATAAAAAGGTGATGATCAGTCTACTTTATGAATTGAGTAAGTTTCCCATCAAAAAATAATAATTTAATAATCTGACACTTTTGCGATGCTTAGTATAACTATCAATAAATATAATAGTAAGGGAAAAGACAGTCGATTTGCTTTATCAATTTAATTATAAATGAAAATCTTAACCTCCATAAATGAGGATAGAAATGTGTAGTGGAAATTTTTTAACTATTTTAATTATTTTTTGAAAAACCGGATCTAAAAACAAAGCCTATTTTGAAAGATTTATCACTCATATTTTTTTATATTTAGAAGGAAGTATTTTTCGATAATAATATTTTCCCATTTTAAAATTTTAGCCTATGCCTAATTCTCCAATACCTCATTAAGTATAATATATTTTAAGACCTGAATTATCGCATCGACAAGATTCTTTCTTTTAACGTCATTCACCTTTTTATCTCAGTTTTATAATGTCATTCAAAATCTAAAACAAAACTAATTTTTCATTTTCATTAAGTTTATGACTTGGTAATGTAGAATATAATGATGGAAATTATAATCACGTTGATCTCTGTTTTACTTATAAATATATTATTAATAAATTTTTAATGTTTTATAAACAAATTAAGACGTCGATTTAAACCCTCAGTGTGTGGGATAAACTTCACTATTACAAATTTGGTATTATACATTAATGCTGTAAACTAATAACATTATAACGGGTATTTATACGTAGATTATAATACGGAAGCTTGGAATTTTTTAGAAATTGCTGCTTGAATCATGTTTTTATAAAATGGAATATGTTTCATTTTATTTTATATTTAATTAAATCTAATTAGCACATAGGTCTGTTTGTGTAAATTAAATTAGCACATCATATCTAATTAGCACATAGGTTTGTTTGTGTTTGTGTAAATTACAGAAACACATAGAATCAATACTCCACTTACGACCCGACATTCTATCTCCTTGTCTCGCAAGAATTATATGCTCAAGATACTAACAAAAAAAGATGGTTCGGCCCAACCAAGAAATGCTCGTCATACATACAATTAAAAACATTATTAAATGTTACTTATTGCGTGCACGTGTTACCAAATAATTTTCCACCGCGAGACGTGGAAAATTAATATGCGCAGCTTGCAAACCGACTGCAGTCGAGCCAATAGTGGAGATGGGAGAAATAAATTGTGGAGTGCGACCCGACATCCGGTCGTTGCTGACATGGAGCCTTGCTGGTTTACCATGTAGAAATAACGTTTAATAGTGAATAACAAATTCAACGTTGAGATATTAGTTTGTGTAATAATATTTTTTTATTAGTTCTGGGAAGATAGAAAGGTATAGAAAAACAAGGAAACAGAGAGAAATATGTAGTACAGTGGGCATGGCACCAGCACAGTTAACGCTGTACTCTCGTGGACTCAATGATCTTTAAAATGTCAATGAATATGTTCGGTAATTTCTTGTCTTACAGCGAAATATGAGTCAAGAAATTATTTTATGAAGTTTCTATAAGTTTTTAACCGTGTATATTAAAAATCTGAAAAAAGCCATGAAAATGAAAATTAATAAATTGTTAATTTTTTTTATTAAATTGGCATTAATATATTAAAGACATATATGTAAAATTAAGTCATTGGATGTAATAAGCACTATTGAACTTTCATTATGGTAAGTCTTACTAAGTAAATAATTTTATCACTCATTATTTGATTAATTTTTATAATAATATACAAATCTAGTGTATTATGAATTACGCGGCTATGAGCCATTTTACGGCAAACCACAAATCATATAATGTCTAGGAACACATGACTACGAAAACCTAAGTTAATTCGCGTCGAATGCAAATTTGACCACATGTTTTTTTTAATATGTATTGTGAAGTTTTTCTTTTGTCTCCTATTTTTCACCAGTGTTATATACCTGGCTTGTATATATACTTGGTTTGGTATATAAAAGTGTTATATACCAGGCTTGGTACATAATTTCACTCAACATTAATCATAAAATACTTAATCGTTCAAATAAATTTGACAAAATACCTTTCTCTAAATCATTATTTAAACAAAAGTTCAGACGAAAAATATTAATTTCAGACTCGTTCGAAAAAGATAATCTTAATCTTAAGCGTTTCATTTAATTAAATAACAATTTTAACTATAACTTCATATGAACACTACAAATTTATATTCCAATTCTCTGAATATCCAGCCAAATATTTCAATATAAATAATGGTGGTAATATGACGTTGAGGGTTATATTTAAATTAAATAAATTGTTAATCCATAAATAAATTACATATATTTCACAGTTTATAAATATTTTAATGTCATATTCATCAATCTATCCAGCCGTCCAAATGTGTTATATTATTTGTATAACTTTTTTATGAAGACGCTTCGTTTGACTGGAAATGATCGTTTTTGTACACGTTCAGAGGCATTACAATGACGACATATCAAGTAAAGAAAATTTATTTTCACACAAATGCTAAAAAGAATTCAGAATTTGATGGATGGGACAATATTGACTGTTTCACAATGGAAAATTGGCTAGAATTTATATGAATATATAAAGAATGTGTGAATATATAAATATCTCGAATTTTATGAAATATATGGAGATATTAAGATTGCACTTAAACTATATTATTTTTTCTTTCTCTAACCTAATAATTTTATATCATTTTTAATTTTTAACTTGATTTAAAATTATCTCTTATTGATAATTTATAACAACGTTCCCAAATAAATCCACTTTCAATAAATTGAGGAAAATGATAATTTGGTTCAATAAATCGAGAAGATGTTTCTAGGAAAAGTTAAAATGAAATTTTTCGAAAAAGGAATAAATATTTATTTGTTTGTTTTGGGAAAAAGGAATAAATATTTACTTTTGTTTTGTGAAAAAGAATAAATATTAATTAAAATTTTCTTTCTAAACTTTATTCTGAAATTTATTCCATACGTATTACCTAACAATTATCTAAGTCAATCAAGCCAGAGCTCATTAAATAGATAGACATTTTTTACAATACGCCTATTGACACTTTTATTTCAGATAATATAAAACCGTGTTTCGGAATACGTACAAAATGGAGTTACGTATTTTCCGATATTTCCGGAAGTTGTTGACATGAATTAACTGTAAGAAGTACATTCCAAAGTTCTAATGGAAATAAATATTTAGTATTTTTTGACATTTTTCAACCAGTAAATTTTGTAAATTTGCGAATTAATATTTGTGCGAATTTTTTTTTAATCAAACAATTTATTTTTTATATTTTCTAAATGTTATTCACATAGTTAAGTGTAGAAACTTTTAATTTGTGACAGATGGACGGTTAGACGGATTGATGAATATCACGATATCATAAAAGTTCCTTCCTCCACAACGGAACCCTAAAAATCTAAATAAATATTAACAATGCAATACAGTGCGGCAAATGTATTATATTATTTGTGTAACTTATTTATGATGATGAAAAAGAATGAGTAATGAATGATTTCACTCAATTTAGATCAAATTATTGACACCGCTGGACATAGACTTCTCCCAACTAGCGTATAACCAAAGGTAATGCCCATAATCGCCACGTTGGGCGACTGATAATGACATGGATAGTTTCTCGAATCCGTGGAGCTACTACCCATCAATGATTCGGGAAATTTAGCTTCGCCCCGTTTGGTGAGTGACTGGGAATCAAAACCGGGATCCCGCGGTACGTAGACCACCAAAGGTCATAAGCCTGTGATTAAAGCAACACACCGCACGAATGTGTCGACATACGCGACGGCATCGGCAAACGATTTCTTGATTGGTAAACCGATAAGAATAAATTAAAGTGAAGCGTTGTCTGTTTATGTTTTATTTATCTTTCTTTCACGCTTAAACAACTGAAAATTTTTCAAAACTATTTTTCATAATTTTTAGCCAACAATTATATTAAATTATTTTGAGCACAGCAATTAATAGAAGAATGTAGCAAATATAAACGCTAAAACATATGCTTGCGCATGAGAAATTATTTAATAATTAATTTAATTTTTAAAAGCAACGGAACATGTTCCATTTAATATTTCAAATTTAGGGTATATTTATTACACTGCAATATAATCTACAATACCAATGTAATTCGCACGGGAAGAGACACTGCATCAAAACCAATTCTAAAAGTAAGGTCTCGAAAATTATATTCGATATAATACTTACCTTAAGACTATAAAACTGGCTTGGTTAAAACATTCAGCTATTTTTTGAAAAAAAAAGATATTTTTTTTTAGTTTTTCACGAACAAAAGCTAATATTAAATATAATACAGGTAAATCAGAACTGACATTTTTTGGGAATAAATGAAATACATTTAAAACTTTTAAAAAATATTAATTTGTTAAACAAGTATTCTATTCAAGTTCTTCGTTCAACCCATGTAATAAAAAAAATTTAAATAAATAAATTTCATCATTCGTTGCTATTCACTAACTTAATTGCACCATACTAACTAACCTTGCTAAAAATCTAGCCGCAAAATTCTGGGTAAGTAACATAATTAAATATTTTAATTTCTGCTTAAGAGGAACACTTCGCATTTAAAAGGAAACTTAGGACTAAGATTTGAAATTAAATTAGCTGAAAGCTTTGCTTTGAGTTTTTCCTCCTTCCTTAAAAAATCTCAGCAAGAATTTTTGATTTCACAATATCTTTAAATTTTGTTAAATTATTCACATATCTTTAAATTTTGTTAAATTTAATTAAATTTTCTTAATGTTAATTTCTGCAAAGTTTGGAAAAATTGCTTATTAATTTTCCAAGAGTGAGTACAAACGTAACTTTGATTTGGATATGGTTAACTTAGCTAGCTGACATTCTTTAATGAAGCATTGGGCTAACAGATATATTTTCAAGGTTCCGATGGTATAATATGGAATAATTCAATAAATTATGGATATATACTTTATTTTTTTTAAATAAGGTATGTTTAAAGTAAAAGTTAAATAATTGATTATATTTATGTTATAAACACATTTATTTGGTATCCCAAAATTTACGTAAATATTACATTAAATATTTTTAATAGATAAAGTTGAATTTATAGTAGCATATTTGGATAACTGAAGATGTAGTTTAGTTCGCAAAATGTCACTTTAATTTTTATTTTCATGTGCTTCAAATTTATTAAAATTAGTTTCACCAAACCACATGACACGTTATTTTTAAACAAAAAATTCTCTTTTTAGGAATTAATTAAGCGTGGAAATTGTTTAAGAAATGCATTATATTCAAAGGAATTTCTTTTGTTTACTTTATTGAATATTGTCCCAAATATATATATATCCGTATTTTCAAATTTTTTTTAAATAATAACTAAGCGGCTATCACGAAAAAACTGAAAAATAAATATAGAACTTCGGTATCAGTTTTAATACTATTATCTCTTATTTAAATTTGGTGATGCCAGCAATAAATATCTTTAATTTTTTAAAAATTTTTTTTCAAAAAATTCTCAATTTTGACGTCCTCTCTTTACTTCGTCACCATCCTGTTTATTAGTTAGAGATGCAACATTTGTTTCGATCACGTCATATTTTATCTCTAAAGGCATCATGTACATTAAATACATGAAGCAATATTTAGGCATTATTCAGCGCTCCACTATTTTATAACACCGAGAGAAATTCTCGAAAATTCTGACGTATCTCGTCAGATACGTCAGAATTTTTATTGGGAACAGTTTAGGGTCAATTAAATTATTAAATCATGGAGCATTGAATAACAAAAAGTCTTCAATATTTTTTCTCGGTTCTATTTTACATTGAAATTCTTATTTTACATTGAAAGTATGTAAGAAGAACATAAATGTCGAAATTAAATCCCGTTTGATTAAAGAAATGTATAAAATTCGATTTAAAATTATTCACTAATATGCAATTAAAAATAAAGTACCATATCTGAAGATGTGCTTGAGTTATATTTTCATTAAAACAATTGAGTTAATCATTCTATAGGTAACAATACTATGAATACTTCTAGAGGTAATTTTTACAGGATAAAGTTTAGTTTCAGTGAGTGCAGTTAATAACTATCTGTCTTGTTCTTTCACGTCGATACAGAAGATTTCTTTTTCTCTAATAGGTACATATTTAATAATATATGGAGAAATAGTCATCTATTTTAGGCAGGATAAAATTGTTGTACATTTTAAGATTTTACGCATTTGCAGTAAAATAACATTTTAAAGCTACCCTTATATATTCTGCAATAAGACTATAATATCATAATAGAAAAACCTGTCAAGCACGAGCAGAATTCGCACAAAGGTATATAATTTTTTCCTTACACCATTTCAAAATTTAATTTTATAACGTAAATATAATATTGCTCATTACATTTTGAATACATTTTTTTTTGACACACTAGTTAAGACACCACGTCTTAACTAGTTGCATATTGCATATTTGAACAATTATAATATCTGAGACCTTATCTGATTTTCCTATCATTTTTATATTCTTTTAACAACCCTATTTTTTCATAATTTTAAGTTTAACAGCTTCAGAAACCAAAAGGCGGAATGGCATATTTTTGCGCATTTTCCAGTATAACACTTAAGTTGTAATATATAAATTATAAAAAAAAAATATTTTCAGCCCTCATTATTAGTTCCTTCAAACGACTTCTTTATATAGGAAAAAAAATTTTTTTTTCGAACATATTATTTACGCTTCTCAACATTTCTCTATAAATATTTTTAAGTGTTAGTTATTGAGATATATTCGGATTAGTATGTTTTACTACTACGGTAAATTTCAAGTTTCTACATAAAGCGGTTTTTGAGAAAAAACCGTGATCCACAATTAATATGTGAGTGTTCTTATAAGGGTTCCGTTTTTCTTTTTGAGGTAGGGAACCCTAAAAAGTAGTCTGCACATAACATATACTGGAAATCACTGTAAATTTCTCTATAGTAGAATGGCAATGAAAACTGTTTTAGTGCCAACTAAACCCCCTAGTGGTCATACAATAACTTAGTAGATGTATTATGAATACCGCAAGGCAGCAGCATAACTCGCAAATGCTTGCAGCTTGTGATTTTTGGAATTCTGCATTTAATAAATACTTTTGCGGAATATGTTCCAACAGTTACCATGTTTATTTTTTGGCATTAAGAAAAAATTTTAAATTAATATTTTTTTTAATCTTATTATTGCATTAAATTTGTGTTGGTTACTTGCTGTACAACTTATTAGGGAGAATCTGATACGGGTATTTTTTTGAGAAGCAGTAGCGGCGGTCGATGTTAAATTTAGCATGAGACAATATATGTATCATGTAATTTTCAGGACTAATATTTTTGAAATATTCGTTGATAACCTTTATATTAAATAAAGTGATATTTAAGCAAAAATTGCCAACTTTTAAAAATAGTAATAAAAAATTTATTAAACAATTCCATATTTTTATCACTCCTTTTTTTCAACTAAATAACAACTAATAACTCCAATATTCTATGACGTGTTACAAATTCATCTTATTCGATATTTCCTATGTGAGGTAGAATTAATGTCCATGTCAGTTTGGCTAACGGGAAACGCTGGTTGACCACGTGATAGAGATGAAATAAATCACATGACGAGTTTTCCTCGTGCAATGTTTATTTTTGCTTTCTCAACGTTTCTTTTCCTCATAAACAAGGTGATTTTTTTTTCTCTTACAATCTTGGGACTACGAATATAAAACTAATATATAAGAAACAGCAGTTGGACAAATTTTGGCTTAATAGAGAAAAAATATATACCCATGTAAGTGATAACATTATTATTAAGTATTATGATGATATAGGTAGTTTTTCTCATATCAATAATCAAAGTATTTAGATGATTCCATTTAATGCCATAGTTGTTCCAAGTATTTATGTTCTTCTTAATATGTGGTATAAAATTAAGGTATTTGATGTCATTGTATTTGTAACAATCTATAAATATTATACAATGTTTAAGGGGATTTTCTATAAAAATTAAGTAAATTCTAGTAAAATTGAAAGCAGACTACGACACACTGTATGAGATTTTAAAACTCAATTTTTTGCAAACTTAATGCAAATCCATTGAAAGTGATGCACGAGAAGGAAAAGGATTTGATTTTTGGAATAGGGCAGCGGCTATTTTTGTGAAAACGTGCGCGTGTTGAAATTGAATTAAATGTATCTTTTTAATCTTCTAATTGATTTGCAACTTCTAGTTATTGAATACAACGTCAGGATATAAACAGTAAAATACAAAGAGTTCTGAAATTATTTGAAGACCTCTTCTACAAATCTCAAATCAATCGGTGGAAAATCACGGATTCATTTTCCTGTGAGCAGAAAATTACCTCTCTCTTAATGTCAATGGAAAAGTATGTTATATTTTATTTAACATTTTGTTACTTTTTTAAACAAGACCTTCATTTAAATTAGACTTAAAAATGAAATAATATCTAGTTAAAACAGCTAAAACCGTGATAATGGGACGTACAGGTGGATAAGTGGACATACATAACGAATTTGGATGAGTGCCTAATTTAAATTATAAAGCTAATATTATATTTCAAGAAAGTAAATTTAAACATATTTAATTATATAATCAAAACAAAAAGCCATTACGGAAACTTGGTACAGAATAAACCTCGACCGGCGTAATTAAGTAATTATTTCTTCACGTTTCAAATGTTCTCTAAATAAATCTAGCTAATAACTTTATTTTCATTCACTTGCCTAATTGATTAAATTTTAGATTACCTTTGAATTTATTGTTATTTTGCATGAAAGCCAAGAAAAATTATAGCAAACCATTCTCCGCAATAAAAAAAATCGCTTATATGCATCTATATACTCATTCAGAAATCATGACCATCATCATGTATATACGATTCGAGGAAGGAAATGGTATTTCGAAAACTAATCGCATTATAATGTATTTGCTAATACATAATAATAATATCAAGTCTTAAATATCGTACTACATAATTTTGCAACAAGATTTCATCCCTATATAATAACAAATATAATGATTTTATGAAGTAGAACATTTTCGGCTTTTAAATTTCCATCTGCTCAATTTTGAAGAACAACTTATGAAATGTAATTTGCTAGTGACGATTATCGCTTAAATTAATTTCGTAAAATGTTATTTTCAGACCATTGACGCCACAGGAAAAGTGGAAGTTAAATTTATCTTTCCCCTGTATCAAATTAATCGAAGTGGTGGCCACTGAATATAAAGCTGGCTGAAAATAGAAATAAAAATAGTCCCCAAGTGGGCGTTTTTAACGATGCCATACATAACGATCAGGTTTATTTCGGTCGTCCTTTTAAAACGTGTAATGAATACTAAAAATAATTTTTTTTGAAGTTAAACCGGAAGTTAGAATTAATCTCAAACCTATATAAGTTACATCATGTTAATGATTAACGTTAAGCCAATAGTTGACGTTAAGCCAACGTTAAGCCAATTATTTGATTTTACCTCATTTTTCCCATTAAAAATGAGGTAAAATCATGTAAACAATGTTTTACTTCCGATAAAAGAAAAAATATAATTATGACTATAAAATCCAGGGGAAATTTTAATATTGAACTAGTTGGTTACCATAAAGTCGTATTATACTAATTCAAATATGCTAATAGTGTTTTCTTATATTACATTATTTAAGCATTTCAGTTCCGTTGTACCAAAAATGTTAATTTTTGATTCTCAATATATTCATGACAAATGTTTTTTTAATATTATTTCCAGTGAGTAGTTTTCTTGTCTATTTAGTTTAATTTTACAATATTTTAAATGGGAGTTTTTTAAACATTCCATATGACTTTTATTAATATATATATATATATATATATATATATATATATATATATATATATATATATATATATATATATATATATATATATATACCTTTGCAGTTTACATTTATAGCGTTTAGGTTCGTATGATACTTTTTCAAGAATTCTTACACATTGTATTTCGGGCGTAATATCACGGCATTTGTAATATTTTCAGTTCTTCTCGTTTCAATTGAAAAGTACATTTTTGCGAAAGGGTGTAAAAAAGATAGCGACGATAAACTCTTACAGAAAATTACTTTAATATGTAGAGAAAATTTAAAAAAAATGATTGTATAATGGCATAATTTAAAACGAAATTTAACAAATATCGAGTACTTAAGCAGCATTAGGACTTAAACTAAGAAGGGTAAGATTTTTAGAAATACCTTGAAAATATTTGTACCGGACGGGCTCCGTAGGTTAGGATCTAGTTGACCCCGAATGAAGCATGGATGTAGCATGGATGAAAAAGGACTTTTTTAATGGAAAATAGTTGCGTATTCAGGAAAAGTAAAATGCTTTTCAAGTTTATGGAATGAAGTTATAGACCATGAGTAGAGAAATAATTGAATGCTTGTCGGAATAGGTTTAAAAAACCATGTAGTGTTAGTCCCAAGAGTAATTAAAATTACTATTTTGAATTTTTTGTGATAAACTGAAATTTTTATAATAGTTTCTAAATGCTATTTCTATGATACCATGTAAATCAGGAAGATTAAATAATGCATATTATGCTCCGCTATATCCGCTACATACAGATTTATCATTTTGATCCAGTGAAAACTTGCAGACATGACGAGTCGAAAAAGCTACTTAAAACAGGAAATAAGCGAAAACACGTCCATTCTGACAACACAGAATGGTTTTAGTATCAGTATAAAATTCATTTCTAAATAATTTAAACAATAGCTATACATTTAAAAGAGGATCGATATTCATTATTTTTTATAATCGATTTTGAAAAATTTTATATTTCGTTAAATTTTTATTCTTATTAATATCAAAAATTATGGATATAGGAAAAATATTCTTTGTGAAAATAGTCACAAAGATTCTAAGATATAAGTAATATCTGAGTGAAGACATGTCGAAGTAATTTGATGGGAGAACAACCGGTGGAGAAATTGTATTGACGGAATCACACTTTATATAACTGTGATATTTACCTCGGAAAATAGAATAATTTTTATGTAATAATCGATATATATTACTTGTAAAACAAAGATAAGAAACTGTTTTTATATATTAGGATATAATATATGGTATATTAGAAATAAATCCAAAGGGTGATATACATATATATATATATATATATATATATATATATATATATATATATATATATATATATAATATATTAAATTTATTGTTTATTCGACAGAATTACACCTTAGCTTACTTATAAAAACGAAAGATTTTTAATTCTTGTCGAAAAGGTATGATTTAAAAATTGGCCTTTTGAAATGAAGAGTCCTCGAAATACAGAAAAATAACATAGAATTTGACGTACGTTACTGTTACTAACGTAAATTCTATGCATAAGATTTGGAAAATTAACCATATAGATTATCGTTTAATGTCAATGTGTAAATTTACATAAACAAAGCAATCGAATCAAAAGGTTTTAATTGAATATAAAATTAAATTGTTTTATAGTGCTGAGCCGTTTCTGAAATATTTATTATTTATTAAATTAAGTATAATTATTATGCTATTGTAAACGTCACTTCAATATGAGTTAATAAATAAAAGACTTTTTTGTTTCCTTTTTTGTTAAGTAAGAGAAAATTTAAAACATACAACGTCTTTAATCATCACAAACGCGGTTCGTAATTTTATTTATTAAATAATTTATTTTGAAAACTGTTTTGCCACAGTGTAGATATAATAAAAAGATGACGCTATGAAGTTTTAAATACGATTTCCCGACAATTCCTCGCCAAACTTTCGTAATTCGTATGGTAAACTCTTTTTAAACCTTTATTTAAAAATTACATCATGAATTCCAATTAATCAAGATATGGTTTAGTGTAAGTTTTATTTCAAATAAAGCTATGTCAGTAAAAACTCAATTTTATTAAAGTTTAGTTGTTAGGTATAATTTTTATTTTAGCTTTTGATAATAATTGTTGTTTATTTACAATAATTTAATTGTTATTACAATAAATATATCTTTTTACGATAATTTACATGTTTTTTAAACATACCGGAGTTGTTTTCCTAATGCTATTTCTACACTCGGTAATTTCACACTCTTCATGAAAACACCCATAATAATGTCGACATTAACTCTTGATCAGTTCCTACAGCAAGTTTTACCCAAAACAAACCTTATAATCTATCTTTATATTTTCTTGCTTATAAATAAGACCTCCCAATAACGCGCATGAAAGTCTCTTGTTATAATAAATAGCTGCCTTTGTAACTGCCTTCAAAGCTTGTCGTGTACTTAATATTTCCGGTATGTATTTTAAATAAAACATTCATTAAGTTTAAATCCACAACTTACTTAGTAAATATAAATGCTTCGCAAAACGATTACGTGAGCTTTCATTATTTCGAGGAATCTGTAAATTGTTTTTGTGGCTGAAATTGCTTTCAGCGGTTTTCTGTGGAGTTAATCAAGGCGCATGAAATATTTGATAATAACCACCGTTGAAATTCTGCCTAAAGTCTTTGAACTTTTAAATATAATATAGCTTAAATTAAATTATGAATTTCTCATACTTAATTTAATTAATAACCTTTGGTTGACATTCCCAGGAATCGGGTAAACTTATATTTAAACCTTATTCATGGGTATTTCTTTTCATTGTTAAAGTTTGGTTATTACCTTATTTGTAATAAATATTTTCTATCCGATAAAATGGTTTACTTTAAAATTTTTGCAGCTTTAAACGTACTCTCTGCCTGACGTGATTTGTTATACTGAAAATGTTTAATTAAAAAATATAATTCTAAAATAATAAGTACATAATACATACATAAGTAAATAAAGCACTTAATACGTAATGAATGAATAACATATTTTTTGTATCATCATATATTTATTGTTCAATAATATGGACATTCCTTCGTGTAATGCCATCTTGCGTTCACTTTTAGTCGTGGCTGATTGAAAACGGTTAGAAAATATATTAGGAAAAATTTGTTATGAAATATTTGGTGATTGTTTTAATTTTTGCTCTTAATGTTGCAATTTAGAAATAAATAGTAATAGGTAAACATAGAATTTGAATAATAATAGGTAAACATAGAATTTGTCTCAAACATAGAATTTGTTTGATAAAATGAAAAAGCTCTCAAAAAAATCACTCAGCAAACTACGCCAAATGTAATATTCATATAGAAAAGATATATCTTAAGAGTCATTAAATGTTAGACATATTAATTTTGGTTATCAATTAACAATTTACTAATTTTATTTCGGCTCTGACTAATTTTTAAGTCAACCCCATGAAGAATTATGTTTCCACAAAATTATGAATGTCATTGACAGCATATAAACATTCGAAGATGAGAGAAAATAGCCCCATTCTTTGACTCAAACGTTAAGTCCAATTTACAATAAGGCACTTGTTACGACACGCACACGGAGAATGAACCTTTGGTTCATTCACCTTTTGATAAAATATCTTTACAGTAGAATTAATGAGCATATTTAAACTAGTACTAGTGGTAAAATCCCAATCGCATAACGGTTCGATACCGATATATTTTAAAGAATATTTTATTGGAACGACATCAGACTTGGCGTAACTTTTGGTTCTGTTTTGATATCATTTCAAATGGGCTGGAACCCATTGGAAGATTTTCCTAATTTTTTCTTTCATCGTTAATGAAATAGAAACATAGCGCTTAATATTCACCTTCACTTTGTCGTGCTTTTAAAGTTGAATGTATTTACATATATTCCCTAATTTCTCATTGTTTTTTGAGTAATAATCTGTAAATAATAACCATCATATTAACGTTAATGAGAAAAGGAATTAAGTACGATCAGAACTAGCAAGGAAATATTATTATATTACATAACACGTAATAAATAATAATTATATTACATATAAATATTATTATATTACATATCTGTATCAGGGGATTTTATCAAACTGAGTGTTCTTCGTAAGAGTGTCAGGAGTGGCTCTATAATGTGGCTTATTTCTTAATCAGACTCTGGAATTAATTTTCCCGTAAACCGTTAGTCCCGTAAACTGAAAATTAAATGTATGTATTTTTACTCTACTACTGTATTAGAGATTAGAACGTTTACTATGAAAAATATGATAATAGAAATAATGAAGAAACATTAAGATTTAGCTGTGTCAAATATTTGGAACTAAAAATGTATCTAATTACAAGATATGTGACATATTAACATAAAAGAAAATATTTAAAAATAATTACATGGTCGTCACTGTGGTGGACGTGGCACAAGACATACTGCCGTTTTAATTATCCTATCCCTTAAAAATGGGTGAGTTTTAAACGTTGCGGCAAAGAGTTTGAAAGAGAAAATGAGGAAAAATCTAAATATACGACTGTCGAATCTGTCAAAAATTAACGTAGCTAACATATCAACTTCAAATTAAGTAGAGCTAAGTTTTGAAGTTAAATAAAAAAAACATACATACCTTAACTTTTTTCCCCACCGCATCTACATTTACATTACAATAGTTTGTTGCACAAAATTTCCGTCTTCTATACAATAAACTTAAGTTATATTATAGCATTACAAAATCTCGAGACAGAACTAATTGATGGAATATAGTTTCTTTCACTGAGTGATTTTCATTTAACCAATAATTCAAAAGCTTAAAATAATAAGAAAATATGACGCTAGAAACTTTTCCAGTCACCGAAATGATTTGGAAATTTTTGAAACTGAGAAAGTTTATGTAATGCTTTCGCTAATAAGTCTCATGATTTCGAAACAAGTTAAGAATTGTGTTAAAAAATATGAATGTATACGCAAAAGATTCTAGTACACGACAAGCTTTGGAGATAATTTGAATTGTACACTGAATTATATTGTGAAACAATCGCCTTATTTCAATGAAAAGTTCGACAAAACTTTTCATTTAAATATGAATAGAGAATGTATGTGCCTTAATCACTTACAATAGTTAACTTTATGTCAAGTTTACTTAGATTATATAATATGAAAATTAATTGTCTTGAATAAATCAGGAAATATAAACGACAACTTCTCAGCGTGCTTATAACAATTGAAGTTATCAAATGTCGTTAATATCAATATTCTTGCTAGGATCACTTTATAAATAAGCAGCTTTACATATCGGTTTCGCTTTCCTATATTTGTGTATAAAATTTTAGCGTCAAAAAAATAAAACCTTCAAAAAAATATTGATAAATAAAATATATTTAGAAATAACATATCTTTTAAAAAACCGACTTGAAAAGATGGATACTAGAAGGGAAAAAATAATCAACTCAAAATAGGTACATACTTATTCGAAATAAATACCTAAGTTACTTATTGTGAAGTCAGTGCCAGCACTGTCGACCACCTTGAACATATTTATAATTTAATTTAATTAATAATGTAAATTTAAAACCTTAACTTCTAATGTCTTCACAATAAGAAATAGATTCACGAAGGGCATATTTTTGTAATATTAAATGTTACATTTGTTTATGTCGATCAGCGGAACTGGCACCAACTTCAAAAATAAGTAACTTAGTTATTTATTACGAATAAGTTACCTATTTCGAGTTAATTATTATTTATTTTTAGAACCTATTTTTTTGTCGGTTTTTTAAAAGATATTTTATTTTAGAATGTTTAGTGATTAACGAAATTAATGATCACACTATAACTAATATTCAATTACATTCTCTCTTAGAATGATGTATAATTACAAAAAGTCACGGGCAAAAGCTAATATAGAAATTATACCCAGAAGCGAAGCGATTGTAGAAACCGCCAGTTTCTACAATCGCATACAAGTTTATACATTAGCTTAGTAAATCTTAGCCGAATGAAACTCTTCGCCAGACGTTGAAGAGTTTCATTCTCCATGTCCGAAGTCCAATATCAGGTTTTTTAAAGTAAGAACTACGACTTAAGGAGACTAAAGTAACAACTAACCAATAGCAAAAATATATTGAATCACGATCGATTTATCATCATTCGGAGATGCAATATTTATTGTCAGAACTTATCATCAAATCCTTACATAGTCGATGGTTCAGTTATTTTAAAAATTAAAAAACTATCAGTTAAAAATATATTGAATTACGGTTTATTTACTACCATCCGGTACTATGTTCCATTAATCAACTACGGAATGAATCATCAGACCCGACATGGTCTATGATGTAGTTATTTTGCAAAGTAACAAATACCAGTAGCAAATATCTTGAATCTCATTTAATTTAATATCATCCGTTAAGAAGTTCCATCTCCAGAACTTATCATCAGACTCTGACCTGTCAGCGGCGTAATTATTTTGCGAAGTAACAATTACCAGTAGCAAATATCTTACATCGCGGTTGATTTACAAACATCCGTTAAGGAACTTCGCTATTCATCTCCAGAACTTATTATCAAACTCTGACTTGGTAAGTGGTGTAGTTGTTTTGCAAAGTGACAACTACTAGTATCAAATATTTTAATTCATGGTTGATTTATTACCATTTGTTAAGGAGTTTCAACATCCATTTCCAGACTTCATTATCAGATCATCATCATATTTATATGGTACCACCTGTTAAGTACCTTCTTTCAAATAAAAAAAGAGTCATCGGAATCAATCTACTCAGTAAAGAATTATCGTTGAACAAACATAAACAAAAAAAACATTCCGACGAATTCAGAACCACCTCCTTTTTCTGAAGTCTGTTGGAAAAAAAAGGAAACAAGAAGATAAAATATACTTATTAATTTGCCCGCTAGTACATCCGCGTGATATAAATAAGATAGCCCGTTTGTTTCAGTACCTTCTTTCAAATCACGTTTCTAACCCTCATATCGTGAGCCGATAACATGACCAAGGTACTGGAAAAGCTAATCCTGAAGCTAGCCATTTAAAATTGTCGCGAAATTTCTAAATTTATTTAATATCAGAGTTTTTTAAAGTTCACATATCTAGGACCAAAGGCTGTTTTTTTAGTTCTAGGCTAATTGGCGATAAAATTACTTTTTTCCAAAACAAATTTTGACACCTTTTAGTAGGGATTAAATTTCGATAACGGGTATTTAGATATTTTTTTATTTGATCACTAATACCGTATTCCAGGTTGACGGGCGTTTCATTAATTTGAAAATTTTTCAGGCGTTTTAGATAAAATAGCATCATATCCATCGGTAGAAAGTTATATTATATCTCTTTTGTAGTCGAAAGACCTTTTTCTTTTGAATTAAAAAATTATTGAATAGCATTGTCGTTATTCTTGATAATTTGAAATTCTACTAAATTATTATGTTATATTAAATAAATATCGAATTGATAATTAATTTTGTTTCTAATTATATGGTTATGTAATCGGTAATGATCGTTTATGAAACAGATAAATAACTTAGGTTAATGTTAAAATTTCAAATTATATTTATAATAAAATACTCAGTATTTTCTTTGTGACCTATTAGAAATAATCCCTAACATTATTCCATAGAAATTAACAAAAATTTCAAAGCATTTTTGTATATTTACCAGAAAAACTTAATATTTTATTTTAAATTATGCATCTTTGAAACCCAAATTTTAAAATTATTTAGCTGTAATTTAAGGGGATTTTATATTTACATATAGTTTCAAATATTTAGTAACATATCTGCAAAAATAAATTACTGACTATCTGACTTTTGATCAGGTATGTATTATTGGATGTCTAGAATATTTTTTGCTTAAAAGCTTATATAATATTTAAGAATAAGTTCATTGGAAAGTGAAAATTATATAAGAGTCGATCGTCTCCTCTCTCTCTATTATGGTAAGAAAAAAAACGAGAGCTGAAAAATTGTATAAAAAATATAATAACGCATATATATATATATATATATATATGTATATATATATATATATATATATATATATATATATATAATATTTTAAAATATGGACTGCAAATAACACCAGGGAACATAGACCTACTTTTTACACTAGAAGGTATAAAATTTATTTCTACGGGAAACATGTGCTTCTTTTTCATCACATTATTGATATTGGGTAATATTCTTGAAACGCCTACCACAAATATGTGAATACTGAATTTATAAGATAATGAAAATTTTTACCGAAAATTGTAATAGCTTCTTTGAGAATATGAGTTTAATACCTCAAGATTTTTATATGGCAAATAATATTTATTTTTAATGAAAAAAATATTTGGTTTTTTATTACACCTGGGTATTTTGCGATTTGTATTATTGAAATACGATAGATTTTGTTTTGAAACACTTATTGTTATTTATAAAATAAATATTGTTTTTTCCTGTGATTTCTAGTCGTAATTGATTATGAATATGGGCAAAACCCCGGGTTACAAGTATAAACAATTTGAGAAAGACTAAACAATGATGTATCGGTTATAGCTATAACAAAATCGTTCTTCCTTTCCACTCATATACTGGTTCAAAATGTCTTCTTACGGTCTTTGCGTCTACATTTTCATTATCATCTATTGACATTCACAAGTGGATAAAATTGGCTATGATTCTTTGCCTACTTCTTTTATAAAATTCATTGAATTGTTTAAAACATATTACGGCAACTACATGCAAATTTGTTTTTAAATCGAAAATCTCATTTAATCCTAACTTAAACAGAATTTTGAATAAATTTGGCGTTAATTTTGTAGGCATTCATTATTCATAATTTAATGAAACTACGTGATGTAGTATTATTTCTACTTTCTTTAAGTTCTTTACCACGACCTAGGTTTCCTTGTATTACAACATCTTCAGGTGGGCTATTAGCAAAGATTTTTATCTTTGCTAATAGAAGTAATACTTTAGAAATAATACTACATCACGTAGTTTCATTGAATTAAATAGAATTCATATAGTTTAATTTTTGGATTATTTTTATAAGCTTTACATCAAGCATATCATTTTAATTACATTTATCTACACAACTTAAATGATCATAAACAATTTATTATTGCGGAAGAAAGTAGGTAAAAATTCCCAACCTTAAACTTTTAAACAAATAAGCTTCACATTTATCTTGCGGAAATAGATGTTCGGAATTCAATATAAAAAGGTACTTGCATCTACATTTCAACACACGTACTACGTCATTCCATTGCGTCATAACGGACCATTAGAGAAAATGAAGCGAGAAATTTTCGTAGTACAAAATTACATAGTAAAGACCTTGCGAACTTTGAATGTTAGTATTATCTTTTTATTAATTACCATTTTTATTACAATTTGAAATTTAATCTATGAAAACCATGTATATTAGCTTTACTTACTTGTGGATAGAATTGAAGGTTTTAAATAAAAACGTATTAGAGTAACACATCCTATTTACTCTACAACTGTATTTTATTAAGTAAACTTTTTTCTTTGCAACTGCATCAATTGCCAAACCATAAGCTAATTAAGAGTTAGAAATAAAGTAGAAAACATAATTGTAACTAACAGGTTGGTCCTAAAAACCGCTTCTAACTTTATATTAAAATTTGTTACCTGAGCAATAAACATCTCGAAAAAAACAAAAAATGTTAAGAAAAATTGAAGAAAGATAGATCAGAATAGTCCAGAAGTCTGTTCAGATCTTACATGAAATCTTACAAAAAATACAAGGAAAATAAGATTGAAAAGTGGATAAGGAAGAAAATATTTTAAAAAAGCCTAAGTGTAATAAATCTCATTTAATCCTAACTTAAACAGAATTTTGAATAAATTTGGCGTTAATTTTGTAGAAATTTATTATTCACAATTAAATGAAACTATGTGATGTGGTATTATTTCTACTTTCTTTAAGTTCTTCACCACGACCTAGGTTTCGTTGTATTACAACATCTTCAGGTGGGTAATTAGCAGGTGGGTTATTAAATCTTTGCTAATAACCCACCTGAAGATGTTGTAATACAACGAAACCTAGGTCGCGGCGAAGAACTTAAAGAAAGTAGAAATAATACTACATCACGTAGTTTCATTTAATTGTGAAAATTAAAGCGATCAAATCTTAATAAGTACACAAATACTAACGTATTTTAAAATTTTTTTTAAATAAAAATTATTGGTTAATATAAATTTTACGTTATATATTTTGGTTAAAAGTGGCTAAACTGATGAAAATATTATTTTAAAATTAGATAATGACTTATTGTTTATTTATGTATTAATTTTGTACTTAAATGTAGACAATTGAATAATATGGCAGACTTATTACTATGTGAGAAATCGATTACGGCCAACCAGAACATCAATCTCGTCCCGATCGACAAGCGGACGCAAATTGAACCCGAGTTCCAAGTGCGCTGAGCCATCATAGGTCGTATGCCTAGTGGTCGACCTAATGCACAACGGTGTCGACCTGAATGTTGACATCTTATCAATTACAACGTATGTAGGTGTAATAAAAAAAGAGGTTAATGTATATTTTTCCCTACATATTATATTATGGATGTTTAAGTGAAATTACATGTTTTCACTCTGTAAAAGTGAATGTCTAGTAGCCTTGAAGTTATGGATTAAATATTTTATTATTGTATTTCACCTAAAAGAATGACGAGTAACTAACTTTGACTAGCAGTTTCGTTTTTCCGAAAAATAGTTGGCTCAGAAGTTTTTAACCAACAATTATTATTAAAAAATTTATGTGTTACACAAAATTTAATTTAAGTGAGCACCGTTATTATCTAATACTTTTTGCCAACTAGTTGACAGTGACAATATGCCTTTTCTGTAAATTTCCGATGACTTTGATTTAAAAAAACTGCGCGGGGTCGTTTTGGATATATTCTTTAACGTCGAGTAGTAGTAGAGCTCCTCTAATTTATCGCGAGTACATTTTACAACATGTGGTCTAGCATTATAATGTAGAAAATAAACTCGATCCTGTTGAATACTCGATTTGTTAGCTAATACTATGATGTAGATCCCTCTGGAAGCAACTCTTAATGAAAAATGCCCTTGACATAACACCAGTGGCTAAGCATTACCTTTCTGGCACTTATTCCAGGTTTGTATACTTAAACTCCTATTTCTCCGACACCCGGCCATTGACGTTTGCGTGTATGGTTAACGCATTTCAGCCACTTCTCATCGCCAGTTACTGACTGATTCAGCCAGTCGAAATTACCTTTCAATCTCAATAAATGTTGACGAATATGAACTCTGCATCGAAGGTGGTATGATGATTACTCCTTGGGTATCCACACATCGTATTTTGAAATTTTTCCCATTTCATGCAAACGTTTTTCTATAGTGCCTTGATTGCAGTGTATCTCATCTGCCTGTTGCCGAGTTGTAAGTTGAGGATCCTCCTCAATTAGGGGTCGTAATCGTTGAACGTTCGATCCAACAGGACGTCCGTTACGGGGTTAGTCTTCAAGATCCTCATTCTTGAACTTTCTGAACCAGATTTTTGCCATCGCGTACGACACCTTGGACTTGTCCGTCACGTGACATATTTTATTTGCGGTAGTCCTGACGTCGTCCGAAAGATGAATCCGTATTTGATATCTACTTAAATTCATTAATTTTTATGTAATTCACATAAAGCTTCGAAACTGACTGTTGTCAACTGACTACACTTTGGCCTAATTATACCCCACAGTAAATCGGTAAAAACTTACTAGCCAACCTAACGTGTACCTATATTCGTACATACTCATATATCCAATCTTTTTCTTCGCGGTATAGCTTTAATTACTAGAAATTAATTTTTCGTAGATGATTGTATTTATGTAATACAAGCCTGCACAACATTTAGTCAAGGAAGGTTAAGTACTTAAGGTGTGAAAACAAAACAAACAAACGAGCAAATATAAAACCCCTTTGCTTTTAAATTACAGATCTATTATTTGTGGTAACGAGCTTAAGGTTAGAACTACTTGAAACTGTTTAAAATTAGGAGGTAAGGCGTAATGAAAATGTAAAAGCGTGTACAAAAGCATATGAGAAAATTGATAGAGCCAAAGAAGTAAGCCTGACCGAAGAAAATAGTGACCCTAGATGACAAGTAACTTAGATGACAAGTAACGATGACAAGTAATGACAAGTAGATGACAAGTAGCTTAGATGACAAGTAACGTTATGCTCTGCCAAGATGACTGACAATATAAAATTATATAGATAATTAACATATCAGTCAAAATTTAAACTATCACAAACCAGATGCACTGCCTGTCATCTGAAACCTCCAAATGAAGTTGGCTGTTATCCAGCGTTTGGTTTTCAAATTATACATCATTTATCTTCCCTTCGTACTTCGATAATACTGCCATGATTTCATTTTGTTGTCATATTACATTTTCAGATACAAAGTTTATACAATCCATACCGTTCTTTGTCAACTATGTTTGGTTTTGCATCAACTATTTCCATGTTCACTTATCCCTTACTTCCTTTTTAAATGATTGATTAAAGTGGTCAAACCCGCTCTATATTAATTTCTCTACTTTCCTGGCAATATATTTCTAGCACCACATTCCTATTCAAAACTGGTATTCTCAATTTATTAACGTATTGGCGATTTTCATGTTCATTTTATTAAAATATTATCAGCATTAAATTCGTTTGCTTATACGTCCACTGACTATAATTCTTTAAACCGTTAGGATTTAGCGTGAAATTTAAGTTATATAAGATAGTGATCCTCAAATATCTTTCCAACACATGCTATATCTTATGAAATTTAAAACAAAGTAAAACTATATTAGAGTATTCATGTATTAAATCAAAAAGCTCTTTCAGAAACTTGAATTACCTTTATTACATTAAATATATATCATATTTAACACAGGTCAAGTCATTATGTTGAATAACCAGTTATAATCTATTTTTCACGTTTGATGAAGTAAAAAGTTTTCCGCTTCAACTGTGGAGCGAGATGAATTCATAAATGTGTACGCGTTGCAATATATGAACAAGTTTCATTTTAGTGCGAGAGATCGTCGTGCACAAGTAGCTCAGAACATTTGTATTTGGTAATTTAAGTACTTAAGAATATTATATAAATTAGTTTCTTTTTGTGGAAACCAAACACTTAGTCCATATATTCCAGTGGCACCTATGTACTTAAGTGTTTGGTTTGGTACTGAAGTTCATACTTAAAACTAGCCAGCTTACCCAGCTTGATTTACGTTGCGTTCACCCGTTATTTTTTATATAATATGAGATCCCATCCTTTCTTCCCTTCTGCCGCCCATATGAAAACCACCACAAGCATTTTATTCTACAATATCCTAAGGATACGTCCAATTTATTTCTATCTTCTACATTAAATTATCTATGGCATGGTTGTGTATTAGTGATTTATGATAGTGATGAATCTGGTATAATTCTGTGTCTAATATGCCGTTTTATATTATTAAAGACAAGATATCTCCTTTTATTAACTTTTCTTTACAACGGAAAATATCTAAAATATTGTTGTATCGCAGTAATTAAAATAAAATTAATGAATATGCTGATTAAGCCTGATCGGCCGACCGTGATCTATTCAATTATTTAAAGATTTTGAGTTTAAAGTCGCGAGTCGAACAGAAGAACAAGTCGAAATGATGCGATGATGGAAACAATTCTGTATTAAGTAAATTAAGCATGCGATTATTTCTATGACTGTATTTTATTAAGTAAGCTTCTCGCGTTGCATTCGCAACAACCACCAAACCCTAAGCTTACAAAGAAATAGAAACAAAGTATAAAACTTAACTGTAACTAATAGACTGATTTCCGACATCATTTATGGCTTTACATTGAAAATTTTTGCTTCAGTAACATCTCGAAAAAGTTTTTAAAAATGTTAAGCTCAAGAAGAAAAGATGGAACATAATAGTTTAGAAATCAGATCAATTTTTTTATGAAATCTTGTATAGAGAAAAACCAGTAAAATAATGTCAAAAAACGGATACGGAAAAATTATTTTAGAAAAGTGTAAGTATAACGATCGACTGATTAATTTATTTAACTCTAAACTATTTTTATGATGCAATTTTCTATCAAAAAACGAGTCACATATAGACAACATACAACAAAATAATATTAAAACACAACTGAATCAAAAACTTGTCAGTTTAACCTCTCCAGAGGTCAGCAACAATAAATAAATTATTCGATATAATACGTAAATTTCAGTAACACATTTAATAATATATGTAAAACCGTATTGTAATATATTTTTAAATAAAAATTACGCGTTCTAAGATTTTCGCCCTATATAAATTTGATGATATATATATATTTTGGTCAAATGTATCTAAATTGATGAAAATGTTATTTTTAAACTAACTAAGGACTTATTATTTAATTGGGAACTTTAATTTATACGATTGATATTGCTAGAGAGTAATCGCTTACAGCTAACCAGAATACCAATCTGACCCCGTTTGACGAGCGGCCAGGAATAGAACCCCGGTCCCGTGCTGCGCCAAGCCATCAAAGGCCGTATGCGCTGTGATCGAGCCAGTATACTTTGGTGGCAATCTGAATGTTGACATCTTATGAATTATAACATATATAGATATAATAAAAAAGGCAATAGTTATGTATTTTTTATTCGCCTATTATATTATGGATGTGAAAGTCAAATTCCAGGTTTTTATCGTGTAAAAGTGAATGTCGCTATGTGAAAGTAGCCTAGAAACTATTGATATAAAATTTTATTGTGGTAATTAATTTAATTTTAAAAAGTTATGAGTAACTTTGACCAGTAGTCTCGATCGTCTGGAAAATTATGTACATATATTTATGTAATACAAGCTATATGCACGCGCAAAATTTGGTCAGTAGTGGTTAATAGTAGAGGTGTCAAAGTAACGAACGGATTTAGGATGTAAAGCGCTGTTAAAATGATAAAGCATGTATAAAAGTATTTATGAAAATGAATCTAGCCAAAGAAGTAAGCCTGACAGAAGAAAATGGTAACCTTAGATTGGTCTAGCCTATGTCAAAAGTAACATAATACTTTGCCTAGATGACAAGTGATGTAAAGTTATTTAGATAATTAATATATCCTAATAATAAAATAAAATAAAGTTACGAATGGGGCTGCTTATTATCCAGAAATTGATTTTCAAATCACTTGGCATGTTCCATTCATACTTCGGTGATACTACCATAACTTCATTTTTTTATTATATTATGTTTAGAGACTAAGTTCTTTGTCATTTATGTTTATTTTTCTCACCCACTCTTCTTCACTTTCTTTTCTTATCCCTTAGTCCTTCTTTATTTGGTCAATGAAAGTGGTCAAACTATCTCAATATTCATTTCACAACCTTCATGATAACATTTTAGCTAATACCACATTCTTCCTGAACACAGGCATTTATTACCGTATCATTTATAACTTATGAAGGATTTATTAACAAACTAACAATTTTTTAACGCATCGACGATTTTTACGTCCATTTTCCTAAAATATTTCCACCATTCCAGGAGGCATTTATTTAATTATCCTTTAACTACAAATCTTTCAGCCGTTTGGATTTAGTATGAAATTCAAACTATCTAAAAAGTATCTTTAATAAATTAATAGTCATGTGAAAGTCATTAATTTACATAGTATATTGTAATTATGTTAGTAGATTGATGACACTAATATACATATACAAATACAACATATTTTTTTATTTTATTTGCTGGTATGAAACATCATTATCTCACAAATGTCACACTTTATAAGAAATATAATGTGGATGGTAGCCATTCCACTGATAACTCTGATAACTGTTTATTATGTTCTATGACACAAGACGTCAATTCCCCAGAAGAAAAATTTAATTAATTGGAAATGAGAAGTTGATTAAAAAATTTTAAATTGGTACTGTTCCTCAAATATCCTTTCCATCATATTTTATATTTTGTGAAAACGTTATTATTCTATGCTACTATATTTATGAAAAGGTACTAAGCTTAAAAAGCTTTCTCAGAAACTTGAACCGGCATATTTACAGCTCAAGTTTCAGGCATATGTCCTAGTTTTGACCAATATCAAACACTGCTCAAGTCAATCATTTAAACGATATTAGCTACGTATTATATTCCATATATTCAGATATTCATTTTAATATTTTGCTTGAATACTTATCAATAAACGTATCTTGGTCCAACAACCTAAATTAAGAAGCACTCGTTCTGTTGCAATGAGCTCCAAGTAATTTCTTGAGTTTATTCATAATTTAATAATTATTAGCGTAAGTAACGGTAACAGGAAAAGTTATTTTCCCACATGCCAAAGAAAACATGATGGGTTTTTTCAAGAAAATCATTTCTATTCTCCATATTCTTACGTATTTTACACGTCACGTATTCTACACAATCACGAGCTTGTGCTGAATTTTCTACAGTCGTATGTTAGCTTCTTTGTCTCGCTCTTAGTATACTTAATCAATCTCAGTTTTATTTCCAATACATTCTGATGTAGTGAATGCTTCGCGCATTATATAATTTACAGAAGCGATCTTAGATGTTTAATAAGCAACTGAAGGTTCATAATATTACTCTGCCATAATTAAGATTTTTTATAAACATGCGAATATTTTGTAAATGTGCAGATTTGATATAGATAGAAGGGTTTACGCCTTTGTGTTCTGCTGTCACGAGTCTTTTAACATTTGTCGACTATATGTATGTCGGGATAGTCAGAAGTGACCTACCCAGAAATTAAAAAGGTTTAAACATGTTGACGGTATACTTCGTAATCTTAAAATTAGTGAATATGGAACTTTGCTAAGTTGTGAAGGAAAATCACATTAAATTGTATAGCCTACTAATTTAGGTCGCTTCCTCTTATATTAATATCCGTTATACCTTGACTTCAAGTGATTCCTGGGTAGAGGTAAAAGTTAATTTTCAGAATTGATTTCAGAAAGATATCAACCCGGTTTTGCAATGGTGTCTGAACAACAATTTTTATTTAAATTTTCAACATCAATATATAATAAACACTTACACATTTATATATAATAGATAGTAATAGAAAATTTATAAGAATTTATTATCTAAAACTCTATATTATTCAACATATTTCCTATGCATTTTTGCTCAATATGTTGGACAGCGATAATTCGAATAAGGTTTTATTTATAAAAAATAGAATGTTAATATAAAAAGAAATAAATTAAAGAGGCATTTGAATAGAACATGAAGCATGCAAAAACTGTGCATCGTATTACTAATACTCCAGCCGCTAAGTAACACAAAATACCTTGCCATAAAAACTATGGAGAGGCAACGAATTTTTATACGTACTATTTAAGTCGATACCCTGAATAAACAAATGAGTTTTCAATTTGGAGGGAAGGAGGCGCCTGTCGCTATTTTGGTTTTATGTTGCAAGAAATGATTTTGCCAAAATTACTCTGCAATTATAACAATTGCCCACGAGAAAAAAAGTGGAAAAAGAAGTTGAATGGGACAAATTTTTCTAAATGCTTTTTTACGTGACTGATAAACAGGTAACGAGATACGGCCGTCAAAAATGACTTTTTCAAATTCTTTGAAAGAAATAATCAAAATTAATCTTTTGAGTCAATTATATAAAGAGAATAAATTATAGTAAATTCTTTTCACAATCTTGTGTTCCACAAAAGGAAGTTATAAAATTACAGCAATTTTTCTCGTCATATATACATTTAATTACCTTCACATTGGCATGAATAACTAAACGATATTAATAATAATAGTGTATGTACTTAATAATTGATGGCATATTGCCAGCTTAAATCTGTTTTAATATTTAACACTTAGTAGATTAGGTGTAGATCCTCACATGCCGACTTAAGTTGCTTTTGAAAGGGTCCAAAAAATGTCTGTTCCCCTTTTCAGAGAGCCATATTTCCTACATGTATGCCTTAACAAGTATGAGATGACTGAGTCAGCATCGCAGATATAGTTAGCATGGGCATATATTTATAACAATATTACGTTTTTTTTATTAAACTAAAATTCCTCATGATCAACCATGAAAGAAAATTTTGTTTTTTTTTCATGATCAAAATTTAAATAAAAGTTACTCAACAGTTTTGAAATAGAATACTAATCCGCCGTGAAGAATCAACTCGGATGTAAAAAAGGACATTGGTGAATATTTAAGCACGTTGGAAACGTTATCTTTAGTAAATGGTCATTACTACTAGTTAAAAAATTACAATAATTCAGTCGAAAATATGTCAGGTCGATCAATTATTTCTTTCAATTTCGTAGAAATAACCCTAGAATCAAAGAAAAAAAGTATATGACTCCAAATAGCATTTATTGTATGTACAAATTTAAATTGAAAAATTACATTTCAAAAGCAGTTGAAAAATGCGTTCACGAGTTGGGGCAACATTCAACAGGAGCATGTTGCATTAAACATACGCACCAATCAAATGTTACACCCGCTCATTATCGCATGTTTCAAAACTTTGAAAAGAGAATTTTGAAATTTAGCAAATTTGACAGGTGACATACTTAATTGCGGTCGATGGAAGATACCACTTATCATACCAGAAGGGCTGTGTAATGTAGTACCTTCGGGTCCAAATGACGATATCAGCCCGCTACAAAGATCGATAAATATTTAAAATATATTTATTTTTCCTTTTCAAAAACTTCAAAGAAGGTCAGTTCTCTCTTGATGAACTTATGACTAAATTGAACATTGGGTACAAAGAATGTTAAGTCTTTTGTTACTAAAGAATGAGAAGATATACGGTTTTGAAGGCAAAAAAAGAGCTGCTTCTATTTTTTTCGGATTTCTGATCAAAGAAGCCTAATATATCAGGATATCCAACATCTACCTACTTTTTATATAATGTAAATACTATTATCTCATTACCTTTGTAAATTTTGTTCTGCGAAATAATTTTGAAAAAAAAAACCTTTCATACATGGAAACTAATTAGTGAAACGTTATAGCATGTTGTAATTTATGCGAGAAAACTTCGATCTATTCTTTTAAATTGGAACTAGTTCTTCAACATTATTTCTGTCATGTTTCTTTGTATAATATAATATGATGACTGATTGTTTGCAAATTACTATAGGCTATGTATAATAACTCATGATATCAAAATTCTAGTAATGCAAAAAGTAAGTTGGTAATGATCTTTTGACTTTGGTCCAATCGTAATTTTTAATTTTCGCTTAAACCCTCAATATTTATCTTACAAACTGTAAAAATATATGCATAAAAATACATTTAAATTTAATGTTTATAAACATTGATAAAAATGTAAAATAAATAAACCTTATGTTAAATATTTACATTAAATAAACGCCTCACTTTTAACTTGTCCGCCGAGCTAGAAACTTTTGCAACGGGGTATATTAGATTCCTTTTACATCTGTAAAGGGAAGCGATTGAAATACATATTTTTTTGTATGTGCTAAGCTTTACCAATACTATAGATAAAGATACAAATTCCTTGTGGTCTTAAACATTTTTTTTTGGTTTTTGACAAAATATTCATTAGGTTATCTAAAATTTTAAACTTGTACTGAAAGTTTATATCAAACGTTAGTATTTTTATTATAAGGAAAAAAAGCTTATGTACATTAGGTTTCTACCCAAAAAATGGAGTAGTTATTTTATAGTATAAAATTTAAAATTACTATGATTTATTTACGTATGTTTTTTTAATTATTATTTATACATACGAAGTGATGCTCTAAAGCCAACACAACATACAATTGAAAAAAAAAACCGAAGCTACGTAAGGCACTAAATGTGTCAAAGTTTTTCTTTTTTATTTGAAATTCATTAAATATAAATATTTTCATAAACCATTCAGCAACAAAAAGTAATATAGGTACTCATATGTGTATATGTAATTTATTAATAAAAGAACGTCTTAGTTATATTATGAAAACATGTTAATATTCAGGAAAATTCTCCCCAGGAAACTTATTATTTTCTTACCATGTTTGTATTCATTTTTCACATAAAATAATATGTACATATTTCCTGTTTTATGTAAAAGTCAAGAAGGATTATTTAATCAGATAGATGACAACTTGTGAATCTGTTCAAATTCCCTGGAAAATTTCCGTTGTGTATGTGGGAGGATCTCATCCTTTTTTCCTTTAAGTATGTACAATATTTTATTTGGTCTATTTATTTTTTATCCGTCTATTACATTTATTTTTCTTGCACAATTTTAAATCATTTTTAAGGATAAATATTATAAAAAAAGGATAAATTTGCGTTCATTATACCATCACCTCTTTTAAACTAATATATATATCGTCGAAATAAAAAGAGTGGGCAGCTCATTTATAAAAACTTATACCCGTCATTTATCTTGGAATAAAAAATATAACTGTTGATCCTAAAATATTATTATTGGAATACAAAAAATGATTATTGAAGTATATGGGATAATTAACACAGCATACGTAATTATATCTAAAGAGAAAAATCTATCTATTCTAGTCTAACCATAAAATAGTTCGATTATTGTATTGGATAATGCGTTTCAGTTTTTTTTTAATTCCATGATAAATAACAGACTTATTTCTAACATGGTCACATAAGTATATGGGATAATTAACACAGCATACGTAATTATATTGAAGTATATGGGATAATTAACACAGCATACGTAATTATATCTAAAGAGAAAAATCTATCTATTCTATTCTAATCATAAAATAGTTCGATTATTGTATTGGATAATGCGTTTCAGTTTTTTTTTTATTTCCACGATAAATAACAGACTTATATCTAATACGGTCACATAAGTACAATAAACTAAATTGATGGAGATATGCTATATTTACAATTTATTAAAATAGACAAGTGGTCATTGGTAAATTAAAACCAACTTATTCAATGGAATTATTCTTTTAAAAAATATTAAAATTCTTACAAGATTTTCATCCTTATAAAATCAATTGCATGGATTTCCGCAGGCACATAAAAATATGCTCAAAAGTATGTAAATTTCTTGCTCACGCGTTGGTTGCAAACTCAGGCGAGTAAACACATAATCATACACCTTATCTAATAAGGTCGCATAATTTTCAAAAATGTGCCGCGTGAACGGATAGCAAAATATTTGATTCCGCCCGCCCTAATATTCTCATTATATTAGTAATTTTCGAATTTATAATACTCCTCGCCTAAATTGAAATTCAAAATTTTCGCAGAAAATTTGTCGTGAAGTTATAGTCTTCAAATTAATTTATATTTAACCAATCGATTTTTACAATTATATAACAAAGAAAGAAAGATAATACAATTTATTAACTTGAAAGCAGACAACATTTATTATCAGATATATTTAAATGAATTAATTAGCATATTTATTTACTTCAATATTTTGGCCAACATACAATTTAGATCAAAATGTGGGACTGAAAGATAGCAAATTTGGTTGCTTATTTCGTATGAAAAATAATACTACGGAGCACTCAATCCAAAACCTAAATGAAAACATATAAAAATCTAACATTGCACTAAATTTAAACTCTAACATAAGTATATAGAATTAAAGCAGAAACAAATCGAATGAAGTACTAATTGAGGTAAATACAAAATGTTTGTGCATGACCATAAAAACATGTATTGGAATAAAATTGTTAAGAAATCTTCGTATAGTAAGAAATCTTCGTATAGTTCAGATTTTGCGAGCCTAAATTTTTTACAACATACCATTTTGTTTAAAAGTTACTCAGAAATTTGCCCAATTATATTTTAGCGAAATAATTGCAAAAATAAGTATCTGGTTATTTACTTATTAGGAAAAAAGTTTATGAGAAAATATGACAAAAATTAACGAATCAATAAGAAGGAGAAAACTATGTATATTCCATAGATCAAGCGATAGGCGTAAAATCTTTACGATAACTTTATCTTGCTTTTTCAAATATAATTATGCTATATATATAAAAATAGTATTTCTATTAAAACCAAAATCGCAAAGGCACTTAACCACGGTCTATATTTTGTGCACGGTCCCAATATATAAACACTAACATTTTCATGCAAATTATTATTAAATAAATATAAATCTTGTAAAACAACATGTGGTAAAAAAGTTTATTTATTAGTTAACGAAATAAAGTTAGCGAAACTAAATACTGTTGATTATTAACCGTGGCTAATTTCCTATGTTTTAATATTCAGACCAAATCGGGTCTGACATAAATTTGAGTAGGAGTAAATTCATGTTGTGCTGTTAAAGTTAGATTTTTCTTTGTGGGGAGAAAATTTTAGAGAGGATAAATTTTGTATAATTTTTTTTGTTTTCAGTCGCTTGGGATACTAGCCAAAGGAAGAATCAGAAAATGTTTCTTTAGCAATATCATATAAAATAGCTCCAATAATTTTTGAATTAGCTCTAAATAACTTTGTAAATATATAAAATATTACCCTAAATGAACTTGAGATATTCGTGTCACTAAATTACTTACTTTCAGAAATTAAACATGATAATAAAATACTTTTTCTTCGTACGCTTCTCCACTCATAAACCAGTTTTTTTACAAAAATATTTATCTGTACTAGATTGCACAGCATTGGAAATGTGATAACTTTCTGTTTGACAGATTCACTGATATCTAGCCAATCAACCAACTGCTAATACTAGTATTGTCTGACGCAAAGTGATTATTTTTTCGTTCAGTTTTTTCTTAGTAATTGTGTAGGTTACTTTCAGCCAGTGTTAATATGTGATATTGAAAATACTACACTTATTGAACTAATATTGTCTTAAGCGAAAGATTTCCTTTATATATTTTCAACTTACTACTTTATTTTCATATATTCTCAAGCAATATCTCATGTTACTATTGTCACGTATGAAGCTAAGTTTGATTCCGTCTGTGAGTCTAATTCTAAATACCCCGAACTTTATTTATTGCTCTGGAAATTCAAGTTTATCATACTATCCAACATTTATTCATCCTTAGAATTCACTTTAAATAAGTATTTATAAAAACATGTGCATTTGGAACTTGCATTTTCTCAACTTCTTATTGAATTATTATCCTAAACCTGTACTCATCTACGACAAATATCCCTTTCTCCAATGTTTACCCTATTATCTTATTTATATTGTATTTACGTAGCATAATTTCAAGCTGTTCCTTAATAAGGATTTTAATAAGAATTTTACCTTATTGATATATTGAATTTCTGTTGATGCGTGGGGAACTTAACTTAAATGAAATTTCAATATTAGAGAGGGTTGCTGAATATTAGAGAATAAAATAGTTTTAGTACTCATTTATATTATACTTCCAATAATTTTTGGAGGAGTGTTATCATTACTTGTAATAAGAGATAAATTAATATTTTGTCTTGAATTATGAAATAATTTTTACGTTCATTGGTTGCATGTACTGGTAAATTTGAATAAATTAGACCCTGACATCCGGAATATGTCAATAACTTTAAAAAGCGACTGACCCTTTCTTTTTCATACATTTTCACTTCTCTCTTCGATATGTATTCATAATTAATTGGTTCACGTACTCTGCTTCATAACTTCGTATTCTGCTTCGTATCTACTTCATACTTCTGCTTCATAACATTTTTAAATTCGTTTTGATTTTGTTATTTTATTATCAACGCGTTTTTGTTTCTTACTTCGTACAGTATATTTCAATACATAATGCCCTAACGATCGAAAAGTTTACTCATATCGTCATGAAAATTCCTTGGTTTTAATACTATTTCATTAGAGTAACGATATAATAACAAAATAAACAAAGAAGTATTATTGGAATTGTTATTTTCGAACAATTTCAACGTATTCGAAGGAACTAAGTGACACATTATTACTTCCACTGTGACAATTGTCTTTCAGTAATTCATTTAATTAGAGTGTTGTAGTTTGTAAATAAAATAAGGTAATTATTTTAGGTTTTTAAGTTGTAACTGAAACAAACAATACCAAAATTGCAATAAAACTGTATCGGACTATCATTTATTATGCGATTTAAAATTTTTTTCACAACCATTTCTAATTCAAACGCAACTGCAGTCCGCCTGCAAGACTCGGAGCGGTTTGCTATTTCCGTTTTCCTCGCTTCGCGTTTGGAAAATTATTTTGTAACACATTTGCGCTATATATGCACATTGCTTTGACACTTTATTAGATTTATGTTTGCAAATATTCATATTTTATATACGTTTTTCCTTTCCGTGTTTATGAAATTTTATGCCGGAAACTTCTCGGTTATGAATGTTAAATATACTGAAAATATCTACGTAAGGCAGAATGTGCTGAAGTGTTTTGTTAAGAACTAGCTCCAACCCGTAGTTTCAGTTGTATGGAAAATAGAAAAAGTGTGGTAATTTTGCGATTATTTGTTAAATTGAGACAATATTATCTAATTCTCAGCAAAAACGGAGGCAAAAAATTTTATTTACCACATATTCGGAATTACATATTCGTTTTCACATTACAGGCGTTGTATGACAAAATTGAGCAGTGGATATGAATTGAGTAAATGAGGCATAAAAGCAAACAAACAAATTCAATTTTACATTTATGAAATTGGTTAAACTGTTATAAAAGAGTTGTCAATTAATTTTTCTTAATGGTTTTGTAAAATTTTAAAGTACATCTTAAATCAGAGGTTAAAATCGAATATTGGATGATGCACAATTCAAAGTGTACGTGTTCGTGTGTGTTCGTGCATGCGTGTATGTACTTATGTCAGCCAGAACGTGCGTCAAGTGTATGTATAAGTGCGCGCGTGTGCATGCGTGAAATATTTAGATTGATAGTAGGTGTACTAGTATGTGTGCATGTACATGTATGGATGCGTGTGCAAAATATATTTAAATGGATAGCTGCTCCAACTATGGCAATAAAATAACTATTGTTTTTTTTTCTATGAGGAATGACTTGATTCTCTTTAAATGATTTAAATATATGTAATTACAAAATTTCGCATGGGTTGCTAAATTCGTAAATAACGAATAAACTAACAAAAAAAAACATCGTTTCATATTTATCATATTTAGTTATAAAATATGTTTAAAAAAACTTCCAAGAAAAACTTTAAGAAACTTGTAAACGCTCACTGACTCAAGAAACACTGAATAAATTTATCTTAATAGTTAAAGTGCAAATTCCTTTGAACTAGGAAAACAAATATAATGAATTTATTCTTAGCATCCTATTAGTTTTGATAATATTAAAATGATTGCCATGAAAGGATTAAATTTTCGAATTTAATTTTATGTCAGTTTAAGTTTTGAACAAATTATAATCTTTAACGTAAGAAAAGTAATAGTATAAACTTGGAGTCTTCCAAATTGGAAATTTAAATGACAGGCATTTAAATGACATCAAAAACAAAAGATTTCTTTGGCATTTTTAAGTATATATGAGTAAAAAACCATGGCACTAAAACGGTTAAACTATTTACAAATATTGATTTGTCACAAAGTAAATATATTGCTTACTACATCTTTCATAGGTGCAAAAATGAGATGTATATTTAAAAACGGAAATTTCGGAAACAGGAGGTGGCAGGCGGATATTTTTAGCATATCTCTAAATTTTGTAAGTAAATGTCTATATTATCTAAAATTATGAAAAAATTATTTTTGTAGTCCTTTTAACTGACATTTTTAAAGAAAACTCCACTGTTATATAGAATTTAAAAAAAAAAGTTTTAATTGCCCAACTCCAAAAATTTCCATATGGATGTTTTTCAGTATTAGCCATTGAGATGTGTGCGTATTAAATATGTTTCATTACTATACCAAATTTCAAATTTTGTATGTCAAACCCTTTTTGTGGAAAACGGCTTTGACAGAAAGATCCGTACATTACACGAAAAAAAACATTTTCCTTTATTAATCAGAACTTTCCTAGGTGTAAATGAACAATTTTAAGTTGTAATGCCAGTGCTTCACCATCAAACGACGTTTCCAAAAGTAGTTAAGAAATAGTGGACTCACCGGATGTAACCACTAAATTTAGTATCATTTTGATTTTGTTATCATTATCGTACTTTCTTTAAACTCGAGTTCTTTCTCTAAGTGAGTTTTAATCGGTTCCACTGTCACGCCTTAGCGCTTAACCGGTTCCACAGTCGAAAGGACAAGCCCAGCGTTTTTTTTCTCAAGTGTTACAAAATTTTTAACTTACCTAATTACTAAGACTATTTTAAAGAAAATTTATTTCTAAAAAGCAAGCTATTGAGGTAAGAGCGTGGATAACGTCATGTGGATATGAGTGCATGATGTTATCTGAATCATAGAAATAATCCTTTTTACTTTAAAAATCTTTACTTTTTTGCACGCGAATGAAGCCGCCTGTAAAAACAAGGAATGTAAGGACATTACTAAACTATATTACGTAAAAATAAAATGCGTTATAAGTAATCTCATTCGGTACCAAATTCATTACCATCAAAGAAATTCAAGAAATTTGTCTTTTTTTTCAATAACAACTTTCAATAACCTTTAATCTTCAATAACATACTCATATGGCTTTTTATGTATTGTGACTCGAAGCGCTGATTACATCTTATTGAAGAGTATCATTTTGCATATCATTTTGAAATGCCCAGCAGGTTTTGATTGTCTATCGATAGGTAAATGAACGACTAAAGTACGAAACTGAGAATTTTTGTACAAATGTGAATTAATACAGATATAAAGTAATGTCGACATATAATCATCAATCACATCTCAACAAGTTAAAATTAAACTTCCAGATTTGCCGGAGTTGAATTATGGGAATGTCAAAATATATGCAAATAGCTTCAGATGAAAGGTGCGGTTTTCTGTGTACAATTTAGCTGGAAATTTGGTAATACACTACCGTGTATCCAGAAAGAATTTTCGTTGTTATAGAAAGAAGTGAAAAGAGTTTGACTGTACATAATATCGCTGTTTCTCATATTTTAGTATCGTAATAAATTTGAAACGTATATAGTAGTAGATCGAGGGTATCGATATAGGTTAGTGTTAGGTAATGGTATTATTTTAATATGAAGGTTAACTAAGTGGAAAATTAATATAATTTATATTAAACTTAATGAATCAAAATTCAATTTTATCTTGTGAAAGTAATTCAGTTTCGTAGCCTTCAAATAAGTACCGTTTCGATATTGATTTAACCCTAACCTAGTTGTTTTGGAATGAATATTTTAGAATATTAAAACTACATTTATCCAGGAAAATAAATAAAATTGCTCTATAATTTAAATGCCAATATTTGAAAGAAATATCGTGGCAAGTGTCAGCCAAGATGGGGAATTTATTATTGTAAAATACGTCATTGTTTCCTCAAGCATTTCTCCTTTATAATACCATAATTAAGTCTATACTATTAACATAATTAAGTCTGTACTATTAAATTAACACTAAGAAAGAGTAAAAAGTTTTTACCATTGCGATCCTCTGGCACTGTAAATTAGCGGATTTTTTCCGCGCCCTGCAAGCAACTCAGTAATCAGACGTTGTGGTCGTAAATGTCAACGCTTAAGTTCATCCATGCACATTCTACCTAGTGAAGTTCAACGCAATCACTTCGAAATCAATAGTGAAACCAAAACCTTGATCGATTTTATGATACTTCCGAAGGTTAAGTCATTTTTGTAAATCTTTTTGTTTACGTCATTGTTATTTAAAAAGTATGCATAAATAAATAGAATTACTTTTAAACTAATTACAAATACTAGCATTACTTTTCACCATATAAATACCAATAAAAAGTAGCACGATCTTTAAAAACTATAGGGGCTGGGATAGAAAGTTAGAATCACAGCTATAATTTTCCGTAATTTTCTAGTAACATACTTTACTTTTAATTTCCATAGACCTTGTTGCCCTACTGATTTTTTCTAATGTCGGCTCTATATAGACAAAATGTATTTGGTTAATTTTTGTGGAATATTTTCTCAACAACATTGAGGCAAGCTACGTAAAGAGCAGAACGATTTTTATGTTAGTATAGTATAACATTAACATATTGTATTGATTTGTTGAAATCAAAATCCATCTTGATTTTTTTCATCTCTAGAATATTCACTTTATTGTGTTATAATCATACGTTGCAATTCATAATTTATAAGGTTTGAATTTGTTCAACAACAAGTAGGGCATATTCCTTGTCGACTAAATATAACAGCATAATAATATAACAGTATTATAATTTTAGAAGACGAATCGTATTCTAGTCAAGATGACATATTTTCATAATTTTTACTTTTAGCCGTTTTGAATAAAAACGTGTCGTATACATTTTATGTATATTTTTATTAGTTTCACCTGCGCATTCTTGAACTTATCATTTTGAACTATCCCACATAAAAATTCGAGAAATAAAATAATTTATTAAATGTAATTTCATAAACTGAAAGAATAAGTTACGAATCTTTTATAACTTACTCTTTCATTTGATATCTACACAATTTATGAAATTAAAAAAAAATCGATTATTACACTTGATTTTTAAGATATGTTTTTAAATATTTTTCATTGCTTATTTATTGAAATATAAGCTTGTTAATATGCTTTACCAGCATTTAAAATGTTATGTTTCTATATCAAACGATTTCTTCGAGAAAAATAACGTCTTTGACGGATGGACTGATATGTCAGTAATTGTTTAAGGGTTCTTTTTCCTTTGGGGTAGCCTAAGAATCATTGATTTTCATCTTATATGTTTAATATATATACGGTAAAAAGCTATGTATATTTTCACTCGAATCAGAACTATGTCAACCTGATTGCACAAAAATCGGCAGTTCCAGCTTGATTGAAGAATTAAAATCTAAATACACTTCTCATTCTACTGGTATATAACTCAAGTAAATCTTCATAAATATTCTATATATTATTGCATTATGCAAATTATATATCTACCAAATTTAGTGTCGATCTGCAGCTTGCTTGCAGTTAATAGATAACAAAAAAACTATTTTCGGACTCTCAAAATTAGTAAGGAAAGTTCTTAATTCCTTGAACACAACCATCCTTAACTTACTGTTCATTGTATCATAATTCAGCTTACATCAATGTCGTTATTTATTGTGAATAAACCAAACACAAATGAGCCTATTTATTTTAGAGTTTTATGGACCATCATCAATTCAATATTGTGCTCAACAAAACTTCAATTACAATGTAAAGCGTTTGTCATACATCATCCATTACAACAAACTAATAAAACCACTGAAACTGTTCCAGTTATGTAACTGCACTGCCGCTAAGTATGTGTCTCGTACAAGAGATCAAACATCGAATTAAAGGCTTAACATTGTGTCCCACGTGCCTATTGGTAGATCAAACGGCAAACAAGTTTAGCAATAAAACGAGCTTCGCCTCTGAAAAGTTTTGAATGGTAAATGAGTCGTAATCCTTTAAATTTATTCAACGAGACGCATTGGATTTCATTGTTTGTCTTTGAAGATTTTAGATTGCTTTAATTTACCGTTCAACATATTTTGACCTGAAGCTATTTTTGACTAAAATAATGTAACTGTTGAAGATTCTTTATGTCTTAATATCTTGCGTACCTTACGATAGGTTGTGTCGTTTAAAATGATATAAGTTACATTATACTATTTGGTATAGGTATTCATTTAAGTTACAGTACTCTCAACAAGTATATATTTGAAATGCATTTTTTCATAATTGATGAAAATATATTTAATTCCAACTTTGTGATGGATATATTTTTTAATTTCCCAAACAACATTTAAAAAAACGCATTATTAAAAAAATAAGAATCATGGGTAGACTTCTATTTAAGACTACCATTCCGCCATTATGTAATCTAACTATTACATAATTACGGACTGATTTTGGTTTTTTTATAAATCCATAACTCGAAACGAAAATTCCGTAATAATGTAGGTATATATCTTGATTTAAAAAAACGAAAATAACATACGGATCGAATATTAATTTCCATAAGATTACATGCTAAAAACGCGTCACTTTGCATACTAATTTAGGTTGTAAATAGCGCATAGCACTGTCTGTCTGCATAAACTAGTTGTTACAGTAATTCCCCGTGATTTTAATTAGACTTGGACAGTTCACACACGATACATGAATATTGAGCGAGAATCAGTCTTTCAAAGGTGGAATAGAATTCAATAATGTTCCTTTGTGGAGGTCGTGAATAGTGCTTTAAAAGTGAAAGAATTTTTATTTGTTGCTAGATCTTCATTTATCCATTTCCTATTGATTCATTTAATCTGGTCTAATCCAGTTAAATATTTTTCTTTAATGTGTTATGATTTATGATTGTGAAATTACTGGCCATTGCGACAAAATTAAAAATAAATTGTAAAATAATTGTAAACATGAATCACATATATATGATACAACTATTTGTGCATTTAAACTATTTTGTTCAGCTACTAACTAACTTATTTATTTTACATAGCAGTTCTGTAAGTATCAAAAAACAAATTATGATAATAATTAGCGAAACGGATGAGTAAGCCGTCATAAAATTATGGTAAAAATTGTATTCTCTAAAATATTTCAAATTTGCAACATGTACCTGCCATATATTGTAAAATTCTCTAGGTAAGCTATACTTGTAAAGAAGTGGGAAAATTCTACTGCGTCTAATAACTGCATGAGCAAAAAAGGCCACTATAAACATATATTGTCTTACATTATGTATTTTCTTCGCGAGTGTTGCTGTTTATAAGATGCAATAAAACGGATTACAAGGAACTGAGCATCCCAAAGGCGGGACAAGTAGCCGCCCCACCACGATAGTTTAAGTGATTTTAGCCAATAAGTTCATTTAAATACCGATGTTTTTTTATAAATCTAACAAATGACCCTTCTATCGTGGCAGTCAAACAGTTGACACCATTTTAGTCAACATCACATATTCAAAATCTGTATCAAATAACAAATTTGTTGTGGGAATTTTTATAAAATAAGCTGCTAGTGTTGCAAAGGTCTGACAAAAATTAGCTGTTTTTATTTCACCTGTACGCCCCATGACATGGTCCGGATAAATATACCGGATTAATTGTGAAAATATATTGAAATATTCAAGAGACGTAAGATTATATAGTGTGATAGCAGCAAACTGTAAAGACAATTCGTTAAAAACAATACATACATTTGAAGATTTACACCGTACACTAACGATCATGAAACACAAATTGAGGTTTCGTGTAGGTTGAAACCCCAATTTATGTTAAACACAAACTGCATAAAAATTGTTAACGTGGAAGCCTCCAATTAACGAAAATATATCGGTACACAAGGAAAATCAGCAGCCGAAATCCGAGGAGCGTGAGCAAAACAACGCAGACGTTATCACTCCAGAATTGGCTCTGAACGGTCCTCATCACCAACATCGAAGCTAACTCATGTACATCGAATACAGTCAACATGTGTGTAGCCAAAACCGTCAACACCCCAACAAAAAAGATAAGCGAACAATTGTCCTTTTCTGTATAATAATTCACCACATTAGTATTGACAACAATTGTATTATCACATAACTCTGCAAATTGGCTTATAAAATAGATAAATTACTTATCAAAATATCAGATAAGGCACTACTAAAAAAATTAAAAGAAGCATAGAGTATTACTTAAAACGAAATTCGCAAAATTTATGAATTATATTCATAAAGAAGAAAACCATTATAAGCGTACAGAAATAAAATTAGGTTTAAAAATATAAGCAGTATATTTGGTCAATTTGAAGAAATCCAAACAAATATAAAGGAACTGACTGGCGAAACTGCGACTAACTTCGATGAATTTGAAAAGTTGTATTGTGCGCAAATCTGTTATGCCCAGGATATAATAGATAAAAAGAATTCAAAGTCTTCCATATCAGCAAAACATATCGCAAGCTCAAGTGAAATACATAATTTAAATACAACGCGACCACACCGTATAAAACTGCCAAAGATTTAACTTGTAACTTTTGACGACTCTAATGCAAAGTGGGTAGATTTATATACAAATTTTACACGATTCATTAATAATCAACCATGGCTCTTTGAATTAGAAAAATTTTAAGATTAAATATTGATGGTCTAGTTTGAGACGCGAGGCGGTGATTAATTTATTTAAAAATTTTAAATTAAAATCATTTAATTGCACAGAAATCGCTGAAAGCCCGCTTCAGTAAAAAATCATACAAAATCACGTTTTTACATTCCTCATATTACCAACGATGATTAACCCTTAACAGGCCGGGTGCGGTCACCATGACCCCAGTAGGTGCAACACTGTCAATTTTATACTCTTCCAATATTCGATGGTATTTGCCCCTCCTGGTACCTTCGCAACTCAGGCGATTAGTACGAGGCCCGGCTTAGTAATAGTCGCACGCGTCTTTTGTTTTGAGTTTTTATTGTTTAAAAGTTTGCAGCGGTCACAGTGACCGCACCCGGCCTATTGTGTGATTTTAGAAAGTGAATTCCTTTCTCGGTGTAGTCTTCATTTTACTAACAAAATGGAACGTTTTGACCAACAAATACAAGAGTGGCTTACACAAGAGGATAATGATGACCCTGCTTCTGATGGCGATGGTGAATGCAGTGATATTGATCAGGATATCGAACCAAATCACGTGATTTATGAGTCACACCACTCAGAATCTTTAGAAGAAGTTACCTCATCTAACGATGAAGATGATCAACCTTTGTCAAGTCTTCAACTGAGTCGTAAGCGCAAGGCAAGTAAAAGTATTTCCGATAGCGAGGAAGTTCAACTAAGGGATAAAAACTATTTCGGCAAAAATAAGTTTCGCTGGTCTTCTGTTCCATCTGCCGCCCGAAGTAGAACAAGAAGTCATAACATAGTAGATGTACAACCAGGAATACGTCAAAGTCTTCGACACAGCCTTACAGCAGTATCGACAGTAGAAGATGTATGGAATAATTTTTTTCGTGAGGGTACTCTTGAAAAAATTATAACACATACCAACAGTCACTTAGAAAAGATGCGAGACAAGTATGACGACAATAGTTACGTTTATAATTTAGATATGATTGAACTAAAAGCATTATTAGGCATATTGTATTATTCAGCGGTGTTCAAAGAAAATCACGCAGATTTTTCAAGTTGGTATAGCTTGGATGGAACTGGCCGATGTATTTATCAATGTATTATTGCAAAAAATAGACTGAAAATACTTCTACTAGCATTACGCTTTGATGAATCTTCAACTCGGCTAGAACGACGTGAAAATGATCCCGCAGCACCAATTTCTGAAATTTTTAATGATTTTATTGGCAATTGTCAAGATGTATGCGAAATTGGAACTGAAGCTTGTGTTGATGAGATGCTGGTTGCATTTCGCGGCAAATGCAAATTTAAAATGTATATGCCAAAAAAACCGGCAAAATATGGCTTGAAAATTCAGTGTATCACGGATGCAAAAACGGGTTATTTACACAACGCCTACATTTATGTGGGTAAAGATTCTGATGGAAAAGATTTACCAGAACAGTACAAACACTTAAAAAAACCGACCCAATCTGTTTTGAGACTTGTAGAAAAAATAGAGGGCTCAAATCGTAATATTACAGCCGATAATTGGTTTACTTCAATACAGTTAGTACAAGAGTTGAAGAAAAAAGGTCTAACATTTGTTGGCACAATGAAGAAAAACCAAAGAGAAATACCCAAAGATTTTTTACCATCAAAAACTCGTAAAGTAGAAAGTTCCTTGTTTGGATTCACAAATGAATTTACATTAGTATCTTATGTCCCAAAAAAAAATAGGTCGGTTATACTCGTATCAAGCATGCATCACGATTTAACAGTAGATAATGTCAAGAAAAAACCTACAGTAATAATGTATTATAATGAGACTAAATATGGGGTTGACTTATTAGATCAAAGATGTTCAAACTATAGCACTGCCCGACGTACTCGTAGATGGCCAATGACAATTTTTTATCGTTTGCTGGATATTGCGAGCTCTAATGCATTTATAGTTTATAACTCAGTGCGAGAGGATAAGATTAAAAGGATTCAGTTTATGAAAGATCTCGCATTATGTCTTGTCAAACCGCATTTACATAGGCGAGCAAGTAATCAACATCTGACTCGACAGCTTCGCTTAGCTATAAGAAGAGTACTAAACATAGAAGAACCTATACCCGAGGTAGAAGAAAAGCTGGAAACTAGAAAAACATGCTATACTTGTGATCCCAAAAAAAAACGAAAGACCTATCATTTATGTTTTTGTTGTAGAAAGCCGATATGTATCGAATGTAGCCAAAAGATGTGCCGCGATTGTCGCGAAACAAGACCATGATTGACGGTTGTCAATTTGTCATTAACAATATCTTTTAAGTTAATTTTTTATTTTCTCTATATTATATGATCTCTTAAGACAACAAAACCAAATTTTTTTACCAAAAATTAGTTAATATTTTTTTTCAAGGAATTTATACAGAAGTTTAGAGATTTTGTTTCGTTTTGGCGTTTGAGTAATGTTTTTTTTTTATTTAGCATTAATAGAAGTTATATTTTGTTAATTTTTCTTTCCTAATTAAAAGTAAACACTATCAGTAACACTGAGTATTTTTATTTATTTATTATTAGGATAATATCATAAATAATATAATACTTTAAGTACATGCGGTCACGGTGACCGCGCCCGGCCCGTTATGTTACAAAAAAACCACCCGGCCAGTTGAGGGTTAAGGAATCTACTGTTTAATAAAGGAAGATTCTAGATACGATTTTAACTCCCATACTATCTTTAAAATAATTAGGCGAAACCCTTGGGCAGTATGGCTAATATTAATTTGCATTCTCACATCAAAAATTGATCAAAACAGAATGGCAAAAATAACAAAATACCCAAAATAGGCGATTTCACGAATTTTTTGGAGAAAAGCTGCAAAACAATCATTGACAACCGTATAAAAAATTAATCACTGCATTATTTGTAAAGAAAATCATAACGTTTTTGAATGTAAAAAATTACAAAATATGGATGAAAATCTACGCATTGAGAAAATCAAGGCAGCTAAAGCATGTTTTAATTGTTTAATATTGGTCACCATTGTAGTGAACGCAAATTTTCAGGTTGAATAAATCCGGAAAAAAAACAAAATACATTAAAACCTTACAAGAACGTGAATAAATATTATAATCAACAAAAAAAAATTCGGAAATGGTCGAATCTCCGGGAAGCTCAAACATAAAGGTATAGGCTGCTATAGTGGCTACGTAGGTTTTATTATCGCCGGCGTAAATTAATATAAAACGAAAGAATGGTGAAATTATTCAAGCTTGAGTATAACTAGGCAATGGATCTCAATCACATTTCAAACAATGGTGGATAGATTAAAATTATCATTCAAAAATATAGATCTCTAACTAATATTAGCTAAAAACTCGTATTAAACATACAACGAAAACAGAGATCCGAATCAAAATTCAATAATTACATTGAAATAGTAAAATTTTTAGTCATTCGGCGAATTCACATCTACTTACCAAATGAAAATATAGACAAACATGCTCTCAAAATACCTCACAGTATAAAACTCGCCGATCCGAAATTTTATCAACAGGGTGAAATTGATACGTTACTCAGTGCTAAAATGTTCTAAAAGATCCTATGCGCTGGAAATGTGTAAATTTCAGGATATAAGGCACGATTGTGTAAAATAAAATTGTCTGGATAATTTCTGGAAAAGTATACAACGATGAAAAAATATTACAAAATAATAACTGCATACTGACGTTTAACTCACTATACAAAAACATATCAAAATTTTTGGGAATAGAGGAAGTAGAAAAAAGGATATTTTAATCTGAGGAAAAATATCAAGCAGAAGAATATTTTAAACTCATCACTCAGCGAGACGATAGGTCAGAGTGATACATTGTTCGTCCATTTAATGAAAAAAAAATGAAATGCAGGTGAATCATGTAACATTTCCAAGAAAAAATTCTGTGTATTAGAAAAAAAACTCAGTAAAAACCCAGAGTTAAAAGTACAATATATTACTGTATGCAAGAATTTATCACACTAGGACACATGACACGTATCAATTTGCATGAAATTAAAGAACGGTATTATTTCCTATCGTATCATCCCGTAATTAAAGAATCGATGGCTTAACCACGAAAGTAAATATCGTGTATAATGCCTCATTGAAAACTAGGACAGGAATTTCTTTGAATCATTGCATAAAAGTCGGAGCCGTCGTTCTAAGTACAAGCTTTGACATCATCGTCAGATTTCGGACACACAACATTTTTTTTATTAGCCGACTTAAAAGGCACACACAAATTCTCTTCGACGAACGGATTGTGTGTTGTCAATTATTGTTACGCTAAGAAAATGAAACCGTTAAGTTACAAATATTTACAATATAGGTAGTCTTATTCGGCTGTGCATCAGCACCACATTCGGTTAGATGTGTATTCAACCAATTAGCTGAAGATGAACATCCAAGATTTCCAACGATCAGTGAAAATTCTGAAACGCAATAGCTACGCAGCCGATGTACTGACAGGAACAGATACTATCAAAGAGGTAAAAAACTTATACAAGGAATTTATTGAGCTGACGAAGGTGAGGGTATTTACACTTAGGTAAAGGACATCGAACAACTCTGAGGTTGTAAAGACGGTAGATGAAGAACCTGTTACATGAATCTACTTATGGGGGGAATACCTCAAACAAAAATGTTAGGCATTCTGTGGAACCGAATAAACGAGCAAATCACTTACAAGGAGAAGGACGAGACAAATCTAAAATTCACTAAACGTCACTTCTTACGATACTGATTCTGTGGCGTTCTAAAGACAACACGGGAGAAATATTTACAAATCTATTAGGTTCAAAGAATCGAATTGCCAACTAAAAACAATATCGTTACCTAATTTGGAAATATGTGTGGCATTATTAATCTCACAATTCGTAAAAACCGTCTTGCTTGCTTTTGGTCAAACAATTGACGAATCTTTTTGGCGTATGATTCATCCATTGTTATGCAGCCATAATGAATATGCAGCCATATTTACTCGAAACCTTTGTTGCCAACAGCGTTTAATAAATTAGGTATTCAAGAAAAATGATGCATTATGGATATGTGCAATCTCAGGAGAATATAGTAGACGTACTTTACATGGACAACTACCACTGGAACTTCAAAATATTAATCGCTGGAAAATAGGCTCAGAATGGCTACGACAAGATCAGGATGAGTGGCCAAGGAATATAGTAAAATAGTACTATTGACGAAGTTAAAACCGATAATTATACTTAACATTACAATCAGATTCATTTTTAATTAAATACTTATCAGTTAGCAATCTAAAACGCATTCTAGGTTATATATTGCTATTTAAAAAGAATACTATGAAACACCAGCCTAAATCTATTAGATACATCACAACGAAAGGATTAGACCTGGAGCTAAATTTGATATTAAAAATGACTGAAATTAATAAATTATCCACTAAAGAAATGCTTAGCTTTAACAGTATATCAAATCCATTTTTATACAAAGACGAACTACTTTGTGTAGATTAAATAATTCAACATTCTCATACTCTCGTAAATTCCCAATCATCTTACCTAAGACACATCACGTTACTGACTTACTTATACTAGTATACCACCTTATAAATTTACATAGCAAAGTACAAGCAAATATAAATGAAGTGAGATTCAAATATTTTTCCATTAGCTGTAAAAAGGCAACAAAATCAATTATGAGATAATTTATAACTTGTTTTAAGGCAAAACCGACCGACTGCCTTTACTTTATAGTGGTCCATTTCAAATTAAAGAACAAAATATATAGAAACCGTTGCAAAATAAAAGTTTATGCCTGCATATTTATATGTTTTGGAACTATGTAAGGTGGTTTACATTGAATTAGTGTCCGACTTAAGCACAGACGCATTCGTTGCTAAGTTGCTCAAATTTTTAGCTAGGCGTGGATAAGCTTTTCATTTATATTCTGATGACACAATAAATTTTGTTTAGCAATAAATGAAATACACAGCTTAAAAACTTAATACAACCAGACATTCAAAATGACGGCATAATACTATTTTCAAAAGATGAAGGAACAAATTGGTACTTCTAATCTCCAAGATCACGGCCTTTCAGTGGACTGTGGGATGCCGCCGTAAAATCATTGAAGGCTCATGTTGTCCGAAAATAAGCAATAAACTATTTACCTACAAAGAGTTAAATACATACATGTAGAAATCGAAGCCCTCCTTAATTCAAGACCCATACTTTTTCAGGCAGTCACTGCTTCTTAGGGAATTACAATCCATACAGTTTATCTTTTATTTTCCGGAATGCATAGAAATCGCAAGTACGAGATGGGGTGTGCATAGCGGATGACTCATAAATTCTATACCCAACGTCGTCAAACGTTCGATTGTTGACACGATGAGCCGGCTGATGTTGTCATGAAGAAAAAGGTTTTTATAGGGAATGTGTCGCTCTTGAACTTTTTCTAAAATAACAGCGCAAACGTTTCATAATAATTCTTTCGTCCTAAGATTGAGCCAACCATCCCTTTTCCAGTTCTTTGTTTCTTTCTTCACTTCTTTAATAGGAAATGCCCACTATAGAGATTTCCTTTTAGTTTTGGGCTCGTAATACTATACCCAGTTTTCATTACCCGTTATATCAAGTACAGCATTTGGATGATCTCCGCCGATTTTTTCTTATATTTCTCGACATCACACAATGTGAGAAAGTGTTTGACTTTTGACAATATCATGGGTCCATTCACTTAGAAAAAAATTTCCTGACGCCTTAATGTTCGTGTAGAATGTTTTATTCTTAACTCATACCAATACTTAAATCCATACAAATTAGCCCAAATCAGTGGCTGGTTAGTGGAAGTTTAGGTATCGTTATCGGTCATTTCCTTATCAATTTTTATCATGGGCCGCACAGTACTCATGTTTTTTTCAGTGATTCCAGTTTAGCAATGTCCCCCACCCTGATTAAAAGGTTATAAAGTATAATCTCCATAAAAAAAAATATATATATATATATATATATATATATATACATGCACATGACAGATGCGTATGTATATGTATGTATAATTTATTTATATATACATATTTATTAGCAATGAACTGCTAATGAAATAACGTGCACCAATGAAACGGATAAATCACTAAGATAATGTACACCAATAAATTAATCTCTGCCTAAGAAGTACTAATGGTTTGTTAAGAAGAACATGTAGATATAATGCTAAAACATAACCATAAAAATATTTGAACGATAGGAGAATACATTGAAGAGTTATAATAGTATAATAACTACAAATTGAAAAAAGAGTAAGTCTAAATGTACGATATAAAATCGGGAACTGCCAATATTCAGCCGAAAGGAAATTGTATGTATAATTAAATATACAATTTATTTACACAGTTTGTATTAGTTATCGAGAAGAAAATTTTTCAAAATGATTACCATTTCTTCTCACAAATTTCAAGGAAAACAAGAAGAAATCTTCAAACTTAAATGGACATCTGTACGTGGTGAAATAAAAGGTGAAAATTTGATTAAGTACGCTTTCTACATAACGCGGCACAGGGAAGACACGCTACGCCGTAAAGAAAATGAAACGTGCAATTTTCGCAATATAAATATTTGAGGAGATTTTTATACACTTCGAGATTTTTATCTCGCTTATTTGCAAGCGCTTTGTTATATCGAATGTTACAATTTCAGTTTTGAAATTTGTAGTTTTCAATGTTTCTGTAAGTCGTAAAATTATTTTTTTGGTAATTTTTTAATAAAATATCTACATACTTCGTGTAATAAATGATTAGCATTTCTTATGCAGAAACTATGTAATTGTATACTTTCATTCACTAATCTATCGTTTTTTCTATCCAAACCGATATAAGTGAGTTTCGGTTTTAATATAAATATACTTAAGTGCATTGTCAGTCAATTTAAAGTGACTATTTCTTTTGATTCGAAAATTTAATTATATTTTTTTAATAGGTCACCAAAAAGATTACCTAATATTGTTTAAAAATGTAAGGAAATGGTAATAATAACTACTAACTTACTAAACAGAAGTCGAAGGTTCGCACCAAATTGACACACCAAGTAACTAATGCACCATATTAAACCACTGTAATTTCTAGACTCTGCTTTGTAATGTTGGTGGTAATTCAGTTGGAAATCGAAATATCGTAATGGTTTTTTGTACATTGTATATATACATATACACATATATATGTATGTATATATATATATATATATATATATATATATATATATATCTCATAACATTTTATTATAAATTTTTAAAAGAAAAATTACAAACACGTGAAAGAAAGTAACTATCTTCATTCCATCGGAGATGAGATTAAAGAGGACAAATTTATAATGCTAATAGTATTGATAGACACTCTAAAAAACTAGCATTAACTAATCATTAAAATCAGAAAAAGAACGGGAAATCTTATTAGGCCTTTTGAATATAATCACGTCATATTACCTAATTCTGGAATCACTCAAATCTTGATGGCTTCTTCTTAAATAAATTTCCAATGAAGAGAAAAATAAAATTCTTTTCCATGAACATATTTTTTTAGAGGTATATCAGAAATATTGAGAGGAGTATTGAGATTTTAATCGAAACGTTTTTATCAGCCTTGGACTCATAAAAAAATAGTTTCTCCCGAGGCAGTCAAAACAATTTCAAGTTTTTCTCTCTCATTCCATCTGGTGAAATGACTGTCATTGTTCCTCGGGAATTTGTGACTGTAATTTTAAATTTTTTTTTTTCAATACTTCTAATTTATATACACGTAAATAAATAAAAATGCGCAAACTACCATGAAAGTAATTTCTAAACATACCTCTACCACTTACGAAAAATCCATCACTGTCCAAGCAGCAAAAATTTAAAATCACCTGGATCCTGACATCAGGAAAATCACGTCTCTAAATATTTTCAAAGATCGAGTGAAAAAGTCCTGCATCTCCTGAAACCTTTTACTTTGTGTCCTTGCTCTTTCCTGTCTTTCCCATCCCAAATCATTCCAATATTTGGTTTTCTTTTTTAATTTACTTTTGTATTTTCTTTTGTCCAATGTTCTATGACGAATTTACATTGTAAAATCTCTTACAGTCTACCAATTAAATTTCAATGCAAATTGTTATGGTAGACTGGAAGAGATAGCAATCTCTTGTAGTAATAAGTCCGCCATATGTACGTATAAAAGCTAATAAATAAATAAATAAATAAAGTAATTTGATTTTCTATAGATATATAATATTTTGTGTAAATTTTGTTAAATTTTGTTTTGTAATGTTATATATATATATATATATATATATACTATATAACATTACAAAACAAAATTTAAATAATATAATGGTTTCATATTGTACAGTGGTTGATTATTTTATTAGTTTTTACTAAAATCAGATTCAATTCATTTACTAAAACATAAATTGTTTAGTTTACTAAAATCTGCAATTGGTTTAAATTAACTTTGTTAATTTTTTAAACTATTTAAGGTAGTTACAATCATAATCGATATGTACGCGATTTAAGCAGCAATTTTCGGACAGATTTTGTTCCGGTTCATTAATGAACAGATCGAGCCATTAAGAAAGAGTTGTCATACAATTTACGAAAATTACTCGATCTGTGATGGTGGATGTTGATGAAGTCGATAAAAGCAGAAGATATCTTGGCGTGTGCCACTTAAGTCGTTGAAGATATTTGGTAAAAAGGTATTCTTAACAAGATCAACAATAAAATCTGGGGCATCACATATGTGTATATTAAATAAAACTTACATTAAACTTTTTTTAATAAAAATATTTCACCTCTATTTTATTATACATTTAATTTAAGTTGTGTTATTATTATCATTAGCAACAAGACATCGGAGGTTAAAATTGATTGCGATCACTGCTATTATTTTAGTTAAAAAAACAAATTTATTTTAATTTAAATTTACTCACATACTTAATACTTCATAACTTCTAAATTATACACCAGAATTGATTTATACACCGATTTAAATAAATTTTTTTGATCAAAGTAATATTTTTTGTAGTATTTTTGAGCCTCATTTGAGTCTTCATAGTACCAGTAGTCGAAATACAACTATTTTACTAGGCAATACTAATATCGTTAATCAAATAAATAGTGTTTGCTTTTGGGTTTCGAAATCCTATTTAACTATAGATTTGAAAAATTTGAGATAAAAGGTTAGAAAATATATAGAGCATTTTTTTAATGATCTGCCAATTATTGTTATGTCAAATTATTGTTTCCCTTGCATTCATACGCTGCGATTTTATTATTAAATATAGACGATACATTATAAACAAGACCTTCAATACGTTCTTGGTTTAAAATATATTCTGTCTGTATTTCCGTTGTTATCCGGTAAAAGTTAAAAGTGCAAACACTTTTAACTCCAGTATCCACTTCAAAAGTGAAAATTAACATTATTGTAAAAAATAAAGTGTAAAGTCATGGACTATTCACTTAATTCTTTTCAATAATGTTAATTTTCACTTTTTATTTTTGCCAAAACAAACAAGCACGATTATTTCTAAAAAATTGTTTTATTATTTCTGACAATCACACTGAATAATATATTAAGGTATTATAAAAAGTAAAGAATTTTTCAAATTAAATTAAAAGACGCGAAGGTTTTTGAACGATTACTTAGCGAGTTGAAAAATATACTAAAGTTAAATGAAATTAAAAATCCACACGTAGGAAATTTTTAAAGTCGGAAAAGTTACATATAAAGTTATACATATCTATATCATTTAAGGTTAAATCTCCTACTTACTTTTACATAAGTAGCGTATGAAAACATAACATTTGAATATATATAAATATTACAATTTTAATTTTCTTCTTTAAATCCTTCACTTTATATTCTTATCACGTATTTTATAAACATATGTGTAATATGCCGGAATCATAGAAAAATTTCCAAAAGTTTGATCAACGATGCAAATAAATATTAGATGAATAACCTTCTATGTTGCTTGAAAACAACAAGACTAAATAAAATACTGAAATAATATAAACGCATTGTATCAGCCTTGTATTAGCAGAAATATAATTTTACGGCTGTGTTTCAATTGGCCCGCCGCCAAGATGTATTATGGAAACGAATTTCTCTCTTGAAATATCACTGAACGTTGTATTTTAAACCGGATATATTACCAAAAAATAGATGCACGTAATTATGTCAAACTTGTATAAATTTAATTTATCTTATAGGTAAAAACAACACACATATATATATATATATATATATATATGTATATATATATAAATATATATATGTATATATGTATATATGTATATATGTATATATATATATATATATATATATATATATATATATATATGTATAACCAGAAATACGATTGATCGTTATTCAACAAAAAAGTACAAATGGAAGAAATCTTGAGTGCCCTTCTAAATATTCAAAAGGAACTCGATGAACAAAAAATAACAAATAAAAATGGAGAAAAGGTGACAGATCAAGCGACTCAAAACATAAATCAGATAGTAGTTTAATTTTTGGGAAGAAAAATTTTATATTCTGAAAGCCAAAGTGAACAATGAAGAAAAAAGATTATATTTCTTGGAAAAACAAGCAAGAACTAGAAACATTACCTTCATTGATTTGGAGGAAACAGAAACTTCATACCCAAACTCGGAAAAAATCTTTATCAATTTTGCTGAACGTTACCTTTCGATTAAACTGGATTGTAAAGATATTCCAGAGGCAAAAAGAATGGCAAAGAAAAAAGAAAAACCTCGATCAATTGTTGTGACTTTTTCAACCTTAGGATTAAAAATATATATCTACAAATAAAAGGGTCACTGAAAGACACCCCATACTATTTAAAAGAATACTACCCATCCTATGTCCTGGAGAAAAGCAAGGATCTGCAAAAGCAAGTACTCGAAGAAAAAGAAAAAGGGAAAAGAAAATACTTAAATAATTAAATACGACAAAATAGTGATAATAAACAAAAACACCACAAACAATAACAAAACAATGCTCTCTTCGTCAACTCAAAGCAATAGGGAAGTTGCCAAGATAAAAAAAATACCCAAGTAAACAAGAAAAATAAGACACAAACATTAATACAAAGATCATCAAGCATATCTGAAGCTGTTTTGAAGCTGGGCTTGCTTAATTTCCTCACAATGAAAAACTCTAATAATTTGCCGAGTAAACAGAATAAAAACAGCAAGAAAATTTAGCAATTGCCGCTCCCCTCTCAAAATTAATTTAAGGAAAACATATCAGCAATACATAAACAACCTCTTCCAAGACGGCTGGTTCTCGTGGAAGATTACGTCCAAAATTCTCCAAAGATTCAAGTTAACCCTCTAAACAAATTCTACATACTTACATACAATGTCAGATCCCTAGCAACACATGAACGCCTAACTGAACTAAACGAAGCATTACAAGAAATCAAGAACGACATAATAGGTCTATCAGAAATAACACGTACTTCGACAAAAATAGAAGAATATAAAAACTTCATACTCTGTCACTCGGGTAATATACCCGGCATGTATGGAATAGGCTTCCTGACTAATAAAAAGCACAAGAACCAGGTTCATCTCACCAGGTTCTCTGATAGAGTGGCTCTACTAAATACTAAAGTCGAAGAAACTCATATTTCCATCATACAAGTATACGCACCTACTGAAAAAGCTACCGAAGAAGACATAGACAATTTAGCCTAGCTATAGATGCTGCTCACAAAGACATGTAGTCTTTGTGAGCAGCATCTATATACTTATGGGAAACTTTAACGACAAAATAGGGAAACCAAAACAAGAAGAAAACGTCATCATGAAACTCAATGGGTATATATTGTCAGAACAAATATTACTGTTACTAAAGAAGAGACAAGAGTTACAGAAAAATAAAAATAAAAATCGAACTATAAAAAACCATATTTAAGCACTTTATAAGCTTGTAAACAAATACATTAAGAAAGATTATTTAAATTATAGATAAAATACAATTAAAAAACACCTCGATAGAACAAGAAGTACGAAAAAAACCTTTTAAAGAATTAAGACAAAGTAAAACATGGATTGATGGACTAAACAAAGATGGCAAAATATTACATAACAGGAGGGACGTTATTAACATAGTAACAGGATACTACAGAAACCTATACAGTGGCAAACAACACAACAACAGTATCAAAGTACCTCACATACAATTATGAATAACAATGTAACTCAAATAGAGATGAATGACATCACAAAAGCAAAAGTCCAGGTTCTGACAATATTACAAACGAAACCCTAAAGTCAGCTACACTCATACTAGTCTCACCGTTAGCAAAGCTCTTTAACCGCATCCTAGCAACCGGAGAAACACCCACTCAGTGGTCAGAATCAAACATCATTCTAATCTACAAAAAAGGAGACCCAAAAGAAGTCGGAAATTATCGACCAATTAGCTTACTGCCCTGTATTTACAAACTTTTCTCCTCCATCATTAACGAGAGTATAAGCGTCAAAATAGAAGAAAGTCAACCAGTGGAACAAGTGGGCTTCAGAAAAGCATACTCTACTATTGACCATATCCACACGTTAGAACTTCTTATAGAAAAATACCAAGAAAAGCAAAGATCGCTATGTCTCGCATTCATCGATTACCAGAAGGCTTTTGATACCATATACCACGACAGCATATGGGAAACTCTAAGATATTAAAAAGTAGGCGAAACATATATACAAGTAATTAAAAACATATATAAGAATAGTAGAAATAGAGTTAAACTAGAGACGAATGGCCCGTAGTTTCCCGTGAAAAGAGGAGTAAAACAAGGCGACTCCTTATCCCCTAAGCTATTTATAGCTACACTAGAATCTGTAATCAACTCGCTGGAATGGAGAGAATATGGAATACAGGTTAAAAACGAATATTTAAACCACTTGCGATTCGCAGACGAGAAAGATTAATTTCGGAAATTAGATTTCAGCTACAAATAATGATAGAATCCTTAAACGAGGCCAGCAAAAAAAAGAGAATCATGCATGAGTAACAGCACCAAGACACCAATATTACCAATTAAAGGAAACTACATGATGTAGTATTATTTCTACTTTCTTTAATTTCTTTACCACGACCTAGGTTTCGTTGTATTACAACATCTTCAGGTGGGATATTAGCAAAGATTAACTCTTAGGAACAACCCCCAAAGTGATGTAGATCACGTAGTTTCATTTAATTGTGAATAGTGAATTTCTACAAAATTAACCCCAAATATATTCAACACCAAATTAGTTGAGAATGAACCTCTAAAATATACATATACCTACATATACCTACCTTGGCAAACAAATAGGGCTACCTGGAAGTAACTCGTAGAGTACAACTTACTTGGAACAAATACTGGAGTTTAAAGGGCATATTCAAGAGCAACATACCCATTAAGCTCAAGACTAAAGTTTTAAACTCTACCTTCACTAACATATGGGTGTCAAACATGGAAATTCAACAACCATATAAATAGTAGGATAATCACATGCCAGAGAGGAATAGAACGCAGTATGCTACAGATATGGAAATTACAAAAAATTAGACACTCTAAAATTAGACAAACTACCAAATCAATTGACGCACTAGCACAAGCTTGCAAAGGAAAATGGAAATGGGCTAGACATGTAGCACGCTTTCAAGACCAGAGATGGACGAAAAAAGTAACAACATGGAAGGGCCCTCAAGGAAAAAGGAAGTGAGGAAGATCTTTTACTAGATGGGACAAAGACATTACAAGACTAGCAGGCTCAAACTGGATTAGTTTAGCCCAATCTAGAGACGATTGGTTACCTTTGGAGGAGGCCTTTACCTGTAGAAGGGTTCTTGCAAATATATAAACAACGCATACTAAATTTACATTATATACATTAATTAATTTACTATATACATAATATCCACATTTGTGTAAAAATCGATTTTGTAAACTTAGTTATTTGCGAGAAATTAAAAGGCTTTTTTATTTTTTATTTATTTATATATATAAAAAAGAAAACAGTGGGAAAGTCAAATTTAGTATACTGTCTTATTAAATTGGAACCAAGAAATTATAATTTATTCAACTTAATATTCTACTTTACGAAAATGAAACATCCCCTCGGGAGTCGCATATAACACATGTTATATATAACACATGCAAAAAAAAGAAGTGTGAGTCAAATTAGATTAAACCCGTCCAGGACAGGTCGGGAAATAAATATATATAGGGGTTTCAGGCAGGTCGACTTCCATCTTCTTAACTATTCATTACTGTACTTGAGAACATAATGGGAAACAGCGATGGGTCTCGAAAAAAAGTCAACATACATGCACACAGACACACACACACACACACACACACACACATATATATATATATATATATATATATATATATTTATATATATAAACAGGGGAGAAACATGGGAGCAAATAACTTCACCAAAAAGAAGTAAACAGACGAACATATATCGGGAATCAACTTTCAAAAAAGTTTGAGGTTCGTGGTTTTCACCGCATGTATAAAGTGAGAGTTTTAAATTTTGATATAGATATATAATTGCATTGATGCTGTATGATGTATTTCATTTCTATGAATCAGAAACTATACGTGAATATTATTTCAAAATACAATGGAATATTGGTATTTTATCAAACTACTCTCAAATAAAATATTAAACACTAACTCTATGTACTTGAATTATTACACCTACTACATACAATGACATTCGTGTATTATATTAAAATATTAATTAAAACCGTAACGCAAGCAAGGATTTGAAACATGAATTCAGTATAGCGTCATCTGTCGATAAATATTGCCAAAAATATTTTATTCTCAGAAATTATTTTTATTTTTAAAAATGCGCTTACCCATGTACATCAACACGAGCTGATCGAATTAAATTGAAAAAAGCTGACCATAAAACGAAGCTGGCTACATGGGGAATTATTCGAAAGAAGAACATAAGCGTATTACTTTAAATTATACTGAAATAAAATGTTATTCAAAACTCCATGTTAGACAGTGCTCGCTTGGCCGATGCGGAAGAAAGCCGAATTTCCTCGTTTGAGCGCCACCGATCCGAGCGAACGTCACCGACCCAAAAGAACGCTTAGTTTAATTCACTGCTAAGAATAAATTTTCCGTTCACTTCACTTAAAAAAAAACTGAATTTTCATTTATAATTTAAATGAAAAAAGAAAATTTGGGGTCCATTCCTGGTGTTTAGTCTTACTTATCCTTCACAAACCTGAAGATATCATATGACAAATATTATTATACCAAAATCTTCGATTTTGGTATTAGAATCGAAATCGAATTAGTATTAGATCGAAGATATAATCGAATTAGTATTAGATCGGAGAGGAACGGGAAGTAAGTTTAATTTTTGATTTCACAGAAGAAGTTACGAAGAAATCAGAGAAAATTTAAAATTATAGGTGCTCTAAATTTTTATCAAAGATTGAAATGGAAATTGGCTGGACGTGCGTGCGACAATGATGAATAATAAAAATTATCCAAAAGAGCGATAATCTAGAATGTTTGGGACATTCCAGATTGTCACTCGCTTGGTTACGAAAAAAAGGTATCAAAACCACTAGAAAAATGGACAGGTTATATTATAAAAAAGCTGCAGAAAACTGGATAGAAAATACTGAAAACTATCATGAAATAGAATAGAGGGAGCCAAGAAGAAGGAAAATTTTGAACTTTATAAATAAATAAAATTTTATATGTATTTAAACCGTAAAATGAAAAATAACCCTTTTTTAAATGAAACTATTTTCAGACATCCATACATATCGAATTGAAATATAATTTAATATTAATCTTACTTTTAAAAATGACATTAAGAAAGTGAAAGATTATAATAATAATATCCATTTTTATAATTAAGACTTATGTTCAGAGACTAGAATATGTTATCCTCTAAAGAAGAAAATAGGGAAATTGTAAGAAATTCCAAAAGTAAGGAAAACTCAAGCAAAATTAACAAGTATAGAAATATTTGAAAATAAAAAAATCTTTCGTCTGTATGGTACGAAAATTACTTGACTACATTTGACATAATTTCTATAAACATGTAATAAGAAAATTTGTCATCGGTTAGCAATTAAATTGCATTTAAATAATGCATTGTCACTTCAGTTAAAAAGTTAAATATTTGGAAGAGGACATATTTTTTCGTAATTCACAAGCTAAATAAAAAGGATACACATAATAAAATAAAACTTAAAATATTAATAAATTTTATACCGCATAGTCAAAAGTATAATAGCAACACCTCATCAGTGTCCTTATATATACTTAACATATTTTATGGGGTTGTTAAGGGTACTAAATATCGTTTAACATTTGAATTTCAAATACATAGATTTTTAAGAGTGAAACAATAGTAAATTATTTCCGTGTAAAACGATCGAAGGAAATTTAAAATTTGTGATGCCTTAAATATACATACATATATATATATATATATATATATATATATATATATATATATATATACGTATATATATATATATATATATATATATATATTATATATATATATATGTATATTAGTAAGTTCTATTAAGCATTTCCAGAGAATTTTATAATATCTTAACACGTGTCGGGAAAATAATAATTAACGACCATCTTTGAAGGCGTTAATAAATTCATTCAAAGCTTTCTTGTAATAATGACAATATTTTATGAAGTCTACATTTTGCTTTACTAAATATATTTAATGTGAATATTAATTCTTTAATTTTTTAGCTTCGTTTGAATTTACTTAAGTATTAACTAACTATTACTAGAGACTTCGTTTGCGTAAATGGTTTATATTTTACAAATATTAAAAACATCTAGTACAAATACAAAAATTACAAATTAATATAACGATATTAGGAACTGAATATTTGGGGTGGAATTTTCTAAAAGCCTCCTAAATATATGTATTTATTATACATAATATAATAAAGAAAACGATATTAACTGTTTATTTATATTGATATAGCAGTTCCAGCAAATTATTAAAGTAACTTATTTTAATTAAAAACCTTTATTGCTTTCTTTCGTATTAATACAGGGAACGAATTAAGAACATAAGAACGATGAAATTCATACAATATCCGAATGATTGAAATGCTTTAATTCGCTTGTATATGTAAAGTCTGACTAAGAAAATTTATAAAGGAAAAACATGTGTGGGAAAAGGAAACTTGGAAAACTAAAATTAGAATGAGTAAACTAAGTTTAAAAAATTTAAAGCCACTTATATAAATAGCAATATAAGTAAAGACACGCGTATGGAAATATCTAGGCGAGTGAAGCCATAAACTGTGTCATGTGAGGTGTTTATATGTCGATACATAAACATAAATTTCTAAATTTTCAGTAATGATTTTCGGTGAATACTATAGTCGTATTCGTAAATCAAGACAATATTACAATTAAATTTCGATTGCCTTATTGTACAATAATATACTTTTCATAGTTCCGTACCTCAAAAATAAAAATTAATCCTTTGTAATAAAAAGATAAACGATGTCAAAACATGAAATTTGGCATGAATATATATCTTCATAATCCACATATTTTAAAATACATAATAATTTCAAAAAGATAAATTATACATAAATTAAATGTTAAATATTTTATATGTTACATAATTAAATATTTTTATATATAAATTAAAGAGTGAACCAATTATGTACTCGATTTACATGTAAATTTTACTTTTGATTTAAAAGAGCTTATGAGGAAGAATACAATTATAAATATTTTTTGCAATTTAAATATTAATTAATAAATAATTTAATATAGTATTTACACTTAAGAACATTATTGTAATAACACAGTTTTATGAAATGTAGAAAATAGACATTCCGCCCCTCTAATTACTCAAACTTCTGAATACAAACTTATAAGGAAAAGAGGGTTAGTAGAATCTGAGTAGAAGATTACAGCAATTGCCCCACCTTTTTTTATTCTATGAAATATGTATCATAGTTTTAAACCATTGAAAGATAATGTGGAGAAATGGTTTAACATAATACTAGAACAAATAAACAGTATTTAATACATAATTCATCTGATTTAAATATTTTTAAAGTTTTTAAGAGAAATTTTTCCAACAGTTAGCGCCACATTTGTAAGTAGCTAGAATCATTATTACAAAGTCTCCAAGCGATTTGGCCCCAAGCCAGCTCACATCTTACCAAAAATATAGCTCTCTGAAGACGAAAAAATCACATTATATGATATCACATACCTCCCATTTTTATTGTAATTTTTCTTTCACTAGAATTCGTATGATATTGAAATAATATTTTCATAATACGTTATGCGTACGTTCGCGAGGAGATAACTTGCAAAATTAATATCCAATTTGCATAATGAGATATTGTTTGGTCCACCATTCCACAATCTGCTAATGGCATCATGTATCTATACAGAAATAACTCACCTACGCCATTCACTTACGTACGGTAACGAGAATAATTATTCCTAATGCAATTATGTCTGCTCAAACTTGTTCATTTATGCCCCATATCCTGTTTTTCCTTTTTCCTTTTTTTTGCAACGTTTTCAATCATAATTTCTCAAATTCTTACATTATTATTTGTGGCGACAAGAGATATAGTTTTGTTGAGTCACACTAGAATATATTATACGTGAAAGGGAGGCAGTTAATTTCTAAAAAATTCTCAGGATTAGAATCTGTTTTCTTTATATTTTGTCTTATATTTTTCTTATTTTCTCTGTGAGAAATTTATTTCGTAAACTCTTGGAATTACTTATTTACGTTTACTTTTGAAAAAAAACCATAACGTGTGGAATATGATATCACAACCTCAATACTACGGAAATTACGTGTGATATGCGGACGAATGGCAGACAACATTTTGAAAACATCGTCATATATTGTAGTTGTGCGAAAAATGTAATTTTTTTAATAAATTGAAGAAAAGTTAAACACATAATTTTAGGAAATTGTCTCGTACATGTTGCATGTTTTTGTTTATAAATATAAACACTAGTAAGGATCTTTTAATATTTATTAATTGTGATTTTTATCAAAACCTATATGTTCTTATATTACATTCACACAAACGAAAAATTATTAAACAAGATGTATTGCTGGCCATATGAAAGTTGTAATAGAGGAGTTACTGCTTTTTTAAAAACATTGTTCACAGCCAGTGCCGGATTAGCCATGTAGCAGGAGGCAGCAAATGCTACGGGCCCCGCGCCTTGGGGGGTACCGCGCCTGTGCCCAAAAAAAACACAAATCAACAAAAATTATATTGGGGTTATTTTTCCAATAAGTAGGGAAGTAATTTTTTTGCCATGAAGCTGATGCCTTGCTTGCAGCCGTAGGTTGGAAAAAAGCGGTAGGAAACTGATTAAGTAAAAATGGATGATAAAGCAGAATTTTATTACCGATTATCAGTATCAAATTTTGTATTTAACTTTTAAAGAGATAGATGTCGTAGAAGACAATGAACATGATTGCGATAGTATGACGTGTACGTGTAATGGAAACGCACACACCTTAGCTATTCTCAAAGTGAGCGTTGGCCACACAGTAATTTTATATTATCATGCTGCAAATTGGCAATACCACAATACTTACAGGGGGAATCCCCTAATATTGTTTTCGATTCGAGCTTTTTGTATAACCCGACCATGTAGAATAGTTTTCAAATGATTACCAATAATAGTAAAATGGATACTTAATTTGATAAGTATACTTCAACAGTCAGTGGACTCAGTCGTACCTTCTTACCACAATTACATAAGTTTATTTTCTTTTGATTTAAGAGTGAAATTTGTTGTTTTTTTTATTGACGGACTATTTACGTCGTGATATAGTTTCTTAGTTTTTACGTGCTTTTCTGTTTTCATTTCTGTTTTGCCGATCGCGGTGGACTAATACAAAATTAGTATAATCCTACTGTTTTATAACAGTAAAATTCTACATAATATCACAACAGTGAAAACGACGAAAACGATTAGCTCTGATTTTTTTGGTAAATAGCTAACTTTTTTGTTCATAAGTAAAGTATACCAACCTACTGTAAAAAGATCAAAAAACGAGACATCTATGTTTTAGAGCCGAACATTAATTGGGGGCGATACGACGTGAAATTAAGGGGCTGCATTGATGAAAATAAGTTCCCCTCAACTCAACTTCCTTTCATTTGTAGATAAAATGAAAATCTGATTTTTTTATATATGATTTTTGATAATATTTGCTAGATTTTTTTAGTTGTTAAAACATGATTTAATAAAATTTTCTCTGTAGAATTATTTCCCGAAGTTGCTTTTTAACATTTTTCGCTTAGCATACTAAAACAGCAGGGATTTTAGAAGTACTTTTTTGAGTACTTACTTGATCTTTATAGGTACACATCAGGTACTAAATTCTCATCCTTCAGTTTTTTATTTGGGCATTTAGTTTTTAAATAAATCTTATTTTCATGTTTCGTGATAGCCTATTTTTGCGAATACAAAGATGCAATTTTTTTCACAATGACTTTATTTTACAAGATAATAAAAAATGGTGTGTATTTTATAAGTAATATTAATTCAATACTTCTCTTTGAATAGGTATCATGTATACCTTCATTTTTGTATATTAAATAATTGAAACAAAAGATACAGTGGACTAATAAGATCAGTCAAATATAAGTCGCACTTGGGAGCTTATGATGCGGTTTATTTTAGAGCAAATTAAATATTCAATTAAATTTTGGAGCAAATTAATATTATAAGAAATATTCAGTATTATATGTGACCTACTAAATTGTTTGAAAAATTAATTATAATGGTTAATAATATGTTTCTTTATAATTGACAAATAGTATTTCTTCAGCCATGTACTGAAAAATGTACTAATAAAATATGACATTACATGTTCAGTTGTTATACTAAAGGTTCAGTAGCTTTGGAAATATGGAGATGTGGGGGGGGTGTGGTTTATTTCCGAAACTTATTACTTATTACTGTTTATTACTGAACCTATAATTAGGAAAGAAAATACAGTTTTTCGAAGCCTTTACAAAGATTGTGAATCAAATATATCGATGAATCTAGATGTCATAGTTTCTGAAATATTTACCATGAGAAAGCGGGATTTCACGTCAGAATGTACATACTTATCATAATTTATAATAAATAAACTAATTTCATTGCAAAAGAGGTACGGAACCCTCAGTGCTCGAGACTGATTCGCTCTTTACTGATCCTATATTTACCATCATTTTATCTAATAAACAACAAGCTATATGTTTTTCAAATTGTCGTTATCTTATCTTCTCTTAAATTCGAATTCAATATATTTTGGAAATATATTATATGAGCAACACAGGCGAAGCAAAACGGACATAAATCGCAATTTTTTTTATTTCATTTTGTGGAGATTGCTTAGCAATTCATTTACTCTGATTGGCAGAATATTATGACAGATTCCGGGCTTGTACTAACAATAAAAATTAAATGAAAGAATCCAATTTTTATTTATTTTCGAAATGATTCGTTTTTCATACCCATTATATTTTTAGCTTTTTTGAATAACAAATAATTTAATTTTTGGATTATTAACACGAAGCAAAAAGTGTGTATTTAGAATACAATAAAATGTAATACAAGTTTTATATTTCCTTACGTAAATATTTTAAGGTTTCGTACATAATGTTTTAGGATTCATCAAATGCATATTTAAGGATTTAATTTATACATATTTTAGGGTTAATTTCATATTCTTCACGAGAGAACCGGATCAATTATTTGTTAAAAACTTTTTTCCAACTTTTTTTTAGAAAGATCCTTTGAAGCTTTTCCATTGTTGTAAGTGAGCATAGTGAGCGTGAGTGATATTTTACCCCATGTTAACTGAGATTTTAAAAGAAACAACTATACAAAATTTCATTCCCATTAGTAAGTGTAGATAACTGAGATTTTAAAAGAAGCAACTATACAAAATTTCATTCCCATTAGTAAGTGTAGAAACCTTAAGTTTTGGCAGATGGTCGGCTGGACGTTACAAAATAAAACGGAAATCTGTTGGCTGAAAATCGTAAAAGATCCGTGTTCCACTACGGAACCCTAAGAATTTGAATAAATACTAACGGCAAAGTACACTGCAGCAAAAGTATTATATTATTTTATTTACTTATTTATGAAATTGATAAACAGTGATTAATCAATCATTCGACTCAATTTAGATCAAATTATTAACAGCCTATTCACCGCTGGACTTAGTCTTTTCAACTCGCGTATAACCAAAGGTAATGTCCATAATCGCCACGCTGGGCAGGTGATAATCACACGGATAGTTTCTCATAGCGGTGGTGCGTCTACCCATCATTGGTTTAGGAAATTTATGTTCACCAAAGGCCATAAACCTGTGATTAATACCACATACTATACCAATGTGTCGACATACACCACAGCATCTGCAAACAATTCCTTGATTGGTAAACAGATAAGAATAAAATAAAAGTGAGGCGTTGTCTGTTGATGTGTTAATATATCTTTCTTTCACGCTTAAACAACTGAATATTTTTAAAAAATATTTTGCAAATATATTATGTAATTTTTAGACCAAAATTATATTATACATAATTAAAAAAAAAAGCATTATAATCAAAGCAATTTTTCTTGTTTCCTTTATCGAATATTGCCTCAATTATATATATATATATATATATATATATATATACATATATATATTTATATATATATGTATATATATATATATATATATATATATATATGTATTAAATTTTTGAGTATTGAATAATAAAAACTCTTCAATATTTTTTCTCGATTCTAGAAACATTAAACTGTAAGTTTGTGAAAAGAACATAAAATTTGAAATTAATGCCCGGTTGATTAAAAAAGGTATGAAATTCGATTAAGAATAAATGTGATATATCTGATGACATGGCTGCACGGTTGCATTTCTAAAAGCAGGTCAAGAATACACTCTCATATTTTCATTAAAAAAATTGAGTTGATCAATCTATCGATAACAATACAATCAATACTTCTAGAGATAATTTTTACAGGAGAAAGTTTAGTTTCAGTGAGTGCAGTTAATTACGATATGTCTTGTTCCTTCACGTCGATTCACAAGATTTATCTTTCTGTAATAGGTAAACATTTAATAATATATGGTGAAATTGTTAACTTTGATAGGCAGGAAAAAAATGTTATATATTTTATGATTTTACGCAGTTTCACCAAAATAAGATTTTAAAGCTACTCTTACATTTTATATAATTAGACTATAATATCATAATAGAAAAACCTGTCAAGCAAGAGAAGAATCCGCACAAAGGTACATAATTTTTTTCCTTAAACCATTCCAAAATGTAATTTTTTTAACGTAAATATAATATTGCTCACTATATTTTTTACAGTAGTTAAGACATGGTGCATATTTGAACAAGTATAATATCTGTAAAAATATCTATGATTTTCCTATAATTTATAAATCCCTATTTTTTCATAATTTTAAGTTCAGTAGTTTCAGAAACAAGAGGCGGGATAGCATATTTTTTACGCATTTTCTAGTATATCACTTAAGTTATAATTTACTGTTTATACCGTAACTTTGTATTCAATAACTAGAAGTTGCAAATTAATTAGAAGTTTAAAAAGGGAAATTTAATTTAATTCCGACACGCAATTTCGTTTTCACGAAAATAATTGCTGCACAATTTGAAAAAGTAAATCCTTTTTTCTTTTCGTATATCACTTTCAATCGATTTGTATTAAGTTTGCGAAACATTAAACTTTAAAATCTCATACAGTATGTCGTGGTCGGCTCTCAATTTTACTACCATTGATTTAATTTTTTAAAAAAGCCACTTAAAATTGTATCATATTTATAGATTGTTACAAATACAATGAAATTTAATACCTTAATTTTATACCACATATTAAGAAGAACATAAATACTTGGAACAACTATGGCATTAAATGGAGTAATCTAAATGCTTTGATTATTGATATGAGAAATAGTACTTCATAATATCATTACATCATAATACTTAATAATAATATTACCGCTTACATGGGTATATCTTTTTTCTGTCTTAAGCCCAAATTCGTTCGACTGCTTTTTCCAATATACGAGTATCAGTTTTATATTCGTAGTCCCAAGATTGTAAGAGACAAAAAATTACCTTGTTTACGAGGAAAATAAATATTGAGAAAGCAAAAATAAATATTGCATGAGGAAACATATTTATTTTATCTCTATCACGTGGTCAACCAGCGTTTCCTGTTAGCCAAACTGACATAGACATTAATTCTACCTTACATAGGAAATATCGAATAAGATGAATTTGTAACACGTCATAGAATATTGGAGTTATTAGTTGTTATTTAGTTGAAAAAAAGGAGTGATGAAATATGTAATTATTCAATTTATTTGTTTTAGGTAATCATAATTAAGCTTGAAATCTCAAATGGAACTCAAAAATATTCGACATTTTCTAGGCCTTCATTTTTTAATGACGATGCCAAAACAGTAAATTGAAAAATTAGAAAATTTTCCTTACAGTTAATTAAAACATCTCAAATATTTGAGAGCAATATATAATGTTAAGGAAATATTATTAATATTTATATTAACTGCAACAAAATGTGTAAAGAGCTTCACATATCAGTCACGTCGCTATTTGTATTGATATATCTGATATTGAAATGATAGAAAAGGCATGTTCGTTCTAATTTTATTAATTAAACTAAACTAAAAAAAATAACATATAAGATAGTAAACATTAGTGTTTTAATCATATATTAAGAAGAATTGTAATATTTATTATTATATTACTAGTTTTGAGACAATGACTATAATTTTGACAATTTACATCCAGAACCGAAACTTAGCATAAAAATTAGGAAAAAACATAAATCTATCTCAGGTTTTAGAATAGTAACGTGTCAATAATTAACGTGCATTTAGTTTCGACCGTTGGTCAATATATGTAATAAATAACTTTAAAGTATATTCCACTTGAACTATAAGAAATATTGATCGAAAAGACACTAAATCGATTTTTTAACAAAATTCTAGTTATTACAAAAAAAATTCGCTAATTATTATTACATAATATTGGACATAATTTATTAATTAATTATATATTAAAATTATAAATCTTTAAGTAATTAAAAAAAAATTTACTTGAAAAAATTTATATTCAATTTTATCACGGTTTTTTCTTCCCTAATCAATGAACAAAAAACAAACTTTTTGTAGCAGGTTCTGATAAAATATGGTTCGAGTCGACTTTGATAAATACAATCAAAATAGATAATAATAAATACAAACATATCGTATGATATCTATAATATATAAACATGAAATGAGTGAATAAATATTTTGAAATAAAAAAATCGTTATAAAACTAATATGAGCTAAGCTTAAAATTATATTATTAAATAATACTGGTAATAAAAAAGTATATTCACAAACTTCCAAATTTAGGCAATATTGAAAATAACAAAATAGGAATAACGCGCACTAGATGTATATAAATGCAGGGTTTTGTAGTAATTGTTGTAATTACAGTAACTGTAAAGGTGCAGTAGCATAAAGTACACAATTATAACAAAAACAATTACAATTGTATGTATATATATATATATATATATATATATATATATATATATATATATTTATATATATATATATATATATATATATATATTTATATTTATATATATATATATATATATATATATATATATATATATATATACATACGTTCAACGGCATTTAAAAGAAAAATGCAATTTTAAAGTCCATACTTATTTAGTATTGTAAACAAGATGTAATGGAATTAAATTTTTACTTGAATTTCCGTAATATGACGAAAATTTAAATTTTGCCTCATTTAGTCTAGGAAACTGTGGATATAACATTGTAATGATTATTCTGAGCACCTTTTAGTAAATGCTTTGATGTTTGTGTAGGTTCTATTATCTCTCGTTTGTACGTAAACTCTCCACTTATTCTAGAAAAATGTAGATAAAAAGTTTTGGGGATAATTAAAATGTTATATTTGTAAGCATGTACATTGCAATAAATTAATATAATTAATTAGTCGGTTTACATGAGAAAAAAAATTAAATTGAAATCATCTGAGATCTTTTGTGATTGGCATGATTAATTGTATTATAAATAATAATTCTTGTAAAATATCAGAACATAGAAAAAATGTTAGCTGAAAATAACCACAGCGCATGAGTTTCAAAATATAGTAGACGATGCAAGACTCCGAACAATTCTTCTTTCCAGTATACTTATTTCGGATAAATTAATCATAATAAATCCAATATAAAGATAAACGCTAACTTGGACAAGGCGAATATTTTACAAGACTTAAGAACAAATGACGGCGAGGCGATTGCTTTCGTAGTCGAAGAAGTAAAATCGCTATTTTAAAGAAAAGGGATATAAAAGGGTTAACATAAGAACTTCTTTGGTTTAATTGCAACAGATATGATAACGTAAGGGTGAAATTCATATTAGTACAGAAACAAAAATAAAACTTATATCAAACTATATTGAAAGTTTCCTAATAAAAACTTCATTTTTTTATCCCGTCATATGAAAGTAAAACGGAAATAATTGGTTGTCAGTAAGATATTTTATTAAAAATGGTGGATATTGGCTATTTAATAATAAAAATTGTTTAACGGAAAAATCAAATCACATTTGTTGCAAATTTTATCCAAGGCACGTACCGTATAAAATATATTTAACAGTCATGAATGAAGACTACAGACCCGAACAGAATATGAGTGCGGAATGGCAAAGGTGAGACATAATCTTCATGGAAAATCGTGAAGAGAAATTATGTCTCGCTAAGCTTAACAGAGTTTAAGTGTGAGTCGACTTTACCTTGCACTTCCAAAAGTTATCAGTATAGAAAATGTTAAACCTTCTAACATAAATTAAGGAAATGAAAGAAAATAACTATATTTCCAAATCGCTGAAGGAAATAGTTATATGTGCAACCATGAAGGTTCATACACCTTTAAATTGTCAAGAAGCATTAAAATCGGGTATCTACTAGAGAAGAAAAATACAAATAAAACAAGGGAAAAGGCATCGACTATATATAATCACTTATTTATATATTCAAATATGATTCTGGACGCCGGTTGTTCATAGACGCTTCAAAAATAATTCACTTTGTTATCACCAGAGCGTCATTACATGGTGCATTAAAGAAGATATATATATATATATATATATATATATATGATACTAGGCATTGGAATCTAAACCGGGCGTCGTATGTTAATTTTTTAAATAATAATACGGATTAGAATCAGTTGGATCTTGTGGTATTGGAACGTATATGACAAATAAATTATTTTGTTATTTTGTTATCAAGGAATGTTACTAAAGAAGACGTTAAAAACTTAAGATTCCTTTGCCTATTAATTTGATAATTAAATAAGCAACATTTTTGTGAAAGATGAGGGAAATAGCAAGATTGCGCCGCATAAAATGTATTTATTCCACTTATTATTCCGAAAAAATTATTTTGTATCTAAGTTTTTGAAAATTAATAGTAAATTTTCAGATTTAAAATATAAATAGGACCAACAATTTATGTTGTGGAATACACAAACTAACAGACTGATAAAACATATTTATTTAGAAAGGTAATTTGTGAAAGAAAATTAAAAACATGGATAAATCAGTCATACGAGTGCATTAAATCTAACCTGAAAGTATCAAATCACGAAAGATAAATAAAATTAAATAAAGTTACAGTGACCCAGACTATGCAAATTACATTGAAACGAGTCGCTCAATAATTGGATACGTACTGCTCAAGAACGGAGTTGCTGTATCCTGATGAAGCTGGTGCAGAACGAAATGTAGCCCTGCGTCCACCGAAGCAGAATTCATAATTTCCTAGGCAGCCACCAAAGAGAGGATATATTTTAAATAGTTACTAAACGATCAAAGTGAATTTAAAAAAAAAGCCACGTGTTTATAAATTAGTAATTGAAAAACTATCATCAAAAAATGTGAAAATATAGATATTAGAAAATATGTGTAACAGAAAATTTCAATGAAAATATCGTAGACTTAAGTTTTGTGTACAAAAGCAAATTTATCGTATGAAAAACTGAGAAAACACGCTTTTGTACTAAATGAACAAATAATAAGAAATAATCTTCAAATATAATTATTTTGATCAGGAGCAAGAGAATATCTCTGACTACAAAAAAAATATTTTTACCTAATTTCAAGAAAAAAAAAACTCTGTGATGTTCTTGATTTACATTTTCAAATCGACTTTATCTATACAAATGGCCAGCGATAAAAAAAATACGACAACTGATTTTGAGGAGCCCACATTATTTTGCATTAAAGTTTGTCATAAATTTTTTATCATCAGGGACGTCCATTTCCGTTGACCATAATTATCACGTTAAAAGATTATTTTTTATTTTACATTGCTACAAACAATTGTTCTTTTGGTTTTATAAACGGTAATTTTATTTTCTTTAGCGTTTTTTTTCTTTTAACCCTAAATAGTTTTTACGAAATCATTATAGTTTTCTTAATAAATGTGGAAAATTTTAAATAATTTGGATATCTGGAAGTGGGTGAAAATTGAATTGAAAGATTCCATTACAATCATACATATATACTTGTACACAAGCGAAATTAATGAAAGCATGTTGTGAAAATATATTCAATAACCTTGTCCGGAATTAAATTTAAACTCACGACAGGACAAATTAAAATGTTAAAGTAACATATAATTGCTTAATCTCAAGCAAAGCTGTGTAATATGTTAATGATTAACTTAAAAATCTATTAATAGTGAACCAATTATTTAATTTTATTTTTGTTTTATTGGTATCGTTATTTTCATTATTTAAGTGAGTAGTATATAAACAATTGGAAAATATTTGTTGGATTTAAGCTAAAATTATTAAGTGTATATTATAATACGTATACTGTTTATTATTTGGGTAAAACTGTAAAAACCGTCGTCAGCCGTCAACTTTTGGACTATTAACATAATTTAAAACTTGTTAACCTCACTAACAATGTCCAAATAGTATTATCCTACATATTCATTTTTTGGTAGTCGTAGATGTTATACTTCCCAAACTGCTTACTCAAAGCTCTGCTAGAACAGCAATCAAAATCTCGCAATCATATACTTTTTCAGCAATTTGCTTATTTTGAATATCGTGATGACCTGTTCGGATATTCCAAACAGCAATTTTAATTTCGACCTTTGGTGTAATGAATTTGGTTCGTTTGGCCAATAGCCCATTTCTCATCAGCCTCCAAAAATTTTCAAAAGTTAAATAAAATATAAGAAAATTGAATTTTTGTATCACGTGGGATATCACTGTTAGTCAATGTAAAAGAGTTGTATTGCATGGGATATCACTGTTTGTCAAGATATAACGATGCGTGATCTTTTTTAGAATTTCGCATTAGATAGCCGTAATGATGTTGGAGACTTTCCCAAAAATGTCTCCGGAGCTGTTAAAGTTAAATCTGCAAAAAAAACAGCGTCACTAGATGTTGACCGGAAAACTATATCGATGGTTTTAAATTACAGAGTGTTCAAGATACCTTCGATATTTCGTATTTTTGAAAAATACTCTGAACAAAAATCATCCCAATTATTTTTCACAAGTATTGATTTACAAAAATGATATCAACAATTGTGAAAAATGGTACTAATGTCTTTAGAATTTAATAGAAATACGTGCCTATGTGTAAATGCATTACACAATTTAATTTAAGAAATGTTTAAACTACATGACAATAAAATTAGTTTTGAGTCATACAGACACGAACAAAAAAGTAGGGTAAGGGACTTCAAAAAAGAGTTAACAAAAAAAAAGAGTGAATCAAGAAAGAGTAAATTGGTAATATTGTTTTATGCCCTTTGTTTTATGCTGTTTATTTCAAACGATTGAATGTGACATTTTTAATTCAATTCATATTTAAAAACAAACCTATTAAGTACGGGTAATCATTGTTGGTTCAGTAGCTTCGAAAATAAGTGTGGAGGTGAGATTGTATTTTTGTTGTTTTAGAATATTTTTTAAATAAGCCATTTAAAATCATGAAAACATGTTAAATCATGAAAACATGTTATATTAACATAAGAAGCCGACTCAAATACTTTACCACATGAAATAATATACACTAAATATAATAGTTGCATGAAAATTTAAAAAAAAGTTAGTTAAAAAATGCAATTTATGTGGGCGAATAAGGTACATTACTTTGACAAATTTTGCATAGTTTCTAAGAAAATCGACTGTGTGGAACAGATAGGCAGGTAATGGATCTTATAAGGATTCCGTTCTTACTTTTGAGGCAAGGGACCCTAAAAAATGCTTAGGGTTAACATGATCCTTTTCTGTTTTTACTTTAATAAATATTTATGAAATAGTTTATTATATAGGAGATTACAACGAACAAAGACAACTTTCTTTATAAGAAGCAACAATAACATTCTATATATAATTAACTTTTGATTTATTGAACCATGAAAATTGTGCATTCATTCATTACATTTATTAAATACAAATTTTAATCACGTGAGATGTTTTAATAAAAAAGTATTATTTGATTTTCGAATTATATGTTTACAAATAATTATAAAATACAATTTATTAGAAATTCAAATAATGCATGATATGCAGGAATATAATTTAGTTAACTTTCATGATATTATAAGGTAAGTTAAAATAAACGTGCATTTCAGTATAGACGATTTATACAAAAGCTCCGCTTCAAAATGAATCGACTGACTTTTCTCGCTTTGAATTTACTGTGCTCAATACAATCTATCGGCACACAGCGCGCTCTGCGAGCGTTACATTATTGTGCATCAATAGTGCTGCAATATTTACTTTCAGCGCTCAGAAACCATTTTCTGTTTTCCTATTTTATTCGATATTGTTATCACGCTACAAAGTCCCTCTATTAGAGAAACCAAAGTGACTTACTGTGACAGTAAAAGTAATACTTTTTACCATTTTCTGTAGGAAATAAAAAATATTTCTAAATGCAATTAATGTTTTGTAAGTTTTTCTCTTATTCTCGCGTGTTCTAACGCGTGATTATATAAATTATTATCAAAAGCTTGTTTGATTAATGCGCCGTACGTCGGCGAGATGGTCGTTTCTCTATGCTTATTTTATATATCATTATATAAAATAGTTATCGCGTGATAGTAATTTCCAAAATTTGCTAAAAAATTGTTTACTGAACACGAATTATTTTTTCAAAATATTGATGTAACATTATTTTACATTGACTTTTTAGACAGTTCACTCGACGCGTTTTTTAAATAAAATTAAATGTGGTAAAATTATCACTTTTCTTCTAACGTTAATTATATAATTTTTGAGAGCGATATTTACCAAACTTCCATTCCCTTAACTTATTAGGTTAAATACTCTTATTATAAATAATGCTCCTATGACAATGCTTTGTCAGGTTAAATACTCTTATTATATTTAATGCTCTTATGACAATGCTTTGTCAGATTAAATACGCTTATTTTAAATAAAGCTTTTATGACAATGCTTTGTCAGGTTAAATACTCTTATTATAATTAATGCTCTTATGACAATACTTTATCAGGTTAAATATTCTTATTATAATTAATGCTCTTACGATAATGCTTTGTCAGGTTAAATACTTTTATTATAATTAATGCTCTTATGACAATGCTTTCTCAGGTAAAATACCCTTATTATAATTAATGCTCTTATGACAATGCTTTGTCAGGTTAAATATTCTTATTATAACTAATGCTCTTATGACAATGCGGTGAAACACCAGCAGCCGCTTTGTGGACCGAGACGCAATGCATGGAGTAAAATGTCACTGCTTCTTTAGAAAACGACATGTATATATATATATATATATATATATATACGTAGCTTATTACAGTTTAGGAAGTCGTTGATTTCATGGAACAGAATTTCAGAGGAAAGCAAATAAACGCTATTTATGGCAGTACTACGAAATTATTAAACTTTTTTTTATTTTTCATTCATTTTTTTCCTCGTCAGAATTCTTGATTGCAGGTAATTTTTCCTGACTAGAATATTTTAGAATTTGGGTCAATCATCAGATTGACCTACGTATTACGTCAATAAAAGTTATGTTAAATATTTGAACACGCTTTAACTTTTGGTCTTTTATTAATAGAAGCTGCTGATCAACGTCAGTCAACCTTCAGTTACATAATACATTCTAGTAGCAGAAAATATGACAATAACACGATTTATCAAGTACTCATGAAGTTAATGTTAAATATGTGTATCAGTTTTATATCTGTATTATTGGAAATTTAGTAAAAAAATTTCATTTAGTACTAAAAGCAGCAAGGCAAGATGCAATATACGTGAAACCATAAGAGAAATATTTTTAAAATACAGTTATATGAATATGATACGAACTGAAATATTCATTTATTTGCCGAATAAATATTTTATTGTGGTGAATTTTTAAAAGTATATTCTAAGTTACAAAAAGATATGGCTGCTTTGCCGCGATATTAGTTTTTAAGCTGTAGGTTTTTTATTTATATAAAATCTAACTTACTTAACTACTTAAGAAAAATGTACTTTGCAAATTATAAAGTACGGTCGAAGAATATCGAAGTATCTTTGTATTTATAATAACTGTTTATAAAGATATGTTCGTCAAATAAACCGCAAATGATAATATTATTCAAGCAAATGATAATACTATATAATACAAACAAAATTTATAGTGAGTTGAAATAATAAAAACTAATCATAGCAATTATAATATTGCCATAAACGCATCACCAAACATAATATTTGAAAAATAAAAATAATTTTTTATTAGAACCAACTATTCAGAATTTGACGTTGGTATCATTTATAAGGGCATCAAATATAATTTTATCAATAAAAATTTCATTCATTCAAGTATAATTTGATCAATGAACATTTGAAAAATTCAATTCTATCAAAATAAATATTCACAATTAAATGAAACGACGTGATGTAGTATTATTTCTACTATCTTTAATTTCTTTACCACGACCTAGGTTTCGTTGTATTACAACATTTTACTAATATCCCACCTGAAAATGTAATACAACGAAACCTAGGTCGTGGTAAAGAAATTAAAGATAGTAGAAATAATACTACATCACGTAGTTTCATTTAATTGTGAATAATGAATTTCTACAAAATTAACGCCAAATATATTCAAAATAAATATTTTTATTTTATTATTATGATCTGGCTATAAACATCAAAGGAAATTGAAAAATCCGAAACGAAAAAACATTTAATGTTAAATTCGAGTGAACTAAAGTTTTATAGTATAAAACTCTATATAAAGTTTTATTCGCCAGCAAATTACCGTTATTCAAAGCGATGATGAAAATCTCTTTTTCTTTTAAAAGTTCAAAGGAACTGTGAATTGAACTAGACTGACAACTATGTCCCTACAAAGGGTCCAAGAAGTCGCACGCGTTAATAATTATTAAGCCTGGTCATTGTTGGACTAAATCCGACTTACCAATTCCGAATAAATCCCACTATTCAGTAATAGGCAAAATACTGTAAAATATGGTAACAATCCCCTTGATATTATATTGTTTGCATACCCCAGGAAATATATAATTAATTATGTATATTTTTACATACATCCCGAAAATTTTATGTAGCGTATATCGTTGGGGGACATTGCTTCAAAACAATTACATATTATATTTACTTGCTACTTTTATCACTCATACTTTTGAAAACCTAACACTTGAATAATTGTACTTATACACAAGGACAATAAATCTACGTAAATTACGAATATTCACATATATAAATCAAATAATATTTGTTACAATCGCATAGGAAAAACAGAAGGGAGAAATAAAGGCGACCAAAGACCAATCCAATTTCCGGTTAATGCCGAAATGAGATTTTGTTAGCTTGGTGTCTGTCACATGGAATTAACTCTACACCGTGAAAAAGAAATAACTTAGTTTGATGTTGTTTTCGTAAGGCGGTATGTTAATATTTATGAAAAAATTTACAGATGATAAAAATACAGTAAGAAATGAGCTCGAATCGAATATGGAAGCAAAAAAAAAGAAACGTGATGTCGAAATATTTTTTTGTTATATTTTCTCAATACTGACAATAAGCAAATTAATAAAAATATCAAAAACTAATAGAAATGGGACGGATTATTTTCGTAAGGGTTAATAAAACCGGATAAATGAATTAATCCAGTAACTTGGCAGTTTGTTATTATATTTTATGTTAATCGAAAAAACTGCATCGTAAAAATAGGTTTAATTAATTTACAAGACGTAAATTAAGAAAAATTTATGATAATTTTAAAGGTTTATTACTTTAAAAGGAAAAACGAAACCCTCGTAAGATCACCCACATGTCTGTCTGTCCAGCTGATTTTCTTAACAGCCGCTTGTTGTAGATATTTGTTTAGATATAATAATAAAACATATTAACCCGGAATTGGGGTAGTTCAAAATAAGTTCCCAAATGTTTTTTTAAATTTCTTATTCGATATGAGTCATCATTTGAAAGGGCTACTTATAAAGGTTCCAACACTATTCAACCAAAAATTATGAAAATTATGTGGGTTTGACATCTGAATAGTTCTAGGCAAAGCTACGGTAAAATTATAGGCATGATTTTAGATGTTGTAATTTTTAAATATTCTGCATGTTTTTATGTTTACGTCTAGTAAGTAGTATTTACGTATTTCTATTTTCACATCGAATTTTCTCAGAAATCGTGTGATTTAGAAACTCGAAATTTGGCATAAGTCATGACTCATCAAACGACATATTTTGCTACTAATGCATAAAGGAATCAAAGATAGGGTAAAAAATCTGCATTTTTTACTTTATGCGTATAACGCTTTTTACTAGAAACATAACAACATTTTGTTTTATTATTTTAAATTGCATATTTAAAAAGATATTCCAAAATTTTGGAAATTGGGGATTCCCTTCCTTATTCCTGAAAATAGTGAGCCAAGATTTACGCTTAAGAGAACCATGAACGCAAAGTTGAAGTCGTTATATTTCCTAGAATTAATAGAACCCCAACAGGTTATTCATTATTCATTTATTCAGCACTTAACATCTGTTAACATCTGTCTAATAATAAAAACTTTTATCATTATGTACTTCTGGAATCTTCTGAAAAATAGTTTCATGAAGATATTATACTCATTAAGTTAGTATGCATATACACACGCATATACTGAGATATATATATGTACATATATATATATATATATATATATATATATATATATATATATATATATATATATATATTTACCTGTGTTTATATCTTAAATTTAAATATAACGAATGTCACTGTAAGTTTAGTATAGGTTACCAGCATGATAGTGCATTTGGATGTAATTTATTTATTAATATCGGTTGATTCGTTTCGTCGCTATGAGGGATAAAATATGTTTGTATTATTACATACATGAATTCTGAATAGTGCTACTACATTTTGTGCAATAATACAGAAATTAAAGTAAACTTGCAACTCAAATTTAAACAAAGTAAGTGCTAAATATTAACAAATCGCCTTCTTTCTGTGTTTTGGAGCAGCAAAATATAGAAAAGCTTATTACTATTATTATAATACTAGCGTGGCCCGTGCGAAGTCTTCGCATTATTTATTCCATTATGAAGCCCAGATGACAGATCAAACAAATATTTTACTAAAATTGACATATAGAGGCGCAAGTATCAAAAACATTGAGCTAAAGCGCTACTTTATTTATACGTGAGTGGATTTAAAATTAAACAAAAATTTTACCGACCGTCAATCATATTGACGTTGAGTCGTTAGATGGCAGCATTGCTGTTTTGCGTATATAATTTTAATAATTAATTAATTTGCAAAAACAATAGCAATACTAAATTTTTTAGTTGTGGATGCCGGTAGAGCAAGCAATTATCTATAAAATGATATATAATTTATGTGGATTAGTTGTGAGATTTTTTCTAAAAAGGGAGTGTAACATCTTAACCTTAGCGTATTAATATATATGATGATGATGATTCACAACTCGCTACTTTTGGTTAACAGCCCTATTTAAGCTCATACTTCGTGTTTCTATTTTATTTTCACTGCGTTGTAATAAAACTTTTAAGGTGAAATTTAAAAGAAGAAAAAAATTAAACATGGATGATGGAGAAACGCACAAGTGAATAATTAGGTTGGAGAATACATATATTTAAAAATACCAAGTATATGAATCTTGTTTATTACCTTTTTCCATATCCGTAATCGCGTTATTGAAAAGGTAGTAAATAAGTCCTTTAAAACACTACTTTTATTTGTCGTTAGCTATTTTTAACGATCAAAATTTTTGAACGGTTGCTGTGGACGCTTCGATAGAAATAAAATTAATTGAATTTTTATCCACATTTGATGGTGGCCGTGTGTGTAAATAACTTATTTTGACTCGAATTTCACAACAATAAGTTTTTTATTTTAATATGCTCTTAATATATTAATATAATTATATGTGTTTGGATTTGGACACATTTACATAACATAATATTTACAAAATTTGATGAAATCGGGAATATTTTTTTAATTGGTTCCAAATTATTAAGTGTTGATATGAAATTTTCTTTACCAAATTGTAAGTTTATTTTTATCAAATAATTACTATATTATTTTTACTTCAAATAACTGAAAAAATCACCAAAGTTTAGTGAGACAATGAATAGGGTACTCAAAATCTAAATTGTTATTTTCTTTTTTATCAGATTTTTATTACTTTGTATATTATATGTATATTTTGATTCTTTTTGACAGCAGAAGTAAGGAAAATTATGGAAAACTGATATAGCTACCCCGAGATGCATTGTTTCTAACAGTTCTATTTCGTATATCTAACAGTTGATTTTCCCTTAAAATTCCCGGTGATAAAGTGAAATTTCATTAAAAAACTGTTTTAAAAATATATAAGTAGCTGGTGACAATAATATTAAGATTTGAAGCAATAATTTATTTATTTGCATGCTAATTAAGTTTTGTTTTTGCGGCGCGCACGAGTGGTGAGGAAGAATAAGTACATGGGCTTTTCATAAGACAAGTGACAACCGCACGGTATTTGGGTGCAGGCGCACATATATTATGGTATATTCATTATTTAATATCTGTTAACTTCTGTCTAATAATAAACACTTTTACTATTATGTACTTCTGGAATCCTGGAAATATGTCCTTGCTGATCATATTATACTCAATACGTTAGTAGGTATATTCTCTGTTAATGTTTAAAATTATTAAGAAAATTTTACAGATATTCTCTTATAGTACTTTCATATATTTTGAATAATTTTAAGATTAATCTTGTACGTCATGATATCTTAATGATCATGAAAAATAGTCCAACCATAACGAAGCCGAAAAAAGAGTGCTGGAGTTAATTAATCTCAAGAATGTATTGAAAAAATTAATAACTAATATGATTACATATGTTGACATGTATATTACCGCAAATATCTTAAAAATTATTATACACTCCAATCTTAACGTAGATTTCCGAAAATATTGTTTTTTTTCCCTAACCATAAATTCAGTAATTTGGTGAATAAGGTGAGAACATACAATTAAATGAAACTACGTGATGTAGTATTATTTCTACTTTCTTTAATTTCTTTACTACCACCTAGGTTTCGTTGTATTACAACATTTTCAGGTGGAATCTTTGCTAATATCCCACCTGAAGTTGTTGTAATACAACGAAACCTAGGTCGTGGTAAAGAAATTAAAGAAAGTAGAAATAATCCTACATCATGTAGTTTCATTTAATTGTGAATAATGAATTTCTACAAAATTAACGCCAAATATATTCAATATGTGAGAACATATTATGAAAAAAAAATATTTTTGAAACCCTTGCAACTAGTCCCACAGAGAATGATTCTTTAATGTTTCTTTAAACTTAGGGACATTACCATCGCCTTCAAATTTCTCCATAAATATATCCCAGTGTTAGCTTTTGATACGTTGAATAGGTAACCTGCTTTATTAATACACCATGCCTCAAGTTTTTGTCTCAAGTGATTTCTGGGAGAAACTGCTATAATCGAAGGACAGAAGGACATATCTCCTTTGAGGTGTTTGATCCTAAAAATTGGTTAAATACTTCAGGAAGGCCATAAATGAAAGTCTTTAAAGAAAAAAATTTGAAATATATAAAACATCAATCAACATTTAGTGAAATATGTCCCAAAAAGAGACTCGAATTTCATTTTCAAAACTCTGAAATAATTCGTATCTTTGGAAGACGGTTTTTAGAAATTTAAGGAAAAATCATATATTTATTCAACAGCATCCATATTTACAAAGTACCATGCAGATGGATACGTGCATATGGGTGCATAGAGACACACATATACGCAAACAAGGACTTTCGTTTCGATTGTCGATTTAAAAATTGAGGGTTGTTTTCTGTCATTTATGAAATAAAAAATTTTAGCTCTTACTAAAAAAGGAACATAAAGTAAAATCGTCCTAAAACAAAAGATTGACTTTAATTTGGGTTAAAATATTTACAATCATTTTCAAAAGAAAATGACATGGAAAAATAGAAGTATCCTTTGCTTTATGCTGTAAGTCAGAGCTTCCTGCTAAATTTAACGTATGGAAATGAATTAGATACTTGAAAACTAAGCTAAGATACTTGAAATCAGACTCTGTTTTCCTGTTTTAGAAATATTGGTGTTTGTACAAAGTGGAAAAGTATTTCAGTAAATAAATTAAGCTCAGAATTTAAAATAGAAGAACATTTCTTCTTATCCGTATATCAGCGAATAGCTGTTTAACACATTTTTGTCAAGTGGCTCTGCTCTGTTCGCCAAACGACATCAGTTCTCGAGATCAGGAATATGTCTGCTGTAATACTTAGGATGGTGTCAATAAATAAACCAATATATCTCTATCTTGCAATATAAGACTAACGTGCTCCAACTTCCGATATATTTTTATAACCTGTTTTCTCCGATAAATATTAACGCAATGATATAATCACGAAGTATCGGCTTTCAAGCACAAAAATAATTTTTAATATCAGACATGTGATTCTAGGGATCAGCGCCATCAAACAATTTATTTCTTTTATACATTCTCTAAAAACTGCGATATTATCATGAAACGTATCAGCTAATTTTTTTTAATTCAGGTAAACACAATTGGAGAAAAATTTATATTGGGAAATAAATTTATTATTTCTTTCTTAAAGAAAATCAAATAATGGATTTTTATTAAATCCTACAAATATTTATTTGTACTGGTCAGTAGGAACCAACAGAAATATTTGACGCAAAAACTCTAAAATAATTTTTGCATTTTATGCTTTGATCAAACTTGATTGTGTATTTATTTTTCTATGGTTAAAAACAATTAAAAATGAATACTTTTTAAGACCAGGTTTTAAAGTAAATTTCTTAACATAATTTCCGTTTCATGGCTTTCATCTTCCAACTTTGACATGCACAATTGTATAAATGTTTGAATATACCTTATCTTTATCAAACTGCAGCGTTTGCAGTGAAATGAAGCAAGTGTATGTCTTACAGGTTAACGGTGAAATAATACGAGGTAGACGGTATAAGAAATAATGACTGTTGATCTTACAATTGAATCTAATCGCACAGTGCATGCTTCTAATTTTAACCATTATTTATTTTATTACCTAAAAAAAATGTTAAGAGAATTTTTAGATAACGCTGTATTGATATTCCATTGTAAGGGCTGAATGTAAAAAATTAATAAATGAAGCCACCAGGATTTTTTAGGACGGACACGACCTTCGGAAATGAAGAATGTGACGTTGAAGTATTGACATTCCAGCAAATATTTTATAAAATATCAGCTTGTCTGTTTCTGTAGTTAGTTTGATTAAAAAAGTGGAGTACCTAAAAGTCGTATAAAATGGTATAACTGTCACATATATTGCATAAATTAAAAATAAATTAGATAATAATAGAATTTTAGAACATAATATCTCTGGAAAATAAATAATAACAAATTACGAAACAACAAGATAGATGCAATCTAAAGAAATAAATGTTTCAAATTCAATGGGTTGAAATTGAAAATGAGAGCACAAACGATAAAACACAAAAAAGTACCTTCACTATCAATAACATCCAGGCACTCTCAAATCTCTTATTTTGTTTAAAAATACAAATCTTCGAATTTCGAAAAGTGCAATTATTATTTAAAATAAAATTAAAATTTAATATTCTAGTATCAAATTGCAAATCTAGCCGCTGACAGTTGGATATTTAGATATATTTTTAAAAAAGTAATAAATACTTTATATTAAATAACACATATCCTTGAAGACACATTTACTCATATTTTGTAACTATAGATAGAATTAAAAATACAGTGTTAAAAATTTGCTATTAACGGAAATACAAATTGAAATTTAGTATGCTTGTACAAAATTTTAATCAAGTCATCAGATGATAGTTGGATACGTCGATTACTTATATAAAGCAGTACATAATTTATATTAAATAAAACCATATCTTGTACAAAATACTTTTTCTCATAACGTCTTACAATAGACTGGAGTAAAAATACAATGTAAAAACATGCTAGATCTAATTAAAAAATTTTACAAAATAGCATCTGTAAGAACAACTATTAAAGAACATCATTCGAAAAATTAGAAGTCGTTACTCTCAGGTGTTGTAGTTCTAGGAATTTTCTCCGAAAGCAAAATAGAAAAATACGAATTTCCACGTCCTAGATTCACATCTTTAGCACCTGGTGTCTGAATATTATCGACAATTGGGTGCTACGTAATGCCTTGAAATTAGGTTCGTAAATTTTACATAAAGTCTTGAAGAAAGCCCAATAAAAAAGGTCTTGGAAGCGAAAATATTCTAGTTTCCTAATAAAAAATATAATGTATTCACAATCATCTTTGTAGAGTTTGCTATAAGATATTTCTATTAAAATGCGAGATAATATTATAATAAACAAACTTAAGTAAAAAGAAATTGTAGATTAAAGAGCTGTGTTTAATATATATACAACAACTTGAAATGTCTATGGATTTGTAGAGAGAGCAATAGTAAAAGAAAACAAATAAAAGATTACTAATAATACTACGGTTATTGTATAACGCTTATTTCTTCTTAATTCTCTTTATTATTATACACAAAGATCAATATATAAAATTATAGCAAAATACAAATGACATCCTCCCACACTGATAACGAGGTTATCTATATTCTAATATATATTAAACGTAATTCTACTTTGCATAGAAATATAATAAAGAATATATATCTTTGTGCAAGAAAAGTGAGAATTCAATCTATAAAAATAATGTTTGTAAATGAAAAAAATAGAAATAAAGATTTATAACATAGTAAATAAAAGTAAAAATGCTTAAGAATATTTCTGTACCTTTCTACGGACAAGATTTTTAAAAATTTCGGTGATACAAAGTTAAAAATAATACTTGCCATAAAAATTGGAAACTCACTGCGCTTATCTTATTGCCATTCAAAAATAACAGCGTTGTGAAACGTTCGACAGTGAAGTATTTTTATTCCAAAATGGAGGTGGAAAACTGTTCGACTAACGAAAAGTTTATCTTGCGAGATAAACAATAAATAAAATAAAATTTTAATTTTTCGTATGTGATATTATTATGAAACCATAAATGGTTTCATAATAATATAGTTTTATTGATATGTTATAAAAATTAATGAAAAAATGTTTCAACGATTCAAAGAAACACGAGTTTATAAATTTTAATTCTCGGTTAAATATAAATTTGGTTACAAATTTTAAGAAGGAATATAACTGCCAACGAGAATAAATTTATTACCTATGCTAATATATAAAGCACACGTGTTCATTATTTGTTTGCGTCGATCTCTAGAATCAGGTATCTGATTTCAAAAAGTATTTTTTTATTAGAAAGCCAATACTTTGAGATTATAAGCTTTATAACAATGAATTATAATTTAGCACAGTGTAAATTCGTCATAAAAATGTAACTGAAATTGTAAAAAGTAGAAACATATCGACTTATTTTGATACTAAATATACTATGAATTGACGCCGATATGCAACTGAAACTGAAGATCGACCTGGTTTGGCGAACAGAAAGGAGATGTTTAATGATATAATTAAGATAATTTTAAGCTGGAGAAACTGCAAGTCACAGCATACGCTATTCAAATTCTATTAAAACATTCATATGCTATTAAAAACAAATATTCACGTACTTGTAATTTGTTCACTAAAATATTTCTCAACTCTAACGAACCGTTTTATACAAAAACCAGTGTTGCTAAAACAGCACAACACAATCTAACTAATTTGGTTTTGTATTATCTAATTCATTATCATGCAATTAATTCAGTATTAAGCAAAGGATAATTCTTTGTTCGTGTGTCATTATCTTTCGAACACAATTGTATTTTTTTGATAAAATGAAGTTAAGATTTGGTTTTTAAGGGATTTTCAGTATGATTTAATTGTCAGAAAATTTCAACTCTTGTGTTTTCATAAATAATAGAAATCAACGCTCAATTTCTAATTCAATATCGGAAACAAAACGTACTTGTTTGCGTGCATGGGTGTCTATATGCTTCCATATGCAGCTATCTCGTATCTCGTCGTATTTCAGTGTATTTTGTGAATATTTATGCGGCTGGATAAATATGTGGTTTCGTCTTGATTTTATTAAAATCGTTTTCCAAAGATACGTATTTTAGGTCCAAACACTACTAATTCTGCTAATTCCGTATAAAATTGAATTCCGACACATTTAAAAAGATTCATAAAAAGTATTATCATATTTTGAAATATTGAATATATTTGTCGTTAATTTTGTAGAAATTCATTATTCACAATTAAATGAAACTACGTGATGTAGTATTATTTCTACTTTCTTTAATTTCTTTACCATGACCTAGGTTTCCTTGTATTACAACATCTTCAGGTGGGATATTAACAAAGATATCTTGCATCTTTGCTAATATACCACTTGAAGTTGAAATAATACTACATCACGTAGTTTCATTTAATTGTGTGTATTAGTTTTGTTTATTGCCAATACTAAGAAAATTAAATAAATTATTTTAGCATCTATTATCAGATTTTCTCTTCTTTTCTTGCGTTGTTTTCTTTTATCATTTATTGTTTTCCACGTACTTTCTTATGAAAAATAACATCAAACTAATTAAATTCTTCGTTTTATGGTGTGCCGTTAATTCTACGTGACAGACGCAAAGCTAACAAAATCTCACTCGGCGTCGACCGGAAATTGAATCGGTTTTTCCTACCTTTATTCCTCTCTTTTATTCTTCGTATGGGATTGAAGTAGCCTATTTTTTCGTTTCACATTTAGCGACACATCTATACGATGTATGCTTGTCACAAATTTCATTAAATTTATATTGGTGAATATTCGTAGTTTATATAGATCTACTATCTTTGTATATACGAATAGTTTAAATTTTTAAAAGGATGTGTGGTGAAAGTAATAAATAAGCATGACGAGTAATTAGTTTTAGGTACTTTCGGTAATGATATGCACTGTATTTATTTTTCAAAATATGTATGAACATGTATAAAATAAAAATTTTATATATTTATTTCAATGTATTTTATTGCCACGGAATCAATGCATTTTATGGCAGACTTATTCCTACAACAGTAATCATTTACAGCCAATCAGAACACGCATACGTTTAGCTAGACGTGTAAACGTTATAATTTTGCTAGGTGGCATTATACCACTATTTACCATCTTTTGCCTAAAATTTATTAACGGGACTTACATGGAATAGATAGGGCGCATTTTATTTAATGATTATTGGGTTTAATTTCTCAATAGCACGTTCGTCTTCATAAAACCTTTTGTTTAGTTCAATCCTAAATTGCTTCCAAGTTTTAAAAAAAAGGTGATTTCCATTAACGCTTGAAAGAACGGCAATGTGCCGACGAATATAAAACTTTAGCTCGGGATTTTCCAATTGTCTTCGGTATTCATAGTCAGTTCACAATAGTAAAATAACATGCATTAGCATTTGTTTATTATCAATTAAAGTAAGTTTTTCATACGTATTATTGGTAAAATTACATTTGATTCAAACACAAATGCTAATCGATTGATTTTAATAAAAAACTGACTTTTTTTCAAATATCGAGTCAATTAACAAGTTTATGACCGGTTTTCATTATTTTCTCTTCACCTACGTATTTGCCATTATATAGTACGAGTTTTGTCATTCAATACAGAATTGTCATTAGCGGATCATTTAACATACAGCTGTATATAAAGAGGTATTGTAAATGCAAAAAAAAATCGATATTCTTCACCGGCGCTTTAAGATATGTAAAGAGAAATAAAGCTAAGTTAATTAAATTTTACGTAAGAGAAAACTTAGCAACAAGAAAATGAACAAACAACAAACGTAAGTCGGAATACACTTCTGAAAATGTACCGCAATAAATTATTTGTTCACAAAAGAAATCCATTTTTCAACTCACATAATATTCATATAAATTGATTTTGTAAAATACTCGTGTTTGTAAAATGCACCTTATACAAACAATGAATCGCTTGGAACCATACGAACTGTATTGTCGCACTGCGCTGAGAGACATCCGAATATTGAATTCGTCTGTCTCTGTATCTAATAGCTAAAATAATTCTTTGTTCAATTTTTAGACTATTCTCCACCGTAAAGTTTTTGAAATGAATCCGCAAATTTTTTTTTTTTATTTTTACTAAATATTTAATTCAAACTCTTTGTTTCTGCGATTAACGTAAACAAAAATTTAATTTAATAAAATTTTAAAATGTATATAGCAATAATTCGGCTTCTTTACTAATCAGTATTGCCTCATGTAGTAGATAAAGAGAATATTTCCATCACATACTCAAAGTTTAAAGTTGTTTTTTTTCTGCAGAAAAAGAACGTAAGTCCGCCAGATTACGCAAACTTAACCTGAGATATGTTTCAATAAGGTTTCTTAAATATTTGTTTATCTTAACTTAGCGCGTACACTAAACATTATCAAAAATATTAAAATTTCCTTTCTTGTATCTTTGGACGCAATACTTGACTATGTAATAAAAGATTGTACCTTCACCCGCCGTATGTATATAAAGAGATATTGTAACTGCTTAATTGCTTACTGCTTAGTTGCTTACTGAATAGAAGATCAAATCCCGTGCACGGGATATACATTAGCACTTTATATACCGCGAGAGAAATCGCCGAGGACATTGTAGTAATTTCGTATTTGTCGTATTTAACGAGCTAGGATTATTTACGACTAAAAAGTAAAGTACAAGTTTTCTTTGACCTACGACTACACTTTCCCATTTTTGTGATAAACATTACGAATAAATATGTACAAACATATCATGATGGACTGCATAAATAAATATGTAAAACTACTACGTAAAAATAACAAACTAATAATTCCCGATATTTAGACTTAATATTGAAATCTTAAGTTGGATATTTTTTCTCATAAATTAACAATAAATCTGATAAAATATAATTCTATAATCTCCCTAAATTGCAGAGCTATATCTCATTATAACTCTACAAAATGTAATGTAGATAACTAACATACATATCTAATAACAACTCTCTGTGTATATGATACTGTCATGTTATAGCCGCTGCTTATAAATGCTGCAATCTAATATGATTTATTGTAATGGGTCTTAAGCCAGACCACAAATTTAGAAAACAAGTTGAAACAAAATCCGTGTAATCCGGATATATTTTTAATAAAATTAAGAATTAGAATTAGAATAATTACCTCTTAAAACCTATTCAAATATAAGTTCTGACGTCGTGTAATGGGATTTTTATGTAGAATTATTCTGTAAATAAAGCATTTAAGAGCAAATAATAAAATAAGTTTTATATTATAGAATAATATAAACTATAATCACAATAGTACGACCCTTTAGCCGGGAAGCACAGCACGGTGAATTAGCACGGTGAATTAGCACGGTGAATTAGCACGGTGAATTTACTAAAGAAGCCATCGATAATAGTTTATACGAGCACGCGTCAGCGGTCCAGCAAGGGGCGGTAAAGATAATTGTCTATTTCGCTATTAATAATAATTTTAAACTTGCATGAGTAAGAGGAAAAAGAATTGTTAAAGTATCACTTTCGTTTCCCACCGGGAAAATTACTTTGACGTCTGCATTAGAGGATGTTTATACATACATAATAATTACGAATAAAACAGAAAAACACAAAACAATTCAAATTAAACATCAAACTTATTAATTATCAAACGTGAAATACTAAGCAACTCCTCAGTTGTATTCATTAAGCGATCATTAAAACAGAGAGAAATGTTAAGACTGGACCCTTTTTGCAATACCATATAATCAACGTAAGTGCATGAAAAACATATGAATGCTTCAGATTCTTTATAGGAAAAATAAATAATAATATGACTTTATCCTCTCATGCAATAATCAACAGTATAAAACATCACCAAACGCAATATTTGGTGACATTTTTTTGTTTTCGGATGTAAATTAAATATATTAATATTTTCTCCAACGTGAGCATATAAGTTACACCATATAGATGCCAGATAAAACTGTATTCGCTTTAATAATACTACGAACTTTTTTCATGGAAAATTCGATAATGATAGTACATCGATCAATATTACCTCTTTACTGCTTAGGTTCAGCAAAACGTAACTGTAAATTAAGGTTAAAATTGTATCTAAAATCAAGTGAGTATTGCAGCACTAATGTTGCATAACAATGTAATGCTGGCAGAACGCGCTGTGCTCTGATAAATTTTATTGAACACAGTAAACTCGAAGCGAGAAAAGTTAGTCGATTTATATTGCAGCGGAGCTTTTGTAGAAATCATTTGTACCGAATTGCATGTTTATTTATTTTAGCTTACCTTATAATATTGCAATCAGGTGAATTCTAAATTATCTTCCAGCGTATCATGTATTATTTGAATTTCTTATTAATTGTATTCCGACATTATTTGTAAATACATGATTCCAAGTTCAAACAGTTTTTAATAAAATATCCCACGCGATCAAAGCTTGTATTTGATAAATATAGTAAACATATGCACAGTTTTTAGAGGTCAATAACTAAAAGTTATTTCTTAATATAAGATGCTATTGTTGTTTCTTTTATAGAAGGTATTTACTTTTATAAACAATTTCACAAACGTATATTAAAATAAGAACAAAAAACCTTTATATTAACCGAACGCAGAAAACCCTTTTAAGATCACTCATCGGTCTGTCTGTCAGTCTATCAGAGTCGATTTTTTCAGAAACTATGCGAGTCTACGTGGAAATTTGGAAAATGGCAAAGTAATACACTTTATTAACCTACATATTTTGCACTAGCCATCTGTTTTAAAATATTTATGTAAGAATTAATATAGTTCTAAATAAATTAATCAAATATTTTTTGCATAATGTAGGAAATAATTTAGGCGGAATTGCCATGATGAATCCAAAAATATTTTTAAATGCCACATTAAAAAGATACTCTAAAATAAATGTGCCCAAAATAGAGAATGTACACTACCAACTCTTTTTCGAGACTGCTGAACCAGAAGCAAAAACGCTGCTATTGAACTAAAAGTACTTCATGTTCATATTAAAATACTTGCCAGTTTTTATTATGAAAATGAAGCAAAGAAGGTCACATTGAAAAGCTTAAAACGAAATGACACAAGTTTTTTACGCATTTATATCTAGATTTCCGTATTTTCAAAAACAATGATGGAAAAAATTTCTGATTTGCTTTTTAAAATATTAGACTTTGGAATTCCGTTTCTTTTTATGTTAAGACAATACATCCAATACCTAATCTTTTTTATTTCAATCCTACTTTCCTGTTCGCGTTCGCATGGCTAAGAACGAATTTCATTTTCATATAGTTTAACTATTTCTTAAAAAAATTGTTAAGCTCGTTCCTATATAGGCACCTGTCCACATTAAAGGGTACACAGTATTTTTATTAAATTTTGTAAATTTTAATACCATTTTTCGCAAATATTAATATTACTTTATATAAATGTATTCTTCAGTATATTTTTTGCAGATGTAAGATATCGGGAATATCTAAAATACTCTGTAATTAAAAATCATATTTAAATTTACATGAAAAAAATCTGTGAATTTATTTTAATATTTAATAACTTGTGCGTATATATTGACATACACTGATATCCCTAGCGATAAATTAAATTTTGTGTATTTTACTTGAATCTTAAAAAAACAGGTAAATATTTTTAGCCCACGAACTGCACGTCCGACCGTCATAGAGACTTTTCCAATTAACCTTTTATATTAGAAACTAGAAAATTGGTGTAGTGATAAAATTGACTAAACCTAATGTATTTTTGTAGACATTAAAAATACTCACATGGAAATGTGAGAACAAATAAAGCACTTAATTATTTATTTTTTAATTTCTTGTATCATGAGGTAAATCTGTCGAAAGATAAATTGATAACTACATATTTAAAAACCATAAATTATTTAGCATTATATGTAAAAAAATTCTAGAGATAATGCAGAGATTGTTGATAAATATTTTCCCAATGACTATTTGAAACAGAGACTTGACATTTGGCAAAATAATAAAATATATATCAATTCCGCCACTGCAATAACCTGCCGTCTCCGAAACTGGCTAAAGCCAAAACTAAGCAAAAAAGAAATGTTACTAAAAATGTATCTAAAGTTCACCGGAAAACTATATCGATGACTTTATTTTTCATAATTTATGAGATACTTGTATTTACAATATTATTAGGTTTGTAAAGATATATATGCTAGGTTTAAAAATAATAATGGTATTAGAAAATAATTTAATCGATATATTATACGCCCCTAAATATTGAAATAAATTCATATTTTAAACATTTTTTACGTATACATTACCGAAATTTCACTTGCACGTTCACTTTTTATTTTCGCGGTGAAAATAAGGGGTATTAAAGTCATTCCAATCGTCGTACATCTTCTAGCACGAACTTTCAATTTTTTTTTATGAAACACGGTGTGCGGTTTTCGAATCGACTAATTTTTTATTTTATTACTTCCACAAGTTAGGCACAAACATACATAATTGCAAATAGATGGCGCTACTTGATATATTTATTTTGACACATTGACCTACCTCCTTAAAAATAATATGATAGCACAAGCATACTGTAAGACATATTATAAAAAAAAATTTTACAAATTGAAATTACATATCGACTAACTTTCCTTACTCAACTCATTTTCGAATTTTAAATGTTTGCATGGTCCCAAACTTGTAATCAAGATATCTACAGGCATATGTGCTTTCTTTAAATATTTCATTTTTATCAAACCTCTACAGTTGATCAATATCTGACAAAATTATGTTACACATCAATGTGCTTTATGAAATATACGATTAGTATTTAGTTTCTTAGCACTTTGTTATCCTCATAAAATAATACAGGCAAATAATTTCAGCGTTCTAATTCACATAAAATATTTCTTAAATAGTCTATAATGACTAGCCTCGCGTATAGTTATGTACTCAGCTTCAGTACTTAACAAGGCGATAATTTGCTGCTTTTTACATTCAGGTGACATCACACTGGCTGGCATTTTAAAATAGATCAATTATGAGATCTCCTTTCAATAGAACTTGAAGCCCGGTCAGCATCTACATAGCCAATTAAATCCAATTTATACTTTACATATTTCAAACGAAATTTTTATGTATCTTGCGAACATTTCAAAATATGTTTTGCGTGTGACTTCCATTTGATCCTATCCAGTGTGACTTCCATTTGATTCCTATCCAATGACTTCCATTTAATTATAATTTAATTTACTCAAGTACTAAACTGCATAGGATATATCACGTTCTGTTAAAATTGACAAATATAACAAACTACCAATTAGTTGGTTATATGGATATTAAGAACAATTATTACTATCCTTCTCTGATCATAAGTTATCTTATATCGATGCACTCAGTTCTTTATAATTTTCCATATTAGATTCTTTAATAAATTTTGCAGATTAACAATAAGTACATTGCTTTCTTTTATGACTCACATACCTAAATATTACTTTAATTTTCATGAAACTTTTAACTTGAATCTACATTGCAGCTCATTATTAAGATGTTCTACTTCTTTAGCAAAATTTGGAAATACATAAAATTATCAATAAGTAAGGCAACAAATGTCTTAAAATTTCCATTTCGCTTAGTATAAAAACAGCGTTCCTTCATCAGAATTTCTTTAGACAACTATTAACTCTTTTGTACCTCTTCTTTTAAGTCATAAATGGCTTTATTTCACTTTATAACTTTATTTTTCTTGTCAGGACATACAAAGTTTACAAGTTAATACATATAAACGGTATCACCTAAGTACTCATTAATGAATGCTATAGTGACACCAAGATGGGTTATCTCTAAATCATACTCAACATTTAAAGCATATAAAATCTTTAGTGATAAATAATGAAGCACTGTTAAAAATAAATTTTTATTTTCTATTCCAACTTGCTGTGCAAAATCTTTTGCTATCAATCTTGCTCGAAACCATAATTTATTACCACCTATTTTTTTACGAATTACCTATTTGTACTGAACAACTGTCCTTTATTCTGATTTATCAACTACTTTCCATGCTTAATTTTCTTTAAATAAATACAGTTCTTCTTCCACAGCTGAACAGCATTTCTTGGAATATGGGCCCTTTAGGGCTTCCTCGATGGTTATGTGGAATGTTTCTGTTATACACGTAAATAAATATATAGATATAAGTAACATATTTTTTTAAGTTATTATGTAAAGGTCTTTATTTGATATGTACGATACCTTTAGATTATTTTCTTAAGTTTTGTATACGAAATTAATTGGGCTTAATATGATCGACTGCCATTTTATATTAATAATAATTTTGGCATTGCTCTTTCTAGACTTTCGTAACCAACAACAAACCTTACAATTGCATCATGGCTATCCGTTCATCGACTCTACATATAACGTAACTTTATCGTTACGTTATTTTTAACTATTTTTCTACTTCATTTTTCAAATTCATTCTCTTATTAATTTCAAAGACAGGATAAATTTTAAGGCAATCTCAAATACACGATCCTTTGAGATAGGTTTTTTCACCTGTAGTAAATCTATATTAAGTAGGGTATAAGTGAATATGTTTTAAAATTCAATTAAAAATGTAACGTAATATTTTGGCTTATATTAATTTTTCCCCTGTATTCCCACTCTTTTCTTCTTATATATGTATCTTTAAAAAATTTAATGATTCTTATATATTTTCTTAACATTTCAATGAATTCATTTACATACCTTAACTGTCACTCCCATTCAAAATTATATTGAATTTGTTAATACTGACAAATTTCGAAGATTATAAAATCTTTTAAAAATTTTATCTTTAGTATATATTTGAGATTGCTATGGAACCCCAAATTAATATGTATCCAACGTGTATTTCTGGCATTTCTTTTCTGTTTAATGTTATTTTCATTTGAAATTTCGAGAATAATTCTTTTTATTCTCAGTGTTATTTAGTAACATAATTTATGGCACTGATTTAAGTTGCATGAGATGTTTTTATTGCTTACCTTTGTTTAAAAGTATATATTTAGTTATTTCATATTTATTTACATGTTGTAGAGGTTATAATATATTCACGTCGGAAGATCTACTTCATATAGATTTTTTTTTGCATCGACTTATGGTTGACGTTACTTTAATATCCCTGCCGCCTTATGCTGTTAACTACGTCATAAAATTTTAAAAAACACTTACACCCTTTGAAAAATTCTATCAGAACTATAAATATTGAAAGATTTTAATTTACTTTCCAATTATTTTTTTTAAATTAATAAAAAATATCAAATTGTTGCATGCAGTTAAATAGTAAATAATTTTTTAGTAATAGAAAATTAGCGTACTTATTTCGTGTTAACATGAATATGTGTTTTATGAATATGTCATATATATATATATATATATATATATATATATATATATATATATATATATATATATATATATATATATAAATATATACACATATATATATATATACATATATATATATAACGATCTTATCACGATCTTTATATAAAATCAGATAAAGTTTTAAAAAAACTAAACATAATAGGACAATAGGACATCGAAAAGCACATCAAAAGCTTACAAAAATATAATGAGCACTAGGAACAAGGCGAACGTTCATGGCGGGATTTCGACAAAGTCCTGAACAAGAAGAAGGAAGAGACAAACTTTCAAAACAAAACACTATTCAAACAATTGTCACGATGGTCCTTTGGATTTTCCTTTCTCTCTTCACAATCATACTTTTTTCATATCGCCTCATTGTTTATAATCTACATTCGGCACTGTTAAATTAAACTTTTCTACATATACTTCACAGTGATCTCTTCTCGGTTGTTTAATCTACTTTCCCATTTTTTGTACTCTCCGATACCCAATTTGAGCATTATTATTCCATAAAATTACTCTCTGTATATACATGGCAGACAAGACCAGAGTATTATATTACCACAATCATTGCTACATTGGATACACTTTTTTCACAACTAGGAGTGTTATTAATTTTGTTAATCATATCGTCGTTTTACCCAATTTTCTCTTTGTTTTAGGTAAGATACTTCCTAAACAAATAAACTAGTCTACTTTTTTGATAATTACATCATTTACTTATCTTAAGCATTCATATTTTTTCAACGACCGTCACTTTATACGTATAAGCATTCATTTTTAGGTCTTTCTTTTAATCTAAGAATATGGTAGCATGAACCGCAAAAATTCTGAGCTGTTTTGTTGGATACTGTACCATTTTCTAGAAGCATTTTTCGTTTATTTTAACTTTTTAACAACTAAGCTCCAAATAATAAAGAAAGTCTGACTTTTCATCATATTGAAAATGGAATACTTGGCAAATATTTTACTTGTCACAATATTGAACTTGGCCACAATAACTGGTTACCTCTCCACTGCTCTAATTGAAAACAGAGTCCAATAATAGGATTGCCACCTTTGCCAGACTTGAAACCCAGAGATTGGTGAAAGGAAAAACAAGTTAAAAACAGGTATACAAAGGTTGGATAAAATAACTTTGTTTATTTAATCAGCTTTAACCTACATCAGTTAAATAATTACAGCTATTATAGCGTTTCTAATCTACTATAAATTTAATATTATAATTGGTTTTATCAATATTTTGTTTGGTGCTCTTTAAATAACATGATATTTTTAATTATATCAGTAATAATATTATTCCTTACTGGAACCTGCTTGGCATTTAAAATGATGTTTTTTATTTCCTTGGGACTTATTCAGCATTTTTAATTACTCTAGTTTTTTTTTAACAATGAACAAACTCTTGACAATTCATATTGTAATTAAATTTGATTAGGAGTTCCGATATCACCACTTCGACCGACAGGCGATTTCATTCGTCCATCCATAAATATCCCATCAAGGAAAAAACTCGCTAAACAAAAGCATTGTAAAAATTCTGTAATATCAGTGATTTCAGAAATTCAACCAATAACAAATCAGACGAAAATGTTGAAAAATCTGTCTATATAAACTGTGGATGGGTTATCTTTAAATTGTTAACTTCAACATAAAGTTCAACTTCTTCGATATTTTTAAATCGAAGCAGTTTGACTGCTTCAGTGGCATCTTCGTAGGTGATTGCATGTTTTAAGTTTAATTTTGAGATCATTTTGAAAATTAGGTCATTAAAATCATAGTTTTTATTCAAGTAATCAACAGTATTTTTAAAAACTATTTTAGCTTTTTTATGAAAAATATTTGCTCCGAATTTTTCAAAAAATTTGTATTTTTTATTAATTTTGAACCATTAAATTCACCTTTTAATCGGCTTTCAATTTCCTCCTTCACCTGTTTTATTATTGGATGCAATTTAGTGGATGTGACAGTTTTTTTTCAAGCAATAACACCATTTGAATTAAAATACTCAAGTAAAGATGAAAAAAATATAAATAACTTTCCCGCAACGTCACTTTTCAAGATAACCTGTGATATTTTTACAGTTCTTTGCAAATTCCCATACAATTTTATGACACGCATCTTCCCCAAGACTTAAAATATGACGACAAGGCAGGCCAAGATAATATTAATCTTTCAGGAGCTTTGGTCAAACTTAATCATCGGACTGGTCCATGGCGTAAAACCTTTTTTATATTCAATAGAAAATTCATCGAAAAATCTCTGTAGTTCTTTTGTTCGTTTCGCGTTCTGGAAAATTCAGCATAAACTTTTAAAATTAAGTTTTATATATCATACGTTAATACTTTCAATGCATTTCTAACAGTATTATAAAGAACGTGGCAATTGCAATTCGCTTTTATTATTTTTGTATTCGGATATATTTCAATGATTTTTTGGTATACAGAATTACGTGCCCGTAGTTCACTGATGCGTTATCATCTGAAAAACCAGATAATTTTGCTTCTGCATAATTTTTTAAATATTTTCAAACATTTTTGTTAATGTCTTTTCCTGATCTTCAAAAAAATTCATTAATCTATTTTGGATTCCTTTTCACGTTCACAATACCTTATAACAATGGGATACATTTTTTTGAAAACGCTTATTAGAGGCGTTAATAGCAATGGAAAAGGGCGCGCCATTCCAAGATGCTTTTAAAATTTTGAACTCTTTCAAAGTCTGTTCAATTGAGTTTGGAGTAAGAACAATTAAAACAGTTGATTCTACTTTGGTTCGACCACAATGGATTTTTTTGGATAATGCATAATCTGCATTGAGCTTAATGCCACACTCAGTGCTTAGACTATTATGATGATGGTTAATTGTGTAGTAAATTGGTGCTATTTTAAAAATCGCAACGTTTGGTTCTTCAGTTCTGTTAATTTTATTAAATAAATACTCTCATTATCAAATTAGCCTGTAAGTTTCTTGTCTCTTTGTTGTGAGTTTCAGAATTAACATGATTTGTTAAAGCTTTTTCGCTATCTAACTTGACAAAACACATATTTCTCGCGCTTTTCCTTACCTTTTCTAATCCATTTCCTAAACTTATCATTCGTTAACCACACGTCCTGAAAACCAGATAATTATTTCTTTTTCCGCTCCTATTTTCATTCTCCGGCCGTTATGATAACAGATAAAACAAATATATATTTTCAGAAGTCACCAAATTACCCAGTATAATGTAATAACAACATTATGGAAAACAAAAGTCAATGAAAATGACGCATATTGACGATAAACGAAGTAACGTCTGAGTGCGGGTGTTCTCTCTACGTACTGCTCACTTCATGCTGCCGTTTCACGTTTCCATCCGCGCTGTCTCACCAACATCGACCGTGCATTAGCTAGCTCAGTCGGCAGAGAAGCGTTACTGCAGGTGGTTGTTTAATAAATGTAAGTACGCTTCAGTGAGAACCGGAGAAGTATTATACTAACCCGGAGCCCGGAGAAAATTAATTAAAAGCGGAGACGCCGAGTGAAACCCGGACGAGTGGCAGCCCTAAGTCCATATACCCATTATATTTTTCTCTTTATAAACTCTGGTTGATAAAGTTACAAAATGTAAAAAAATACCACCGCGTTATATTTAATTTTAAGATAGATTTAGATAATATTCAATATAACAAGATGCTTAGAATTTACATTTCTTTAGCAAAGTTTTGCAACAACTTTTGTGCTTTTATCTTCACTTTTTGTAACTAAATTTTTAAATAAATAATTATAAAAAAAAGCATTATAAAAAAAAACAAATAATTTGGTATGTTATATTGTAAAATTATACGGCTAACATACTATTTAATAAATAGCTTTTTGTCAATAAAATATAACTAATTATATCATTGTATTTTATTATACTTATTCAGTTACAATATTAAAAATGGGCAAATATATTTTGAACTAAGGTTTTGCACTACTATTCAATAATTATCCGTACAATATGATAATTTTTTTCATTTAAATACGTTAAATATTTTTTTAATAAAAATATGCATATAATTGCCTATATGCCAACCAACGTTGAAATAAAGGCTTAATGTAGCGTACCATGTGTTATAATCGATCCATCAAGCGCCGAGTCAAGTTTAGCTATAAAACAAAAGTTAGTTTCAACAAGTTTAAAGCGGGAAATTGCTCGTTAACTTTAATGTCTATTATACAAAGCATATAACCATATTGTTTCAAGTTTTCGTTATTGCTTTAATCAAGTATCTGATATATTGTTAATTAAGATTATCGTTGCGCAACATTATATATGTGTAAGAACTTTTTCAGATTATTTCGTTTTTATGAACATTTGAACGCGGAACGCGGTGGTATTTCTTTGAAGATTAATCAAAATAAATAAATTTTTAATGCTAAATGTATTGTTGTATTATCCAAATATTGTGAAATATTTCGTTGCAAAATTAATTCAGATTATTCAATTTGTTGATTTTTAATTAGAACGGAATGCCCTTTTTATAATTTTTCACAATTTTATTTAGAAGCATTTGAAATAAATACATTCCACACAAATATATCCACCTATTTTCCTCGTTTCTTACTTAACGTATTAATGTCTTCTTGGGTATTCTCTGGTCTTCTATATCTTATCTGGTCTTCTCTGGTATTCTTAATTAACGTCTTAGTGTATTCTCTGGTACTCTAGACGTTTTTAGGATCCATAGTCTTAGCCAGCAATCCTCACAATTTCATGATAATGTAATTGTTCGTCACCACCTAATTACTCTCTCTCTCTCTTATTTTTCTTTCTCTTTATCCTAATTTATCTTTAATTCATCATTGATAAAACTGGCTCGAAATAAATAGAAAGTCGCAAAAAGTTTTGATAAATGAATACCGCGCAGAGTAGACGATGTGGTGTGTTCAAGTTATTTTTTTGTAATGGAATAACATCACACAACATTAAATTATCTCCAATGAGAAATAACCTTATGGAACGTAGATATTTGAATCCCTATAATAGCTGGACCATAGTCGGGTATTTCTGTTAGTAGTTTTATTAAATCTAATCGCGAGCGAATTAATATTTATAATTATTTGGAGATTACTCAGAAAAAAATTAGCAACAAATTTAATCTATACCGATACAGTAGAGCGCAGAGTAGACGATGTGGTGTGCAACACTATTCAAGATGGTTTTTGCAGCACTATTCAAGGTGTTTTTTGTATCGGTCACACTAGGTTCAATTATCTCCAATGAGAAATAACACTTGGGCCATGGAAAGTAGAAATTTGAATCATAACATTAGCTGGACCGTAGTCGTGCATTTCTGTTAGTAGATTTATTTCGTAAGTTAGTTATTGATGTTCGAGTCAAAATGCAAGCGAATTAATATTTCTCATCTTTAACAGCTGAAATTACTTAGAAAAAATTTAGGCACAAATTTAACCTATACCGTACCAATAACCATTCCGAATATTTTTATCACTATGAGACTAAAACCATTACGCCATCAAATGTATTGAAAGTAAACTTAGCATCAATTTCTATCAATAAATATTATTTATAATTCATTTTTATCTGTATCCTCGTTAAAGGATATCCGATAATTATATCGGATATTGAGTGTTAGGATTGAGAAAGGTAGAAAGATCGAGTGAATTGCCAAATAATGATATTGAATATTACATTAACTTAGCTGCGTTCTTCGTTAACTTATTAAAAGTTGATTAATATTGTTGATATATACAGTTTTTACTTGGATATATGGAGAAATAATAAAACGATTGTTTCCCAGTTTTCAAATAGACTCAGTACTTGAATAGACTATCGAAGGTGCTTCAATTACACTGAGTTCAAAGTTTCTGGAATCTAAGATGATTTTAAATATACTTTTAATTTTAATTTGATAATCGTCCATTAAGTGATTTGCAACTGGACTGTTTGGATATGATTTTATATTGTAAAGTATGCCCTCTAAATGGTGGTATCGGAACATTGGCTTATTTTACAATAGGAACTAAGATGACAAAACATCCATGTTACATACTCATAAAAATATAACAGAAAATATACTTGAAACCCTTCATCGTATCTATAAAGCGTTAAAATTTTAGAAACCGGTTTTTGTCAAACCTTATTCTATATTAAACAATTTGGGGCCACGAGAACATATGAATGCTATTATGTCAATCGAGGCAGAATCTAAAAATTGTCCCTCGAGTATATCGCCCATTTACGGCTACTCAGTTATTTTGAATCTCCTATTCAATCATGCGATTTGGCATTTGCATTGATACTCTGTTTTAAATTTACTCTTTCCAATTTTCAACGTTTTTAACCTGAATAATTTAAACCTACTCGAAAGAATGATAACGATATATAATCTAAATGCAAATAATGGATGTATTGCAATTGAGACATCTTAAACTAATACATACTAAATTTTCAGTATTTTAAATAACGTTAAATTTTCACCAAAATACATTAAAAACAAATAATTGGGTCTGACAAATTTTACTGTCGGCTTTGTTGCCAACGTTCGGAGTTTTGTTTCATGAGCAAATCAAACGAAAATTAATAAAAAGGTATACCTCAAATACAAATGAAATATCCGATGAGCCTATCCGCTTTAGATAGTCTAAGTCTTAAACCAAGTGAAGCATTGACGCCTGATAAGATAATCGATAGATGCTCGATACGTGATCGCTATAAAAGAGTTGCCGCAAGCCTCCTAAGTACCGTTGTTTAGCTCCGTTGATTTCACGTCTTGTAAGATAATCAGTAAACAGGTTAGTTTCTTCCGTAATAATAGAAACTAATATGGGGGTTAGACGTTTAAAATATCATTAAAATTTAGAATTTACAATATTTTTAAGGTTCTTTACCTGAAAAAGAAACAACTTTTATAAGTGCCTCACATGTTTTTTCTGACAGTCTGTCACAATAATTTTTCATTAATAGAGCTGTTTGTTTGAAAATTTAGCAATGATATAGTATATTGAGTTCAATGTATTTCAATTTTAGTTAACACTCATAAACACTTGCATAGAAATTTTAAAGTTAATAAATGAAATAATAATTTTTTGACTTTTATAAAATTTTCATTTCCAGGTATGAATATTGTCGGTGATATACTTTTATTTCTAAACTTATTAAAATTACAGGCATTCAAGTAATATATACATAGCCTATATAAGTTATTTTTTCATTTTATTGGAAATATATGGTGAAAGTAGGATTATATTATTTTGTTGAATTTCAGAAATTCGTTATTCTAGTTACATGTGCTGTGAAGTGACCTTTCATTTATAGACAACTTTTTAATTCAAATTGCTGCAAAATTTGTGTCTATAGTTTTTTTAACTATAAACATTTTTTCGTTCGCAACTTCCGACCGAGGAAATTATTTTTATTTCCAAATTTGTCTCGGCATTTGATGGAAGAACCGAAATGCGAGACGCGATTCTAAGCTTTTATTTCAGCGAATGTGTCTGTGTACATAATTTTACGCAGATAGAGTTATTTTACGCGTCTTATATACCAGCATATATTTTATATTAAGTATGAAAGAAACAAATTGTTAAATTTTATGGGATATTGATATTAGAGTCATCTGAAACTCGACCTAAAATGATTTTTAGCTATATTGATAAATTGATGACAACATTTTATTTATGAAAATTGTTGTATATAATTTGAAAGCAAATATTTCTTTAACTAACACTTAAGTATTAAGTATTTCGTTATTTTTAAGGTAGATCGTTCATGAAATATTGCATAACGCAATATTGCATTAAAATAATGCGGGATGTAAGTTGTGTGGAAATGTAAAATATTCAAAAGTTAAGGGGCAAGAGAAGTAAATCACAAAACAGTTTCAAAAACAAGAACAAATTTAATAATGTAGGTCCGTGGAGTTTATTGGTCAAACAAAAAAGAATAGATAGATATAGATAGTTATTTACTTGAATTTATAGTAAAAAGAAATAAAATTTACTACTTCATGCATTTCAGCGGAAGGTAAGTTGCGATTCCAGATTCTAGCTATAAAAATATATTTTCAGAAATAAGTGATAATAGGAAACTATTTATACTGAAGGCAAAGAGTATTGCACCCATACTGGTTTTAAAAATTTTTATTGAAGTACTCATAATTTGTCAAAAATGTGCTTGTCTCCTGCTATTGTACTACACTTCATTTGAATACTGCCATATAATTTTTATAATATAAATCATAAATTTAAAGAATTAACGTTGTTAATTCTTTAATTATTGTTCTCTTAACTTTTTTGTGCCCTTCTGAATTTTATTTTTTTATGAAATTTATTCACTGATTTAGCTTATATACATATAGCACTCTATTTAGAAATGATTGATAAATGTGTATGTGTTTTTGATGACGTGAAAAATGAATCTTTATTTTTCATTACTACGAATCGTAACATTAGTTACGTACAACACAAAAATACAAATCGTAACATAATAACGATTTATTTCCGGAAATGTATTCATATCATTGAGTTAGAATTTAAATAAAAAATATTTTATTTATGTAAAGATAGATAACACTATAATTATGAATACAATTTTTTTTAAGTGAAGTCTTTCTTTTCTAAATAAATGAAGCAGAATATAAGGAAAGTTGACTTTAGGTCCGGTACACACCTACATTATGGGAATATAAGAATGGTTGGATTATACATTTTTGTATAAAGAGCCCTTTATTAAAATAATATCTCTCCTTGACCTTTTCTATGATTTTTTATGCAAATTTATTTATAGTGAAATATATGCGAGATACTCCTATTATGTGCTCTTGATATCTCGCCACCAAAGCGGTAGACGACCTGTTGTAGACGACCTGTTATAGACGCCAACATAAAAGCCGCTTTGTCCATTTTCGCATTAGTATATTTGTTTGCGCTCCGATCTTTTTATTTTGTAAAATATTCCTCAAAATCATAGCAAAGGTAGGTCGCACCGTGGCTGTTTGACTTATTATATTTTTGGTTTACCATAGACTTTCCTTTTCAATAGTTTGTTTTTTTTAATATATAATTTGTTTTAATAAATCAGCTCGACTCAAGTCGATTTTTGGGTAGATATGTGGTTTGGATTTCTTTTCTAAATAGTGCCTTCTAGACTAGATAAATTAATTCATTAATTTCCTAAGTAACTACATTATATATCCAGATCTGCAGATTAATGTACCCCAATTATATTTTCATTTTATCGAGGTGCACATGTAAAAATTGAAGGAAAAGCTTATAATTGAACAAATTGAATTTAGCATCAGTGGATATAAATATGCTTCTTCCATAGGAGTTATAGAAAATTAAAAAAATTTCCTACTTATTTTGTAATCTTCCAATTACTTTTATATTTAAGATAAATGTGATAATTTGGACCACAATAATTACGCGATAACATGCTTTCCGGCTCATATCTTACGAACTAATTTCGATACGTGGATTTTATTTCATCACATTTTTGTCTATATTACTAAATCACGTAGTTCTTGGCCATTTTTGACCAGTGAAATTAGCCAATGTTTTCAAAATTCTTATGACATGAGAAGTTGGCAGATCTGGTAAATGGAAAAAGTAAAAAATAGAACTCGGCATATTGCTTTGTGGTACACCTATTAAAATATCACGTAAATCAATTACAGTTTTACCTTATTTTAACATAAAACTTGAAATCAATAACATAAAACTTGAAATCAATGCAGAATAGTTCGTGGTGGAAATAGTAGAACAATTTTGCCTCCACTCGGAGAAAGAGCTGATCCTTGTTAAAATAAATGTATTTTAAAATTACTTTGAAATTGATTATACTTCTCATATATGCGAGTATGTATTGAATAAAGTAATATTTAAAGAGTGATCTCTGCTTTGTTTTTTCTTGTTATTTGAACCTCCGTTTGACTATTAATAATTATTATCCACATTAAGTTTTACAGCTGTATCGGCAAACTCAGTCTGTTTTTTTTTATTCCATTTGTTAACTTTTCTATGGTGACTAGATCTAAATATAAAATATTAAAAGTAAGCACTCCGCATATTCATCAACAAATGCTAGACTTTGGTATACGTTTACGTAATAAAGAAGTTGCACATGAAGTCGGTGAAAACTGAAATTGTATTCGAGCTCTGAGCGCCGCAAATAAATAATGCAGCGCTAGTGTGGTGTAATAAAGTAGTGCTTTGTTTGTATGCTGTGCGAGGTTTTAATAGAATTGAACGTAAACTTAGTTCGAAGCGAGACGAGTTCATTGATCCCTTTTACTTGTGAAGCTTTCAATATATTACTTAAAGTAAATTATCCCAGGAAGCCTAAAGAGTATGCAATTTTACAGTTAGTATTTTCACGTGTATTGCTGAAAATCTAGTAATTTTAAAACCTTCATTACTAAATTTAACATATATAACAAAATGTAATAAAATTTCATCATTCCGTCAAAATTAAAAATTGACCGTTATTTTCAAAATATTTGTCATAATAATTTCGAAAACTAAAGTATTCTCAAAAGTTTTCTAAAACAATAACTCAAAGATATAATAAAAATATCTTCAAACAGTACTTGTAACCTATACAATAAATGATACTTTTTGTTCTGTTTCCTTTCTGCTATCATAAAACCCCCTTGGAGTCCGATCTGCTTCAAGTTACAAAAAGGTGCAGTACCTAAGTTCTTCGTGATATTATGCATATGCACTTTATCATCGAGCACTTCTGTTTTTTGATGGAATTTATTTGACAAACATTCCCAATGCCCCAGAAATTAAGCTATTGTCAGCCAAGTCAACGTGATTAATATTCTAAGCACCCTCTCAAAACTAAACTTTAACAATATATTTGTTTGCTTTCTTTCAATGGTTCTACTCGGTCAAATGGCTCCTATACTAACAAATAGTATGCTTCGAAGGAAGCAATTCGTCCTAATTTTGGTCTACTTTTATGAAGTTAAAGTTACTATTATTCGGACGTTCGTTCTTCTCATTGTGAGGTACCGCCCCCCCCCATCCTAAATAAAAATGGAACCCTTATTAGCTTCACTTGGTTGTCCGTCTGTCCGTCCGTCTGCATATTCGTGCCATTTTTCTTAGAAAAAGCTTGAAATATTAAGTTGAAATTAAAACTGTAATAATTTACTTGTACTAATCTCGGTCGACTTACATAGCTGTAAAATTTCAATTTTCTTTGAAATGTATTTTTTATAATTACATCTCTCAAAAAGTACATTTATATAATAGTTTCATTATCCGTCTGTCAGTCTGCCAAGGCTTTTTCTCACGGACACATGGAAGTATCAAGTTGAAATTTATACCAAATACTTAGGTCTAGGGTCCCGTGGAGCTGTAAAAAATCAAGTTCTATGTCAACGCAATCAAGAAGAACCCCAAAACTACGGCCATTTATGCCACATATTTTGACACTCGCAAATAAATCAACACCTATAAGGTACTCCCCGTTAACCTAGAATCATGAAATTTAGCAAGATACAAGATACAAACAGTACAAGTGAAGGCAAAAATCCAAAAATCGTTAATGTGTAGTTATATCATATAAAAAAACATCTTTTTAAATATACGCCTGCGAAAGATATGGTAGTTAATATATTTCTAGACGGATTTTTTTCGATATCTTTACCAAAGTCCTTCTCATTGATTATCAAAACATATAGAGTACTTTCCATTGACCTACAATATTGAAATTCGGCATAACGAGAGGTTTCTCTATATGGTACAAAAACAAGGTGTTGACTCTTTTAAAAGTAACTATTGGAAACAGAAAAATATTTACAAATGTCACTATTTAATGAAAGAATGCACTAAAAAGTGAAAGAAGCTCAGGGTTTTCATCCTCCTTGGCCTACCAAACACATTTTGTTTGTTTGTGATTATTTTTAATTGGATTATAATGAATAAGTAATGACTAATTGTGTTCCATTTGAAGTGTTCTCTCTTTTAATGTTGTAAATGTGTAAAGAAAAAAGTCCCAAAAACTCATGATTTCTCATCTTACTCATGACTTCCCAAAAACTCATGTTAACAAAACCCCATGCAGGAGATGGGGCTATAATTTTTTTTGGGATTTGCGCCTGTGAAAGATACAGTAGGCAATATTTCTTTATAACATGGCGTTACTCACTGATTAACAAAACCTATAAGGTACTTCCTGTCGACCTACAATCTTAAATGTCAACATAATGGGAGGTTTTATAGCACAATAAAAGGAAAAAATCAAATAAAGCGTTATTTCTAATTCTATACGGGATTATATATTTTTTTAAATACACGCCTGCAAAAAATACAGTAGGTAATATATTTACGTTCTGAAAAATTTAAATTTTGTAAATAATTTAATAGAAATGTTTTACACAGTTATATGTTTAAAGATGCTTAAATGTGTACGAAACCTTCGTAGTGTAGGGAGGATAGATCGTCAGTAACAAATTACCACACCGTTAACAATTACCTCAGTTCTGTTATCTTGAAGTCTGTATTGTACGAAATTTAAATTTACCAAGTTGATTTCTAGACAACTTTAACTTTAAAACCCACCAACCGCCACACTAAGTAATTTGGATTCAACTGCCGCATAAAATACATGCTGCAATATAATTTTGAAAATAAAAATACCATTATATTTTGAAAACTGCAGTCTGAAAAAGTCTGAAAATTGGCCAAACAATTCCAAGGTTATGGTCTATCGTAATTAATTAATGCGGCGCATATTTTTACAACTAACGTATTACCTGTATACGTACTTTTTACGAACTGAAGTATTTTGGAAATTAATTTTACTATTCGAATAATATTAATTAAAATTTTGTGTAATAAATATATAGACTTTACTTTTTAAGCTTTAATTAAAATGGAAACTTGCATATTAAATCAAGTAACATGAACTGAAAGGAATAAAATGGTACGGACGACATTTACACAGCGGTTTCAATCGCGCGTAGCTGAAATTTAACTCTACTGAAATGTGTTCATTAAATTTTAGCATCGAATTTATTGTCAATTGTAAGTTTAGTACACTATCCACTATTGGAAAAGTCTTTGATTCAAGAATATAACTCTGCAGATTTCATCACCTGTCACGTGCAATTAAGTGGTCAGATGCTATTCATTTTATAAATAATGTATACTTGCCGGATCAGTTCAAAGTTTTTAAATGGTCTTCATTAATTTCAGTAATATGACCAGATATGCTTCAATTCTCTCGCAGTTTCCGATTTACTATATATACTGTAAAAAGTAATAGAATTTACTTTGCACAAAAATAAACACGGGATATGTAATTTATTTTTTATTTGACTATTTAGTTCCCCCATTTGATAACCATGATATTTGATTAATAGTTTCCCCATTCGATAACCATGTTAAAAATAAATTAAAAACCATATGCGAGGAACGTATTATACAGTATGGTAGTTAAGTTTAGCCATAATACTAGGTTAAGTAAGACAATAAAAAGGGATTAAATATTTAAAGGGCGATTACCGTTGTATCACAGTTATGGAATGCAGAGAGAATCTAATTTTTGATCTCAAACAGCATTATCATGTGCTGTGGTCTTACTATGAAGAAAACCAGAATAAGTCTGGGGAAGATAATTTATGGTTAATTTTAGCAATATGCCTCTAAAATCGAAGAAAAACTCCTTTTATTGTGGAAGTCTAAGTACGAACGTTGGGAAATAATATCGTGTTTAGTGTGTATCAAGATAGAATAAACAGCGAATATGTGATAACGGATAGTAGTTTTGACATACGACATATTTTTTCCTTTCAAAAAATAAACTTTGGAAAGTTACCTGAAATCTTAAAATTAATATACGAAGATTGCAGGTATGATACTAATTTAAGATTTAAAGTGTTAGATAAAATATTTAATTCAACCTGATTCAATAGGTTAAGTTTTTTTATCGTAAAAAGAAGAAAGAAATGAATTGCTTTTTGGCAAAGTGATGGATCTCAGCAAAAGATGGCGTAATTTTAGAGATATTTTGGTAAATATTCAAGCTACTGTGATATACGTTTTACTCAATCCTTTATTTCAGATTACGCATGTCATATTTATTGATATTTCAGCTGCAGTGGATTCGTATTTTTCAATTTTAACGAGTTGTTGGAAATGAATTGTTACTGTAAAAGTTTTCACTTAAACATCTCATTTTTGGACAAGGTCTGATAATGTTTTTGACACTTTTACTATCGCGAACAGCTAGAAGTTTTCGCTTTCTCTCAAAGAATTTACATTTCTGTTGTAATTGTGGAACAAACTTTATTTCACTCGGTGTTTATTTCTTTGTCTCAAACTTATTTTTATTTTGTAATATTTATTATGAATGATAACATTGATTATTGATATTGAAAATATTTGGCGTTAATTTTGTAGAAATTCATTATTCACAATTAAATGAAACTATGTATTATTTCTAAGTTCTTTAAGTTCTTTATGACGACCTAGGTTTCGTATTAGTAAAAAAAACCTTTTTTTTATAAAAAAAACCTTTTTTTTTATAAAAGAAAACTTTTTTTTTGCTAATAGCCCACCTGAAAATGTTGTAATACAATGAAACCTAGGTCGTGGTAAAGAACTTAAAGAAAGTAGAAATAATATTCGTACGTAGTATAATACTAATACGTAGTTTCATTTAATTGCGGATAAATGCTAACGCTATTGCATAAATATGTTTATCAACATGTGCACGATTTTAATGAGCACTACACAATAAAATGGGAAAGTATATAACAAAATGCTATCCACTAAATGAATAATAACTGGAAAGACAGGTTAAAAAGGAAAACAAATGCAATTTTGGTAATATATTTAATTTATACTGTTACACTACAAAAGATTAAATTTTGCCTCAGAAATATTTCATATAAAATCAGGCGATATTTGAAAAAAACACATTGAGTTTCATTTACATTAAAAATTGTTATATATCCCATAAATTAAAAAAAGGTCCATATGTTTGAAAAAAAATCTTTCACACTGAATTTATGAAGTACACTAACTTTATTATTAACCATACCAATTTAAAGTAAATTTAATAAATTAATATAAGTTTAGAATTTAATATATTAATATTTTTAGAGTTATATTCACATTGTGGATGTTTTTGTACTTTTACATTTGTGGATGTTTCTTTAGAATACTTTGTTTTAGTTTATGATTTTATAAATATGATTCAAGAATCGCTTTAGCATATAGGAAAGCTCAATGAAAGCAAGGAAGAAAACGTGTACTAAACAAAATATTAGTGGTAACGGTGTATTACATTGAAGTCGGTGACCACGTATGTATGTACCTACATACATACCTAAGTATGTACGCGTATGTACGTAAGTATGTGCACTTTCAGATGTTTGTAAAATCTGAGGATGGTATCTGATTGGCTACAGACTATGCTTCATTTGATAGTGCTTATTAGAACGAAAAAGTATGATAAAGTCTCCGTGCTCGAAAATCAGTTCACCTGCTGAATCAAGCCAAAGAAAAATTTAAATCTCCGCCTTACAAAAACTAAACAAAACCTGATTGTATTGAAATCAGGCAAATTACATGTTATTCGACTTATGATTTTAGTTATGTTCGGAAACGTATTTGTGCAGAAAAAGACAAAAACAAAATTTTATTATCAGAAGACAAAACATACTGCTATGCACGTGCAATAGAAAGATTATTATCGTTGAACTGTATCTTAATTTCGAGTTAAGATAAATTGAACTACGGCTTTATATCAGTGATCAGACCACGTTACTCTATAATACCTAATAATGGCCATTTTCATGTAAGGTTTTTAAATAAATCCGTCTGTTATTTAAATTTCTCCGATATACAATTCATACCTAGTAAAGAATTCCCTTCCCTTAGTTCTTGTTATTACATATCATTATAGTTTACAATATTGAACGAATATTATATAATTATTTACGGATAGGGATATTTATAAGGAGTTTTGCATATTCTTGTATTGATATTAGAAACTATTTTTATACGTTGTAACCAAAGTGGAATCTTTTCTGAACTGTACAATAGATCTATTTCCTTCCGATCTGTTCTCATGTTAAATACGACTTCTCCAACCAATTTTCATTACCGATACAGGACACTTTATATATGAGTAGATGGCTTGAAAACAATGATTATTATTCTTTCCCATATGTGAATTTTCCACATTTATTCCCTGTTTTCTATTTTAATACTTTTACAATATTTTTTTGGTTTTCAACGCGTTCTTTTTTTACACGAACTATTTTAAATGATTAAACTGTCTCACATTTAAACCCTTACATAGATGTTAGTCTTAGGAAATAAAATAAATCCAAATCACGATAACGTGAAATGCGTAAACAAATTTTTGAGGTAATTCTACAAAAATAAATTATTCAAAGTTTTCTTGTATGTTATTGTTTCCACATCATTCATTGCTCCACATTTCAGTTAAATTTTAACATTTTCAAAGATATTTTACAATAATTTTCTTGTGCCATTTTTATTACAAAAATATTCATAATATTTCAGAATTCACACGAAATAATTTACATCATTAACGAAGGCCTTATTTCTTTCGTGGTTTTTTTTCCGCAAACTATAAATTATATTGCAGATTTTAAGCTTATGTTCGCAAAAAATTTTTTTACTTGATTGTATATTTAAATCAGTTTAAAACTTTTTCTCTAGTACTAAAATCAAGAAAATTATTCTTTTTTTATCATTACATTGTTCACTCTCAGTTTAAGAATTTTCATATTTCCTTTTTTTTATTTTTACGAAACGCCAAAAATGTATTTGTTATATGCCTATTATTCCCTCATTCTTATTTCATGTCATCTACCACATCATCAATCGATCTGAAAAACTTTAGAAATTAAAGAATTAATTTTTGAATTGATTATGGATAATTTAAACAAATACTTTTAAATTAATTTTTATCTCAATATTGTCAATTAAGAAATTCACTTTTATTTGTATGAAATTGTATAAGTACATGCATGCGTGCTGCCGTGCGTGTATGCCTAGGTGCTTACGAAACGGAATATATACAATAAAATTTTACAAGTCACACAGTTTTCGCTAACATTGAAACATCACATATTAATGATGTGCGTTCAAGGCGTGGAAATCAAAGTTTTTATATATTGCCTTGTAATAAATCTTGTCAGACCTGCAATACGTGAGAGTCACTGTGTCAGTTTCCATCATAAATATTTTCCCATCTGTTAGTTTTTTTCAGTTCTGTGAAATATGATTAAGCATAATCAGCCCGACAATTATTTCTTTTGATCAATGTAATACCATTTCGTAGGTATTTTTCTTTTATCACCATTAAATATTCAGATTTATTATAGATTTTTACTTCTATTGAGCATAGAATAGTTTACATTGCAAATTTCGTTCATGAATTATACAGCTAGTTCATTTTCAATCGCTCAGAAACATTGAAGTAAACATAGTGGTGCCATCCCTATAGCCGGATATCCTCGGTTCAAAATTCGGTATTATATTACCTGAACTAGTAAAGTTAGAGCTTTAGATATGATCTGCTCTGATTACAATATTTTGTTATGATTATTTAGCCCACTGTAAAAAAAGATTGCACCGGTCTAGTATTTTCAATTAAACTTGTATCAATTACACTTATAAATAATTATCCTATAATATGTGGTAATAGTTAAGACATTTAAAAATTCCGTTATATTATACGTATAAATATAGACATTCCATTATATGCCACGACCGGTTATGTGTACTGTTTGCTGATAATGTAAGAAATCATAAATGTAAGAAAAATATTCTTTTTCAAATTCAAAAAAATTATATACATCGATTGATTCTGACTCCAAGAGAAAAGTGACATATTCAATTGGATAAACGATACTCGATTAATCAATTTAAACGTCGCAATTAAAGAACACTTCTTTAATACTCAAAAAAAAACCAAATTACCAAAATTTATTTCTTAATTTTTTTATTCTTTTACACTAGAAATTACGTTGTCTACGATCTTACGAATTGAATTTCACTACGATTTATTGAACAAAGTATTTGTGGTTTTTGTTTTTTATTTAAAATTGATAATATAATTTTAGTGGTTTTACAATGATCTAATAGACCCCTACGGACAAATACTGTGATACTATTTTTTTTTTAATTATGTAGGTCCTAATAAAACAAGACTGTATTGAAGTAAACGTCGATCAAATATTACATGCTAATCATCAAGAAATTTAGATTAGAATGTACTAAAAATATTGAATGTAAATAAGTAGAATTAGCAAAATAATTAGGAAAATGTAATTCATTCATCAAATTTCATGAATATTCTATTTTCGTAAAATCTGTTATATCAGATATATATTAATGTATTATTTGAGATAACTACTACAGTTTAGTTCGAAATGCCGATATTAAAAAAGATACAATTCAACAGTTATGAATAGTTAAGTTAGAACGCAGTTTATTTGCGATTTTACGCTTTCATTGTTGACAATATTTGTGTGACGAAACTATTTCATTTATTAAAAAAATTATAAAAATATTCACTTAAATAACGAAATTAATTTATTGAAAATTATTGATTGAATTTATGAATGATTTTTGAAAATTATTGATTTCGATTTCAGTTTTAAAAGCATTAGCCGAATTCCATCAGAGCAAAAAGGCCATATTTTTTTTTAAAGTTGCAAGTGAAAGCAAAAAGAGCTGAAAAAATTTGTCTGAAAATTTGGAAAAAATTTTCAAAAGATACAACGTAAAAGCAAAAATTTCGAAAAAAATATCGATTGAATTATTGTAGTATTCCTGAAGTAAAAAAAAATTTAGATTTTATTTATACACCTCCAACAAATTTTTTCTACAAAATTTATAAAACAAAAATTTTCTAATTTCTAAAACCATACCAAGCCTAGAACTGAGGTTTTGTTTATAGACTTATTGAACAGATTGGAAAAAAACGTTTAAAACATTTTATAAAAAGATATTGTGTTTCATATAAAAATATTTTCGAGTTACGTAATACGAATCTAAATTACATTTGATCATCATAAATCTGACAGATATATGACACCCAATATTTCCGTCAGTAATTTAGAAAAAAGATGATAGATGAAAGATGATATGGCATAAATTATGTAAAGATACGGTGGAATTTGGCATACATCAAATAAATAATTTAATTAGATATTTTTTTAGAAAAAACAAAAAAAAATCAATAATTAAAAATGCATATAGAATACCGACCACCCGAATAGATTCTATGAGGTTTAGAAAATAATAATTGCATATTATTGGAATAATATACAAATTTAATATTTTCAATTTAAATATTAATATTGCCGGCTTCCTCACACCGCACAACATTTTTCCCGACAGACACGTGCTGAGCTATTGTTTAACGTGCTGAGCCGTGAAACGTGCGCGTGTAAATTAAAAGGCAGTCATGTTTGATATTTTAAAAGGAAAGCTCATTGTCATTGTTAGTTTTCCATTAGCACAAACGTTTATAGAACGTTACATAATTTTATTAGCCAATTTTCAAATTTAATTGACTATGTTTCTTAATTTTATAAACATTGCTTAAATATTACATGTTAAGTTAGCTTCGTATATTCCATTAATTTATATTTTATTTTATATATATTGAGTAAAAACAATGATTTACCAATCTGAATTAAACCTTGATATTTCAATCATTTTTGTTGTTAAAACCAACTGAGTAACTGGAAATTCTTTTATTGTTTGATTTTCATGACCACTTTCTATTGACTGGGTACGCGTGTATAAATTGAATCATAAAGGAAATTTTATATCTATCGCAATATCACATTCAGAGAAAAATTAATATCTTTTCAATTAAAAAATCTCGATATTTTACATTATGTTTATTCAAGTATCGGCCGGTCAGTAAATAATTGAGCCAGTTACATGCATCCCAAATGTTGCCCGCACGGAAGTTTCTCGAGCAGAAGCACATGGTCAAGCAGCAGATTTCGACATATAATGACCGATCAATTTTATCTATGTAATCTTCAGGAGTGGTCCCCTTTCGGTATATACCTGATATAGTAAAAAACTGCTTTTTTCAGTTTTCATCAAAAACTTTAGCCCAAATGTGACAGCCATTACGCAAAATTAAGTTTTTCTTGTAGGTATTTTGATAGATTTAAGGTAAGATGAATTCAGTGCACGTTTATGTTATTTAATTTCTAAAATTTTTGACGCATAGAGAAATGGTGAATGTAGAAAGACATACTTATAAAATGCATTAAATATCTTTTCGAATATTTTGTTATCAACGTTCCCTAATTAATGTTTGAAGTGTTCGTAACAAATTTATCCTAAAGTATTTTATTTTACTTTATGATAAAACATAATAAATAAAACTTTGTGTAATAATATTTTGGGTAAAATAAAAATTTATTATAGAAAAAAGAGAATTCATTTTTGGTACAATATTAGGTTCAAATTCTTCTTTGTGTCATTGCAAATTTTTCCTTCTTTACCACAGTATCATATGACAATAACGTCAATAGTAAAAAATTTAAGCATTACGGAACTCTACCGTATTATGTTTTTCACATGTGCAGCCTCAACTTTTCTATTTTTGATTATGCATTATATATCACTAATAACATGCGTTTAAAACTTGTGCCTGTTTATACTGTTCTGTTTTGTACTATATTGGGCGGTGTTTTTAATAAATGAATTAGTAAAAAAAGTTATTTTCTAAAATTACTTTCCAAAATTTTCTTTATAGAATATATCTGGGTTTTTCCAACTTACTAAGGTATCACCCTTCAGTTTACTCTGCTCAAGTTCTAGGCGTATACGTTGATGTAACATGCGTTACACTAGTATAGAATAATCCGAGGTGGCATAAGCAGGAACAAAATGCAATTAATATCTCTTTGAAACATGTTGCTATTTTTCATTTTTGCCTCTTCCCACTCATTAATTTTTGGAAACATCTCACTACATTAACCTATGGTCAATGTTAGCTTAATATAGTGACATGGTTCGAACGGTGGACAATGGACTATTATTAGAACTAGATTTGTTCTTTTATGTTATCACGTATCTTAAACGAGAGTAATGGGAGACCCCGTCCTGATTTGGAAAAGCTAAAATATAATTCAGAAATATTCAGGCAATACGTGTGTCCTAAAATATTTAAAAACATTTTAGGATACAAGTCTAATCAAAAATTGGAAAAAACTCCAGTTAATATATAAGTATAATAGCTGAATATTTTCCAAAATTATGGGTTTTGTAAAAGGTCGACTTTCATTTTGCGAAATTTTTTTTCTTATTATTATTCTCTGTTTCGACATTAATTTTATGAGGTATGGTTGAAATTATGTTTTTTTTTTCATTTTTCTGCATTGTATGAAATCTTTTTTTCTATCTTGTCATTCTCTTTCTCTCAGTCTAAGTCTCATTCTATATTATAAAATATTGTTTTTCATGTATTAAGTTAAAGCCCTGGATTTTTATTAAAATACGACCTAATTAATCTTTAAACCTAATACTGATATTTTAATCTATTAAATACAATTAGCAATTCAGTCAGTGAATACTAATTATATCCCTAAATGATGTTAAGTAAAAAGTAATGTATTGGAGCAATATATAGATATTGCCCCAAGCCCAACAAAATCCAACCTCAAAAAACTTTCTTGAAATTCATTCTGCTTTCATGCGTGATACGCGAACAAAGAAAGGCAGTGTCAGAGGCAAATGGACAAACATTTCAAAACCAATATTTTCTTGTTTTATTATTCGTTTCATGTGCTCCTAAATGTATATTTCAAAGTACATTCAACGTACAAATGTCAATTATACGGGTTGGCCGGTAATGAAATAACGTATAGTAGAATAATGGCCATTATAGGAAAAGTACAAAAAAAATTTTCTCAATAATACTCAAGATATGGCATTTTTAAAAATATGGTCAAATTGGTAAAAATTATCCCAAGTAGCATGCAAGAGATTGTTTTTAAAAAAATTATCACATCTTTTACTTAGTTTTAAATTCATGTACACCACGACTATAAATAAAAAAATTCTGTAGGTCTTTTGTTGTTCTAATATTTTAGGGTAATCCCTTCAATAGATTGACTGTAAAAAGTAATACTAACTTTACTACTCTAGAGAAAAAACAATATTGAATAAATTGTTCGGTGTAAAATTTTATTAAAATATTTTTGTGAAAGTTTATGTATCTCTTGTATAAAGAGCATAGTAATGTTAAATAAAGAAACTTTTACTCGGCCGTTACAGTCTATCTTTTTGTTATTTTTGTACTAGTTGTGTATATAAATAATTACGTTTTTAAAATATCGAGAAATTAAGGATATAATATTTTCCCTTCACGTTTTTAAGCTTTACATAAGAGATTTATCACGGTGAGTGTTACAATTTTTTTTGTATTAAAAAATGTTTCGCCAAAATTTAAAACGTTTTCCCTGAATAAATATAAAAATTTCTTTTTTCACACAAATCTTCAGCTACTGTTACTTCATTGAATAATATTTTGTACATTAGTATATTCTTAAATCAGAGTTTTCTATCTGGTGTATTAGTTTAAAAATTTCAATCTAAGTCGAAACGTAGAATTGGAATAGAAGTCAGAACTACGAGTTAATCCATATTTCCGGTCTTTTGTTACTTAAATTGGAAGTGTATTTTATTTTATTATCTCTCTATTTTTATTTTCATTTCTTTGACAGAATAGCCAATGATACTTTCGGATGATTGTCATAAATTTTGACAAAAAATTCACTCAGAAGTTTCTTCAATTAAAGTATTCATCCATTCTAATGTGCATGGAAGTTTTGTGTTTACAGCAGAATAAATGAAATGAAACCAAAAAATGACAGGAACTGTAAATTAAAGTTATTAAATCATGATGCAACTTAAAAATATTGATTTCCATTTAAATGAAACTACGTGATGTAGTATTATTTCTACTATCTTTAATTTCTTTACCACGACCTAGGTTTCGTTGTATTACAACATCTTCAGGTGGGATATTAGCAAAGATAAATCAAAGATCTTTGCTAATATCCCACCTGAAGATGTTGTAATACAACGAAACCTAGGTCGTGGTAAAGAAATTAAAGATAGTAGAAATAATACTACATCACGTAGTTTCATTTAATTGTGAATAATAAATTTCTACAAAATTAACGCCAAATATATTCAATATTGATTTCCATCTTATCGCTTACCGCGTCGTTTGCGTAGATTTTTTATTAAAATATGAAGATTCGTCTCTAACTTTATAAATTATTGCAACATCTATCTACAAATAGTCATGAAAATTATTTTATCATGTGCTACCTTACTGACATGTTACAGTAGTTACAATTATATAATTAAACGAAAGTAAAGGGTTCACCAGTATTCATTGTTATTAGTAATCATTCATGTTATTTTTACGAGTTCGATATAATAACATTTTGGGTTAATAGTGACCAATATGTTAGTTTGAATCGTGAACTTTGTCCGCCTGCAACGCCTAGGCACAATCCAGAAAAAAAGACAAACCTTCAAACATATTTTCCGTGATATTAATATTTGGAATCTACGAAGCTCCAAATAATACATAGTCTATAAATAACTGCGCTTCAAAAAATAATCGCAGCCTATATTTGATATGATTACAGATTTATTAGGTAAACATCCAAATTTTCTTAATTGTAATTATTTTGATATGCAATACCAGTGGTACTTTTAAATATAAAATTATACCAAACAATTTTTCTGTTTTCCTCTAAGTCCACGAGGCGAGTTTTGTAAGTATTCTATTAGGATAATAAGAAAAATGTTTTCCAATCCCTACTAATACGTACCCATATAAATTTGTAAAACCAGAAAGTAATCGAAATTTTAACTAAAATTTATTGCTCTTCAATGTCTTGTCCTACTTGATAAATATGTCCATTAAACTTTGAACTAACTTGCCTTTAAATTTATTAACCTTGATTTGATACTATTTTATTTCTAGTTACATTAGAAACGATTTCAGTTAATTTTCCACGACAATTTTCATAGGTACACATATACAAGTGCAGAATCCAACTTTATATTTATAAGTGTTTCGATACGCATTTGGGCGATTTCTTCTTCTCCACCAAATCTTTATAAGATCACTCAAGTGTATGTCCATCTGTACGTCTGTCACATCCATTTTCTCAAAAACCATTTGAAGTAGAAATTTGAATAAAGTATATAACCCACGTATATCTCAATCGCTAATACTCAAAAATATTTACAAGGAAAGTTTATGGAGGCAAGTTAGTACTACAACTTTTTTCATTAAATTCCATAAGCAGTGTGAACTTCGTTTTGGAAAGGCTAGTTATAAGAGTATCAAAAATGTTTTATAATTTTAAATACGATAATTTCAGGTAGCAAAAAATATTTACTGGAAGGGAACTCCCCGTTAGATATGACTTATGATAAATAAAATAATTTCATTTCATACGTGGTATAAAATCTTCGACACGCGAATCAGAATCATACTAGGATGATTTTAATTTATAATGTGTGTTTTTGTTTTACAATTTAAATTTATCCACATTTTGCTGTTGCATATATTTTTAGGTTGTCAAATGTGACACTAATTAAAAACCATCCTATTACTTACCATTATTCTTCATAAACACACTTGATCTTTATTTACAACAATATTCTCAATATATTAAGATAAAGGGCAGCGTGGAAATAACATGCGGGGTGGTGTTAAAACTGATGTGGTGTTAGAAGAAACGCTGGCTCAGCATAGAACGTGTTAAATCTACTTATTGTACCGCTTTATCGTACGCTTCTAACGGTGTGCACCAAGGTCGCGGTGTTATAAGTAGAATTATGGTCTTGATATATGTTGTAGGATTTATAGCTATGATGGTAGGTGACAAATACTGGAAGTGAGGTTATTGAAAGGAAATTTTATTTATATTCTTAGCTTTATCATTTAAAACTTTTGGTCGTGAATGTATCCTAAGGTTAGACTTATAAATATTTAATTATCTCTTATTTACTTATTTCCTTACGACTAAGAAATTTATTGTTTACCATTTATTGTTTAAATTACAATAATTGAGATTTGCACTAGACAGAGCTACCTATACTTGGTGTTTCTCTACGAGATTTGGTGAGATCCATATCGAATGACGATCAGGTATCGGAAGACAGAAAGTGGAACGCATCCCCGCTAGATGTGTAGATGAACAAGTAAATGTCTCGGGATGTCGTTCGATATAAGCAATCCGGATTCAATTTTTATGTGATTCTATGGGGAGGTTTATGTTCCGCAGTGAACTTCACCTCGTTGAGGGTGATCACCAGTACCCTTAGATTAGATAAAACACCGCGACGTTATATTTTATACAATTTTTTTTACACAACCTTATTCTAAAATCGTTACATTTGAAAATTGTACAACTACTAATTTCGATATTTATTCCTACTGTTTATTAGAGTATACTTTTTGTGCTCGTGTTTTGTTCACAATGAAAATAACGTAAACAACTGAACGCAGGTAAACAAATTTTTTTTATTGAAATTCTCAAATTATTATTTTATAACATTTTGAATGCCCATTTTTTAAATAACTCTTACCTTTTAAATGTTTTCCATTCTTTTGTATTAAATTATTAAGTTAAAGTTAAATACCTTTTGTTCTAATAAACAAAACGCAGAGGGTTATTTCCATAGGATTTTACTGGAAGCTGCTTTAATGCTATTTTTGTTTCTATCAATTTATATAAGTATTGACCATTATATATTAAAAGAACGCAAATGTCATACCTCATGCAATATTAAATTTGTATTTTATTGTTTTGTACGTAATAATCTAGAATGAAAAGATTATAAATTATCATTGCTTTATATAAATATGGCCGAAATATCAAATATATACAGGCAATTGTTAATAATATTAGATGTGTAGCAATCTACAAATTATAAAACGTTATTCATTTGTTATCAGTGTGCAATTATGGAGGCTAATAGATGATACTACTCCAGACATGATGCTGCATTGAAAGTTATTAACAATTTTTTTTCTGTGAAGTATAAGTACCAATTATTTTCAGTAAATTTTATTACCGTATAGTTTTTCATTGTAATTCTATCGGTAGATCAAAGAATTCAAATTATTAAACCTCAACTTTATATCACTTTCATTTAAATTATTAAAAAATTATCGAATTTTATCGTACTAGAAGCAATGTGTTCCCATCTTTATAGTATTTGTCCAACAAACGAATTTACAGCGTACATGTTTATGTAATTCCATTATTGAAAGATTTTAGTTTTATTTGAAAGCTGACATTTAAAAATTTTAAAAGCTAAAGGACAAGAAACAAGACGGTCTTTTGCCTTCAGTTATACTGCGCAATTAATTCTGTACATCGTTTCTTCTTTAATGACGTCATAAAGATTGACATAATAAAATACTTCAGTTTATAGTAAATTCACCGGTTAAATATGAACAAAAATGCTCTATGAAATTTCTGTACAAAAATGCATACATAAACCAATTTAAACATCTATAATTAAATAATGTTTTCATTCAATTCCTTGCAAGTATTAATGTTCTTTTCCACTGTCAAAATATATTGGCTTACATGTGTTTGTAGGAATAAAAATATTTTGAACTTCAGAAAACTTCTTTGATATATTATTTATAAATTTTCTATTATTGTTTTTATATTTGCCTTCTTTTAGCAGGTTGTTTAAATATATACTTTGCTGAACCACCAAATTTTTAATTAAAAGAAAAGTAGAAACGAATATATATTCCACACAAATAAGTCTCTTCAACAATATATTATATATCTAGCCACAGAAAAAATGTTAGCTTCTCTCTACATTTTCGATTTACCACTCAAAAAATAATATTAAGTCATTTTCAAACCATTTAAAATTTTAGGCCAATTAAGTAAACACACATAAGTTTCCAGTTTCTTATTTTGCTTATAAGTTATTAAACAAGATCGATAAAAATATGACGTTGCTATGACATTAATGTTCTATTCTGAACATTCGGGTACGGAGCCCAAAAAAAAGGCTATTTATTATCAAATTATAGATACATTCATCATAGATTAAGGCCAACCGGAAAGTGCAGAAATATACAAAAATACACGGAATTTAATTATTTGAATATGCATATATTTATATTAAACATGGAGATAAGAATATCATATTAAGGTGGTTTTTATGACAAGCTCGGTATCACTATCGGCATGTGGGCAGTTTCGAATTTCAATGAAATATAACTCCGAACAGAACGGAAGTTCCATTAAAGCTTGAAAGCTTTATCTCATGAATGAATATAAGAACAGTTTTCATACTTCTTTCGAGCAATAAAATAAGTCTCTACATAGATACGGAAAAGCTGGCAGCGGAAGTTCCGATTTGTCATGTTTTAAAATTGGAATCAAAATTATTCAATATTTCATACGTTATTTATGATTTAGCGAATCTACAGAAAATGACTGAAACACATCGATATTTGATCGTTTGACCCCTTCGTCGATGTGTAATAAATTCGCCTTCGTTTTTTTTGCAGGCGCTGTTTTATAATTTTATTCGCGTTTTTACATGACACTAAATTGTTATTGACCTTAGTTAGGAATGGTATTTACTTGCGCGATCTATATTACTCAGATTTGAATGGTTTTTCTATTTTTTTTTAATTATGAAACTTTTTTATTATTTACTGGTTGCCCATTTATTTTTTGTTAACTTACGATTTAATTTCTTATTGTTTTAATTACTTTCTTTGCAATTTTATTCAGTCTATTGCAGTTTTCCACAATATAAAATATATTTTTTTTACTTTCTACTTTGATTGCAACTACTAAATTGTGCTAAAGATAATTAAGTAAAAATAAGTATTTGTTCTTCAAAATAATACTACCAAAAGTTCAAGCCTTCCTAAATTTTTTTTTTGGGTTTCCTTCTTTGATACTATTACCATTTCAGTATTAGCATATCTTTAACAAATATGATGTGACTATATCTCTAGCATATGGGGAAATGGCAAACAAACAAGTATTTACGAAAACCGCGTAAGTTTGTGTCACGATGCACATAAAATACAATCCTATAAATATCTATATTTATTTAAATAATCGCTTCAAATTATTATTATATAAATACATCTAATTGAAATTTCTAACCAAATGGTAGTATAGAGAATTAGTTCAGATTTTTCAAACCCTTTGTTGGAAAATAAGAGGAGAAAGAAACGGATTACATGCTATTTTGAAAGTTTATATTTTTTCAAACGGAGCTGAGAAATAAACAATTCCAAACGAAACTTAAATTTTATATCAAGGGATCTGTCCAATTATATCTTTTTCGTCACTACTTTAGATGAATCGGGTAGGCTAATTTGAATTTTAAAAACAAATGTAAATATAACGGTACATGGTGATGAATTAAGATGACCATATGAAGCATCTAGTTTTAAAATGTAATATACTTACATCTAAACTGTAGAACTTATGAATGTGAACTTGTGACAAATTATTGGACGGGTGCGACGAAATTTTAATTTTTTAAATGTCTTCAAAAAGAAACAGATTTTTCAATTTGTCTGTATTTTTGTTTGTACGTTACCTCATATCTCTCTTATTTGTTAACCGATTTAGTTTATTCCTTCTTTATTTAAAAGCAAATATATCTTGCATATTAACTTGTAATTTTTTTAGATATTAACTACGTACAAATGGAAGTATACCATAACATTTCTCACCAATAAAGAACGCAGGCATCATGATCAAGTTTGTCCAGTCCAGTGATAATCTCATAACAAAATCCCTAAATTTTTTACACGACTAGGGGCAACTTAAATTTAATCTTTCATAAATAAAGTAACTTCTTAATAATAAGAAATAAATTCATCGAGTTTGAACTCGTTTGATCTATTTTGCCGTAAACAGGAAAATAACAAATTAAATAGATAAATTAGTGTGTACAAAGATATAATGAAGATACTAATTGGTAGGTAAATTAGTAAGAATAATAAAATACTTAAAGCAAATAAATTATTTGCAGGTAGGTAAATGAGTACGTACAGGTATACAAAGCCACGAAGGTATGAAGTACCTAGAAAATTAGTAAGTAGAATGTATAGGTATATGCAGGCACATAGTACTGACTAGCGTAAAGACAAGAGAGGGCATATAATTTATATATCCGCATGTATGCATGTGTATACATACATATGTTTAAATTCATTAAACGCCGCAAACGTCTGTTTCAATTTAAAAAATAGAGATATTTTTGAATTCTGAAATGAAAACGCGAATACTTAGTTGAACATAAGCAAATTTGAATAATACTGTTAAGGATAAAGAATATTGAAGTCAGCGCCAAGTAATATGCAGCATTCATCTGTATATATATGTACGCATTTACGTGAATGAGAAAAAGAAGCATCAACTCATTCGTCGTGCGTAATACAATCGACAGCATACTGTTACAATCCCCAAAGCTTCCTGTTACAATCTCTAAAGTTTACGCCCCACACTTTGCCTTATATGCATGGGATAGATTTGAGTATCGTTCAATATAGCTTCGAGAGGATTTGTCTGCACCTGCTGTCTAACCAGCTTTGGAAATATGTACGTCGATTTGTTTACGGTTTGTAAGGGGAGATATGATAGATAAGTGAAGATATAGTACATACAAGAGGAAGTCCCATCTTATCTCCACAGTATTGCCTGTATTTCATTCAATAAAATAAAATCTATTTGAAATCTAAGAAATGATGTTTGGTTTTAAAGCCTTATATGTGCATTAATATCCTTATATTAGTTGACACAACCAATAGAGTGACTCTTCTTTACAAAATTATTTAATTTTATAAATATTAATAAAAACAGTTTAAGAAATACCCAAGCATATTACATTATATATTTCCTCGTCACTAAAATGTTTTTACACTTTTTCTGATATTCTGCTTATATTTAGACAGTATATTTATAAATATAAGCCCGAAGATACAAATACTATGTATCACAACTAATTTCAGTTCGCAACATATATAATTAATATATAATTAATATTAGGACTCAAAAATATTGGTACCAAAACGTTATCGGATCAAAATGAGGATCTCAAAATAACTTCTTTCGTTTCATATAGCATGTAAGACATAAATTGAAACAGCAAATTATAAAAATGCCATACTAAAAGGATCATATCCGCAAAAAGTATTAAAGTCAAAATTATTGAAAAAAAAATTACTTATACTAGGACTATATATAGAATATGGGAAACTTTAGGCAACTAAAGTTTACCAAAAATATTTAGCAATTACTCCGAATTACATCACTTTTGACAAATTCACGGTATTTACATGCTTGCAAAAGATGTTCTAGGTAATACACTGACCTGGCGAAAAATCATTATACCAGAAGTATTAAATGCGTTTGCAACGCTCGTTCTATTTAAAAGTACCATTCTTTTTTTTCTATAATTAAAGAAAGATTGCCAAATAAGGCGAATGGACATGAAAGAAATATAAAGGCACGTAATAATAGGAATGTTTCAGATACAGGTAGAGATGCATGAAGATAATAAAAGAACTTGGAGGAACTAAAATATTTAAGTACATCGAGACAATGACCATACAAAATTGAACATATATATATACATATATATATATATATATATATATGTATTAATTTTCCTTGCATATGTAATTTTTTAATTGTCATACCCCTATTAATTAACCGTTCTTAAATTTTTTGTTAAATTCCATTCGAAAGTTTGCATGTGCCAATATGTATGATATTGGTGTCAAAGCGTATTTTTGTTGCAGATCATGCTGGTTCGCATAATTTACTGAATCCGTCTCTCGTAATTATAAAGTAAGATTGTGAAACATTTATTATCTCATAAAATATTATAAATAATAGAATGATGTAGTAATTACATATTCCGAGAAAAACGAATAATATTTTTTTAAACAATCTGACAATTGTCAAAACCCTGGGAAATAAACTACGACCATGTCCGTATCTAAATGAAATTGCAGGTCATTCACTTCGACGTTGCAATTAGTTAACGCAACATCAGCTCTTTGACAAGTACTATTTAAATCCTTGGAGAATTAAACACGAATACATATCTCATAAAGTGTCTATTAAAATTATTAACTATAAATCAATGTGAAAGACAGTTACTCGGTACCGTGAAGCAAGACTTGAACTCGTCTAAATCTTGGTTCGTTACGATTTGCCTAGCCCATATAGGGCGTTGTACATATGGTTGCACACATGACACGATATTGTTTGTCACATTAATTGTTTGTCTCTTTCTATTAGTACCTAGATTTTAGTAAAACAATTACTTAGCTTTCATGTAAATGAGTGGTGAGCTCGATCATCCCAAACGATATCATATAATATTTATCACCAAATTGATCGATGAAATACAGGTACTAAGTTAAAAAAAGGAAATTACGAAGTAAAAAATTGAAAAAAAGGTTTTATTCATATAATTGATTCTACATGCAAACACGGGTTATCACGTACTATACGGCAAATTTTATTTCCGTTAGTCTGGCTGGAGCTCATTAAATTGGGATATCTCTGATTCGAGATAACATTATGACAAGCATAAAGTAATAAAAGTAATTATATTTTGAAATCATAGAAGGTCCCACAAATATGCATTTAGGGAAAATAAAATAAAACTTTTTTACAAAAGAAAACGCTACTTTCAATAAACACTGAATAAGAGACGCAACGAAAAATATAAAACAATAAAAATATCAGTTTTAATTGGAACTTTTGAGTTACAATATCGTTTTTAAAGTTTTTAAACATAAATAAATTTGCAAAATACTACTTTAGATATTTTTGAATTGGTGCCAAGTCGACGATTATTTTTCTCCCTCATGTGCACCCACAGAAAAAGATGTGTGCTATATTTTACTGAGTGCCTACTAATATTTTATTTATGTCATGTCTTTGTATATACCTGTATATACTTACTTACCTATCTACCTCTCACCAAATTAATTAATTCACGCATTTATACAAATTTATTTACCTACCCATTAATATCTAAGCTCGTTTTTGCTTTAAAATGTATCATATGTATGTTTGCGTTATAATGTATTATATACTGCTCTACCTATTCACTCTATTACATTCTTGCTTACTTCAAAATAAATTAAACAAGTCCAAACTCGGTGAGTTTATCACTCTTCAGTAGAGAATTCTTACAACCATCTTCGGGCTCCATCATTGTATTCAAATTCCAATAAAGAGACGATTTATGTCAGTCTCAGTATTAAACTTTACAAACTTATTAATATATTTTAATTAGACATTTACTTCCCAATTCAACCAAAGTATATGCTCTGTTCGCCTTAAATTTATATATTTTAAGAAAAATTCACGAGAGTCTACTGGAGAAAACACAAATAAAAAAAGAATCGATCACCTTAGTTAATACATGCCTGAGATTCGACCAGCGATGTATATTATTGAGTAATTATACGTTAATTCCCCTAGTCAAATTCTGAGGAAATATTACATACATTTCCTACAATAACCTCAAATTGATGAACAACGTATATGACGATGAATAACATATATGAATAACATATATAACGATAAACAAAGTAATGGAACACAAAAATATGTTTGAATAGGCGTCACTTAAAAATTACTGACTCAATTAAAATGGCGTCTTTCGAAGAACGTACTTTGAAACGTGGTTTGAAATTGCATTCAATTTCTATGGCCTCGAAATTGGTACCAAAGAAAGAATGTATTTAAAAAAAATAAATAAACGCGTGTTAGTGTTAAGAATTATTATATGGCACACCGTATTATTTACATACTACGTTATATTGGAAATTGAAAGAAAACGTTCACACAATTAACATTTCGTTTCAAGATACAAGTAGATAAATGTTGTGTAAGGTTGATACAAATAAAAAAGGCGGTAAATGTTGATACAAAAATATGGCGGTTGGCAGCTAGTACAACGCAGAGAAATTTTATTTTATTATGGAATTAATTTTTGTAGATCACGTGATATTTTTAAATGTGAACCATTATTCCACAGAAAAGGCAACAGGCTTTCTTAAACAATACAATGCACTTGAACTGATGTGCACTCAATGAAATTTCCAGAAAATGGATTGTATTTCAAAACAAGGAATTGCGGCATCAGACATTGTTGTTTTTATTTTTCAGAAAACGCCAGTCAAGCTTAGAATATTAAAAGAAAACTTATGTTAACAAATAAATTAAATATTTAATAAATTAATTATAGGAAATCTCCTGGAAGAGAACTACGACTACGAGTATATATCATTCACAATGGAAAGTTTATTCAAATTTCTAGTTATCATTGATAAATATATTGATAAATCGCGTTATTCTGTCCGTCTGTCTGTCCATTGATTATAAGCATTTTTCGCAGAGGTTATTTTAAGTAGGTTTCATAGAAGTAAACATTTTATAGGAAATGGTTTCTGAATTACAGACAAGGAATAAAAACTACAGAAGTCTACTTTTTATATTCTTGGACTTACGGGAACATTTTCCAGGATATACCATAAATTCTATTTCAAAAATTTTCTTAGAGAACACTAATATTGACAGCTCTTATTCTCATCTCCTCTTGGTGAAATAAATTAAAATAGTTTACTTTAAAAGTACAAAGTCTTTACTTATGAAGTTGCACTTTATATTCAATTATCAAGCCAAGTATAAGCCAATTAAAATCGTTTCCACCTTATTCTTCTGCTTAAACAAGATCTACAAGCAATGTCTAAAAGAGTAACTGTAGTTCTAAATGATTTTGAGCAATTTTTGCCAATCGACTTAGCAGCCGATTTGACACAAATTACTGAAATTCCTTTAGACATTAAGGAAGAACCCTATTACAATATTGGCTATAGTTTGAGACGAATCGCTTCGATATTGATATGCCCGTGTGAATATGGGACTTGTTTCTTAAATAGAATTTACAAAAGAGAAGCAATGGAATATATAATAAACTGGGTTCATTTATGGTGCCCTTTTTACTACTTCGCTTCCATACTGCAAAACCCGTAAGAAAAAACTATTCAATTATAGAGAGTGAACTCCGCTTTCAAAAAATTATTAAACATTAATTAAATTTTCCTAGTAAAACTTGTACTAAAGATAGATATAACTAAATAGAAACAGGCATATCTGCACAGCTAAATTCATTCCTTTTTCAAGAAGACTCTGGGTATATATTAATGTGCATGACAGTTTATTTTCAACAGTATACAAAAGATAACACATTGCTAACATGAAAAAGGGAAACTTTCCAAGTAAAACACTATTGTATTCGTACTAGCTAAGTTTTTATTAATAGTTGCATATTTTCTTGCTAAGAATTTTCTGAGATGAAACTTAAAACAATATTTGGTATACGCTTTTATAATACGATGACATTTATAGGCTTTTCCAAATTTTAGTTTTAAATAATAATTAATATTTTAATTCCATCACACCTATAAGCTATTAAAAAAACTGTTGAAAAAATATAAAATAATATAAGTATTTTAGGATACGGTTTTTATAAATATGTCTCTGTAAAAATAATGAATGGGAAATAAGACCAAAAAGCATTAAAAATAAAGATACGATTCTATATTCACCACTGCGATATTGACAGGGATCTCCTAATCGAATCCTGCACCAAGAGAAACCATTAGATATAAACTTACGCTTAATCAAGCCGACCTTGACTATAATTATACTCATTAATTCTCTGAATGGTCTATCTGATTGCTCCTATCTTTTCTCACAAAGAACATTACAGTTTTCGGTTGGAAAGAAGACAATCCACAGTCTGTTTATCACAGTAGGTACTAATAGTCGGACGTAAAAGAGTGTAAATAGAAAAAACTTGACGAGATGATACATTAGTCATAGTATATATGAAGGGACCATATTTTCGTGGATAAAGCAATGGTAGAAAAAACTAAATAAATATGAAATCTTATTTAGCAAACACCTCTATTTTTGTTTAATTACTTTTTATGGATTATACCCATTTCTCTCTACAGGCATAAATCTATAACGAATTTGGCGCTGGTTTATTCAAAAAACTTTAACCTATGCAGATAATTCTTTTCTCTATATTCTGCAAAATTATAGGCTAAAAGGAATTAAACTTCACAAAAATTGTCTACTTACTTTATTCAATATATTTATTTTATAATATAAAAAAAGCAATAAAATGAAACATTTTTTTAAGTACTAAGATTTTTATCGAAACTTTTGTAAGGAATTTTATAATGGGCAATGTCCTATTTTAGACAGTTGATAGCGGGTACAGTTGCAAAGTTATATATATGCATTAACGAGTTTTTGATTAGACTTAGCAAATAACAGTGAAAAGTTACAGGGTTGCATAAATAAAGAAATTTTAGTTTATTATTGAAATGCGTGTTTCTTTCCCCAGACGTTTCATAAGTTACGGGAAATTTTTGGTGCATAAGCATGTTACAGAAAGATCAACAGGTTTTTTTACCTATAAGTTATGTGCATCCAATAAAATTTCAAGAAAATCTACATTATCTCAACACAAGGAATTATGGCATCGGACATTACGGTAGTTATTTTAGAAAACATCAATTGTGTATTACAGATTGAAATAAAATTATTTTTTGGTTTTCAGTCGTTTAATTCATTTGTAACTTACATTTATTAAACAGTGTTATGAGACGTTTATCGATCAAATATCGATGGTAGACTAAACGCGCGTTGTCTGCGACGTTAAGACGCTATAAATGTCAGGTTGGAACAAACTTTCATCTTTTCCTTTTAAGAAGATATTATTAGGGCGGCGCTATGTATATTTATAGCAGAGTTAGTGTGAAATTACTTCAACTGATTTATTTTTATTCAAGGTTATTGCAAAAAAAATTTAAAAAATTTTCAATTATATGCCTTCAAATATTATAATGGATGTATATAAATTGTAATTAGTTATTTGCTTATAACACCGGTAAAATATTAGTTTCATTTAAAATAGGTACTTAATCCATGTTATATACAACGTTTTGACAAAAACTGTCTGAAACTACCATGCTTGCTAAATAAAACTAAATAAAAACTTTTAAAAAATCTTTTATGAAACAAAAATGTTTTCAGTAAAATTGGTTCAATTTTTTTCTAGTCCATGAACTAACCACCGGTATATGAATATTGACGTAGATGAAATTGGCGATAAATTGATTAACATTCTGATGCAGCAATTAAATGAATGAGCAAGTGAACGCCACGATACGGTGAAGAATTTTAGTGTAATTACATTCTAAATACAGAACGCAGCATTATAAAAAAGCTGTTAATCCTATGTTGTGGTTAATCTTATTTCCCGAGAAATACTTTTACATATTATTATTCTTACTTTATTTAATGAGTAATTATTTATTTTTAGGAAAACCATTCTTAATTTTGAAAATTTGACCAAAAATAAATTGTATAATATACTGACATCCATTTTTCATAAAATTGTCTTAAAATTGTTTATGGCCAAAGGGCCACTTGAACTAACCACCAATATACGTACTATATCTGCGTCATTAACAATGAATGGGTTAATATTCTGTTGCAGTAATTAAATGATTTAACAAAGTAGCACGCCATATGCCGAAGAGTTTTGGTCTAATTTGATTCTAAATATTAGAAATAACATTATAAAAAACATCAAATACTATGGTAGAGATAAACAGACATAATTATTATATATTAATATATGCAGAATAATATCATCTTTCCTTTATTTAAAGAATTAATCTACAAAAAAAATTATTTTTAAATAAATGTTCATGTAAATATAGTTCCAATTTCTGTTTCTAATTTATAAAAAAATTATTCCAATTTCTGTTTCTCAATTTTCTATCTAGGATTTTTTAAATATTTTTTTTAAAGTCGATCACTGATCTCTGAACAATCCGTAACACTGTTAAAGATTAAAAGGAGAAGAATGATTGACTTTCAATATATAATTAAATATTTGGTGGATATGGTGGTGCTTAAGGTTACCGATTGTATTATGCCAAAATAAGAACAAGCAACACGGAATTTGTCTATATTTATGGTGCGGTACTCTACGTGTGAAGATTTCAGTTGAACAAATGAGATGAAGAAAAGAATGTCATCGATATGTATTACAATGTTCCTACTTGCTAAATTCCCATAGGATGAGCTCTTGCAAATTTTAATGAACTAGCGACTTCTATGAACTTATCCACTATAAAAACATTCAGTATTGCAGAAATTCATTAATAAAAATATCAGTATTTTAATTGTTTTATTTTCTCTCAAATTAACGGTTTCTCTAATATTCATATTTAAATATCCAACCACATTTAATGCTTACACCAAAACATGTAATAGATTGAATAGGCAATGTTTCCAAAAACACGCTTTGATGGACGTTTCAAACAAGGCCTTATTAATGATAAACAAACATCAAGCAAATTATCGCGCAAAAGTTCAAGTCGGCTTTAAGCACAAAATATCTAACGAAACTGTCCATCATGTGTCACGCACATGGCTCAGTTACTCATCAGCACCCTTAAGCGGTAGATCATCGTCTATCAGTTAAAACGAGTGTCTATGGCATACGGCCTTGAGAAGTGTAATGAAAAATATTCAATGTACTCGGAAGGATGCGCATAATTTTATGTGAAACTTACATTTTATAATAGTTTCCTAGATAACCCTGAATAATATATGTATATATATATATATATATATATATATATATATATATATATATATATATATAAATATATATATGGAAGTAATAGTGGATGAAATAACTAATTTCCCTATATGCTTTCACGATATTTGTACCGAGGAAAAAAGGATCACACATCTACCTATCATTATAATACTCTGTCAATTATGTGGTGTTTAATACTTCTCGAATAAGTATATTATACCTTGGTCATACCGCAATAAGCTACATTAAATATTTTGAATGGTAAATTAGAAACATAGAGAACATTCATTAATACTAATCGCGTATCAGAGCAGTTTTAGGTATATGCTTTGCTTTGGAGTTTTGAACAATATTTATTGTTTTTATATATTTCAGATTTTTATGGATATCAAATCAAATAGTTTATGACAATAAATTATTTTCTGCTGTGCTTATAATTTTCATTTTAATTATATTTAAAAAAAATTTAACTGTGTTAAATGTCCTCGTTACACATTTCTGATTTTTAACTTGGGATAACCTTATGAAATAAAAAGTGCTTATAAAATTTCGCTTATCATTCCTACTATAGTAAAATTTAATTTTATATTTTTATAAAAAAAATCAACAGAGTGTGCACAATCACAGAAATGAAAAATAACAAAGCTACAACAGATAAAACAATTCAAAGTTTATGATGGTTCGAAGTTCAATTACGCAAATATCTTATAAAATTTTATACACGCTGGTTTAAAACTATGGAAACTATTATGTTCTTACAGGTGTTTTTGTTTTTCTCTGGATTCCAAAAAGACCAAACAATTTTAATAAATAACATAGCTGTGTGAGTTATGGTTGAGAATGCTGATTACTGTTTATAAGTAAATTAACAACTAAATTTACTAAAAAAACGTGAAAATTTTATTATAGTCAGCGTAAATACATATTATATCGATAAAAACTATCAAATGGCATATTTGTAAAGATTTTCCACAAGTCCCTAATTTATCCCAAATTTAATTCACTTGGAAATATTTTTTTCTAGTTTAGTTTACAGATACCATATTTTCATGTATTTATGCATATTTTAAAATTCAATTCTAGTACTTTGTAATAGTTTATGTTTCAGTAAATATAATAGGAATAATATGTCAAGTAGCGTAATCTTCCCAATTTGAGTAAGCTTAAATCCCAAACAAGTCTATTAGTAGCGGTTAAAACTTGTAATAAAATAAAACCACTTTTAAAAAAAATGTTCTGTTAACCCAGTGTTAAAAATTAACTCGAATTACAACACAAAATATATAAAAACCATATCGCATTCGTGAATATTTAAAGCCAAATGAAAAAGGCAATTCCTTACGCAACGCCTTCGGTCGTTAAGGCATATCGGAGCAAAACTATCGTCTTCAATGACTTCCATTTCCGCTTTTGGTTTTTCGGTTTTTCTGCTTGTGGCGTTTCAGCGTTTTCGTGGTATCCGGTATATATATATATATATATATATATATATATATACATATATACTGACTATAAATTTATGTCGATAAAAAAACTCTAATTATATGAGAACCTTATTGACCTTTTCCTCCATAACACAGTTTTTTGGTTGAATACCTCTACGTTTATCAATAGGGAATACGCATATGATTTTCTAATGTTTTTAATTTATTATTTACGTCATTATTTTACTGGTTACATATAATTGAAACATAAATGAATGATATTCCATTCTGAGAATTATATTTGTTTTTCAATATATTTCTTCTTATTAATTGAGATCTCTGCGTGAAATGCATGCTTGCAAAATTTGATACATAAAAATTGAAACTACAAAACAACAAAAAATCCAAAAAATATTTTCAAAATTAATGAAATATTGAAACACAAATAATTCGAATTTGTAGCCAAGATTATGAGAGACCGATACAAATTTTTATTTTAAATTGCTGTAAATTAGCATACCAAATAGCGTAAATGCGAAAAAGTGCTAATAAAACCATATAATCTGCTTCCTCAGGTCGAAAGCAAGATATATCTCTGTGGTTGCAAACTAATTATGAATGTTTAACTTTCTGTGAAATTCTAGCTAGTTGATGTCTTCAATTGTGCACGACGATGGAGTAAGAGACGACTAATGGTCTGAATTGATTTAAATTTGCATGAATTTACAAAATTGGGTTCGCCAAAATATTTCAGTCTCAAGAGGAAATGACGACGATGCAAATCAAGTGAAACTGAAGTGTTTATTTCAGAGTAGATTGATTTCAATTACAGGGTAATGAATATTCATGAGTATTCTTATTTCCATCGTAAACATAGGCCAATCCAAATATCGAAAAGAGCGAATGTAACGAAATTCTTTTTTGTAAAAGCTTACCTATATTATTTTAATTTTTAAAAGCTTACTTATAATATTTAAATTTTTAAATTGTAAAATGAATTGATCTTCATTTACGATCCTACTTGTATAATGAATCTTTATTTATATTAAAAGAAATATATATTTATTTTAGTCTTTTTAAAATAAAAATTATTTCACTTCCTTCAACTGTTTGAAGTTGTATCAGGTTAACGGTAAAATTAATGCGCCTAGCGCCTATTTATTACAATAACTATGAAACTGAAATTTTCTTTAAGTTAGTTTGAATTATTAGTATTAAAACGTCAATCATTGAATGCAATGTAGCATAGCGTATATGTTATCCCAGACCCAAAATAATCTACTAGTGAAAATTGTATCGAAACCCCTTTAATTTAATTTGCGTGACTCGGGGAAATATATTACTATTTTTTTGTCAGAGTTCTCCTAAATTATGATTAGTAAATACCTCCAATATACAAATAAAATTATTCGGCTGATTTATTAAATACATAGACAACAGTGTTCGTAATAACCAAATTTTTATTAAATCTAATAAAATAAATAAATTACAAATATGAACAATATAGTCAAATGTCATACAAATTGAGAAAATAAAGTAAATCCAATTCGAGTATATGGAAAGTAGAAACTATTTATGTGCGGAATAAATCCGACAACGTCGTCTGCCTGCGTACATCTACCCGCATTCGGGTTGCTTACGTCAATACCCTCCCACCTCTACCCTCCCACATCATTTCATAGTGGGCCACGCCCATTTAGCCAATGAATGTCCGGGGGAAAAATTTAAATGCCTGATTTAAAATACACGTAGCGCCGTCTATCGATGTAATAGATAAACTTATTTACACATTTTTGTAATTGCTACGTATCGAAGAGCAAGGCACTTTTTTGCTGTTTTACTAATGTCGATCTTGCATTCTATCGTTAATCTTGCATTTTCCCAATTACTTTCTTTCGAATATTTCCAATGTACAAACAATTGAAATAAAATTTACAGATCATGCAAAAATATGTGGGTTATGCAAAGTTAACCTTTTTACTGTATGTGCATATTTTATTATAAGGAGGCATCTCACATTTCCATATGGGATATATATGGAAAAAGTTCCTTAAATAAAGTATAAATATACCTTTTTCGAGAGAATATGAAAAATGCTTTCTGTACATATATATATATAGATATATATATATATATGTATATATATATATATATATATATATGTATATATATATATATATGTATATATATATATGTATATATATATATATATATTTATATACAAATATATATGTTGATACCTGGTGTATTTTAATCACCTTGGTAACTAGGTGTCTGATATTCCTAAAAATTATTGCCAATATTCTTATAATAAGGTTACCTACACAAATGCGGATATTAGTTCTCAGTATTTATGGCTATCCATTCTACATTGTGATAAATATAATATATACTGACAGTGTATAGGCAATGCGTTTCAATCTTGATATCAGCGTTAGGAGCTGCTCCTTTTCACCGAACTCTCTGAGCGACGACGCTATAACATTAATGCAAACCAAAATCTAGCGCTTCAACATTTTTAACAAATATATGAAACGTGTTCAGAGCTATGGGATTTGATTTTAATTACAGTAACGAAAATATAAAATAACTGTACGTTTGAATAAACTATTAAAAGTATATAAGCGACTAAAGAAAGAAATCAGAAAAAATTAACACTTCGTAGTGACAAGAGTTAGATAAATTATATAACTCTGTCTTTCTCTTGAAAAATAAACGGTATATTTATACTACTATTAAAAAATACACATCTGATTTTATACTTCAAAACATGATAATCCGATTTATTTATTATGGATACCCGTGATCAAATGAAATGAATAATTATATTTATTTATTGGAAGGAATTAAAAGAAATGAACAGTTCGAACGATATGGGAGCCGAATTGATAGCACTCATGGACCCAGCTCTTTGGGTATCCCATTTGCCTGCGGTTTTTAGTAAAAGCAGAAAACCTCCGCTGAGTCGAGTACGTCTGATTTAACGAAATAAAACTTCATAAATCGAAAGTACATGAAAGCATTTGGCGTTCTTTTACTTTTGATACTTAATTAGCTTAATTATTATGTATATTTATTAAAGGATAATTTAGAAAAATGTATTCGCAAAAAAAACGTAATATAATAGGAAATAGACAGAAATATAATTTTCATTTGTGAAACACTTAGGAAAGTCATATCTAACTTTTTTGTATTATAATTAACATTCTAGTTCAAGGTAGGTGTAATGCTAATTAATGTATGTTTGTTGCTTTCGAAATTTATATTACATTAAACACTACGTGATTATAAATTTCAATTCTATTAAATAACTTTACTAAAACGTAGTACCTAATTAACATTTAAACGCATGTGTAGTATTTATTATATCAGTTTATAATATGATAACCAAAAGTAAAGACTAGTGCCAAACACTAATACTAATAGCGCGCATGGCGATAAAAATATAACATACCTTTTTTTAATTGGATTTTCGATACTTATGACAAGAATAATCCTTTAAATAAATACAAAATATTACAATTATCAATTAATGAAAATAATCATATGTCGATGATAATATGTAAGGAGTATTTTTGTAATGGAATAATTTGTTTATATTTACGATTAAATGATAATTTTTTGTAAGTAAAACAAATTTAAAGGACATTATGTTCAAAAATCTTTATCAGTTAATGTGCAATAGTAATAATAGTCTTTATACTTTTCTTCATGTTTCGTCTTTTATTTCTATTCTTTAAAACGTCTACTTCAATAAAAAACAATAAAAACTTTTAAAGTATTTGTATTTACAGGTCATTCGACAACATTTGAAATTACTCATAAAGTAGGCAAAGTCCTCTCATGTAATGCGTCCGCATCTGAGGTTAGGAATAATTTTTCAATGCTTAAGCCGTAAAATTATACATATTTATATAATTTAAAAAAGAAAGACTATAATTTATAGTTGTGCTGTTATTATTTTACCTGGGATTTAAGTGAAAATATATTATATAAAAATATTTGGTCTTCGAGGGCAAAAATACATTATATAATAATATTTAGTCTTTGACGGCATAAATCAATTTAGTCTTTGAGGGGGTAAATATTGACCGTATTCATAACTGATTCACTTATAGTAGCTGAAGAGCGATACCTTTAATACGTCAGCAGTTCCTGGCAGTTGCCAAATATCGTAATGTGACGGACAGTTTATTATTCAGCGATGTAGAGTTTTGAAGTGCTTATCTTGTTTATTAATATACAGTGACACATTTGTCAAAACATTTTTAATCAGTACAAAATAATTGCAAAAGTCGAGCACTAATCCTAATTTCGTATAAAATTATTATGGATTAGGGTTCGTTTCTCATTTAAACGTCAAATTTTAATCCGTCGTTTTATCGACGTATTTTATTTGCAGAAATTGCAATAAATATAACAATGCATCCTTTTTTATTGGCGTCCATTATTTAATACGACTATCATCTACGTAACAAAAGCGAATACTAATTTCAAAAATCGCGATAAATATTGAAAGTTTAGCGCCTAGCTTCAATACTCTTATATTGCAATAATTGTTGAAAAACCTGAATCGTGATTAGTGTTAATAACATAATACTAACCTAAGATTAAATTCAACTTCATTTATTTTTGAGTTAAGAGTAATACAAAGGCAATATTTCTAGTCATGTGAATCGTATAAATAATTTGCAAATAAGTAAATTTGTACCCATATCGTGCCCTTTATATTAATAAAATGTACTTTTATCTTAAGAATAATTATTTCAATCATTACGCACAATTTATTTGTAGGTAATTTTTTATAGCGTGGAATAGTACTTGCATTTCTTTAACTGTATTTTTCGGATCAAATTAATTCTGGCAATAGTCACTAAAAAATTAAAACTGCGCTCACAAAATGTCTATTTCAAAAATATGTCAGTTACACTAATAATTAATATTAGAGCAAATTTGTCATTAGCCTTCGATTTCTTGACGTGATTATGGCAGACAGTGGACATCCTTGGCGATATTATCTGGGATTTAAATAAAGTTTCCCAACACATAGATTTAAAGATAAACATGGATTGAAACATACGTTTATAAATATGCTTTCAAAGTTATTACTATAAATACCTAAGATAACTCCAGTGTTTGAAGACAAAATACTTAAATCAGTAGTTAACATTAATGATCACAAAGACATGTCTCATTACTATTGGTCTCGTCAAAAGACTTAAAGTCTCTCAAAGCTATGGAAAGGACTGTTTGGCGTATCTGTACGAAGTATAATCTTATCAATAGAGCCGTCGGAGAATTAAGTTTGCCAATAATGCTCCTATTATTAGTAGGTGAGCGAGGAATATATTTTAAAGCGCTTAGAACTAACGATCGTTGAGGTAGATAAGTTCTCGAATTCTGACTGCGCATTAGAAAATGCAAAATGGGACGGATATGGTAAAAATCGTTCGAAGATATTGGATGCAAAAACTATGGGTATCAATCTTTATGAGAAGCTGCGAGGAGGTTTATATTTGGCAGTCTACCTCTTCCGCCTAATGGTGATACTATTCTTAACTAATACATCCATGTCATCAGAATCTTAGTGTGTGATTCTAAATGCTATATATGTATATGTATACATATGTCATCTAGTATGTTTGAAAATTTAGATAAGTATACACATATGTCATCTAATATATTTCACAATTTTTCTGAGATTTTGTAGTGCTTTCCAAACCATTGTAACCCTTAATAATAGACATTTCTTCGTTACTCTTGATCATTAAATTTTTTTGTTAATATAGACACAGTACCTTATATCCACTGCTTGTTTTTTTGAAGTACGGTTCATTTTTTTTCACCGTATATATTAGTTTTAATACATGTTTTATTGTACAAGGAGTTCAAGATGTTTTTTGATTATTTAGCTCTAATGAATATATATTTTTAGGATTTTGTACTTCAAAACCAAAAGCTAAACCATTAGGAGTTTTTCATAGTCCTTCTTCTTAGAAACCGATTAATGAAGAATTAAGTATATTAGTAATAATTTTAATTACTAATAGAGTAATATTATACCAATCTATTTTTAATTGGTGAAAAAGTTATAAATTAATAATGTATATTCATGTTATATATTTAAGCTGTTCTCAAAAATATTTACGTAAAATTTTTAGGAGAGTAGCAAGGTAACTTCTTGAAAAATAGGTTTTAGAATTCCCCATACAGTACGGGATATGGAAGGAAACGACTAATTACAGAGGTCTTCAATATTTATTTTTAATTTTAGGTGTATTTTCAGGCTTATACTGAAATATAGTTAACGTATGTCCCCGACCCCTCTTCTGAAACAACTGAATAGAACATTGTGAAAAAAATGGAATTTCTAGAAATAAACACTAGTCAAAACATTACTAATATCATGAAGAATATTAATGTTACTTTTTAGAAGATCTCATATTGTAATCACCAGCGTTTTGCTTGAAGAAACCTCAAGACTGCCAAACCCTCGCAGAAATGACATTCTTGCGTCGGTGGTTATAAAATGTTTATCGATGGCACTAATAAAAACGCCATCGATTTTTTTATAAATATGGGTAACACTAAAACTTTGATAAAACTAATCATAAAAATAAGATTTTCATTGATGGCATGAATAAAGACTTTGAGAAAATAATTTGAGAAATAATGATGTCACTGATATATAGGCAGAAATTTATCACAAATATACTTTCTTTGAAGGAAGGTAAGGGACCCTCAATGATGCTAGAAATAATACTTTTGTATGTGTGGCTAGTGGATTTTTATTCATGGTAATAATCAAAACGGCCATTATATTTTCAAAATATCGATGTCATTTATAAGAGCAGAGAAGAAGAGAAAATTTTTCAAGTATACACAAGCGCTTTTGGTAAAGGTTCTTTAAGAATTCCGAACGATGGTAGAAATGACATGTAGCCATTAAGTGTGTAGCCTGAATTACTTAATTGAGCACCAGTTATCTGACTTATACCATTATACAAATTTATTTTAAGTACAAATTGAGCGGTGTACTTATTTTGACGCGTACGTTATATTTATAACCTATTTAAAATTAAAATTCAAAATATTACTATAAAATTAGCCTTAAAGAACTTGGATATTATTAAAATTGAGGTAAATAAAACCTATTAATTAGAAGCAGAATTAGCATTACAAATTTCCATCCGAAATTATGTGCCTATCTGAACTTTTAAGATTACATAGAGTTTCTGTGAAATTATTTATACATGTTAATATTATTTTACACCTTATAAATATGTCGTCTAGTTTGTACTTCATAGGTGTGACATTTTATGCTTGGTTCAGAAACTATCGACAATTTTTAGAGTTTTCGGAAAAACTTTATCTAAATTTCCCATAATATAGTTTTTTCATACTTTTGAGAGATGGGGAGGGGGAGGGCAGACATATATTGTTGGGGATATTTATACAAAATAATTAAATATAAATTTGACCATTTCATAACTCGTCCTTTCAACTGACACGACACAAAACACAAGACACTGAAAAAAAAATATCTGAGATCACTTAAATACTTCAAAAATCAATATAACTTAATTTAAGTGGTATCTTTTGAAATAAGTGCTGGTTGATATATTTTACCGTATGACGTAGTCAAACGGTTGTTAAATACGTGATGTTATAAGAGTTTAGATTGTATTTCTTTTTAAGGGGGAAATCGGAAAGTGAATAAAGCATTTCAATATATATTAAATTTCGACAAAAAAAAATTTGTTTGCATTTTTAATAAACTTGTTTTTTAAATTTTTAACCAACCGCGTATATTATGAAGTTTCGTTCCAACTAACTTTCATAAGATTATTCTAACATTGAAAAAATTTATTAACTATGATGCACGGTAATTGAAATCGTTAGTTGTGAAATCTGTCTAGAAGAAGTACACAGAAAATCAAAAAATTATGGAAACTGTAAATTTATGCGGAACAGAAAAATAGTTGGTATGTTGAAAGGAACTGAAAAATTCAATTTGTATTAATATTATGTCGAGAAAATTTATAAGATGAATGTTAAACTAAATATTTTCGTTCCCCTGAGGAACCTCAGTTAAGTTTGTGAAATGATTTAACTTTTAATAAAAATAAGTTAGAAAGTATGATGTTAAAAGGAATGTCACCTGTCCTTTTACGTCCATCCTGTATTTTTACGTACATTTAATGTCACCTGTCCGTTTACAATTTTATAATACCCCATATTTTTATTATTCAAATGTACTCTGGTAAAATAATATCAATAGAAAAACTAGAGAAATAAAACTAGAGAAATATCATTTTTAATGATCAGAACAAAGTTTTATTCAATAATTCGCAAAACACGCTAAGTTTATTTCCGTTTCAACTATGTTTAACAAGCTATGAACAAGTTTTATCCCATAAATGCGCTAAACGGTTAAAGCTTAATATTTATTGCAATCGGATGTTGAGTTAAAATGCGAGACCGTCGATTTAAAGCGTTTATTTCCCGCACTTCCACTTCCGGGTGCAGGCCGTATGCATGTAAGTACCTCAGCGTTTTCATTTTCTCCTTTTCCGTCGGGGAAATTGTCTACGATGCGTTTGAGAGGGTTCAGGATATTATTTTGACGACATGTGTATGATACGTGAATATATTAATTTGTAGGTACTGACGTATATTGTGGTTAAAATGTACATATTTTGGGACGATAAATTCTGGGACGTATATACGCGGAAGGCTTGGTACCATAAAACATAGAAGTACTTATCGTAAGTATCGTAAAACATAGAAGTACGTATCGTACGTACTTTAGAAAAATTAGTTAGTCGATGCAATTAGCGAAATAAGTGATCTTAGTAATAAAGTTAGTAAATTATAAAAAAGAACAAAGGACTCCAAACACCATTAAAACAATTATTATGACGATATCCTTTCAAAAAACTTTGGTATCAATTTTCATTCACTTGTTATAAAAAAAATTAAATTTTATCAAATTACCAGTCGTTCTTGTTTTTAAAGTTGAATAAAATTGTATAATTCTAAAAACAAAATTTTGAGTAAGAAATTACGTAAGGTATTATCTTCTGGAACGAAATTACTTTTATTTTTCTCTTTACTTTTTTATCTGAAGTATAGTCCTATACTTTTCATGTAGAGTTATTCATACTTATATGAAAGACATTAGCGTTTTAAAGTTCTGTTACTAAATATTCTAACTGCCGTTTGTTCAACAAAACTATGCGTAAAATAATCACGTAATATCTAAATTTGGTCTCTAAGTTCTTGAAATATACTACATATTCAATATACACCAGGTACGGAGAGTGATGCAGGGATTACTGCAATGCGCTACGATGCAACAGAGCATTGAATTTACTCGACGTTTGGTAGGAAAACGGACTCTCAGTTTTCCTTTGAAACTATTGTCTGAGATGGAAAGCATTCAACAGGAAAAGCGGTATCTGAAAATGAAGGGATGATACATAAAAATTAAAGCAAAAGTAAAATAATGTCATTTACATATATATTTTTATTCAAATTTATTTTTTACAATTCATTTGATTTATCATAACACATCTTTGTCAAATTAGACAATTACTCAAGAGGCTTGTTGCAGAAAGCTAGGTTACCAAAAATAACTTAAAAGGACATGATTTTGTTACCTTCTTGTTGAAACGTACAATTTAACTATGGACTTTGCAAATGTCAACGTAAGCCATGCCGGCCTTTTCTAAAACTTCTGCATCAACATAAATTTTACGTCATAGTTTTTTATATCGAAAGTCAATCTCGAGTCAACAATTTCTAATAAAAATATTTTAACAAAAGAATTAACGGTCTTCAAGTAGCCACTAAATCAGAAAAGCATAAAAAATATATAATAATGAAAATACGAATATTTTTAATATTTTGCAGTACACAATTTTATCTAACCATAAAAAAATTGGGAAAATACTGCTACCACTGATAGATATTCAAGGAATCAATACCACGTTAACACTTCTGTCTCTCGATCTCATGTACATACCCACCCATATTCAAACACATGAGCGCCAGATTCAATCTTCCACTGAATTTAAATATCTCTAACAAAATTATAAAATTTTCTGAATTGATTTGTGATCAAAAATAATAATGCAATGGAAAAGTTGTGTATGCTTTTCAGGACGTTTCCTATTTAGTGTCAATTTAAAATCGGTTATTTTTTTGTTAAGTTTAATTTTTTCGTTTTAATTGCTTATGTTGCCCAAATGTTATGAACTCAGGAAGAATTCAATAGTACCTCATTATCTTCATTAAAATATAAATTAAATTACAAATATACATTTTCATATATCTACATACATATATACATGCATGCACTCAAGCTTATATACAAAGCCATATCATTAACATTTTCCTTTATTGGGTTTATCATAGGCACTGCTTCACAAATTTGTAAGTACATAACTGTGCATTATAACTCCACCCACATATGCAGTATAACTCCACCCACTGAAGATCCTAATTGTTTCATGTCTATGTGCATACCTACACATATTTGCCAATCTGCCTTCTTGTCTCCTTTTTAAGTTGAAAAAGAAGTCGAAACAAGCCTACGATAAATTAATGAAATTATAGGAAAAAGTAACATCAATTTACTGATAATAAGATTATATATTGATAAACTAGATATCTATATTGATACAGTTTAAATCTGGTCAATCTCAAAATAACATATTCCCTTGGCATCTTAAATCCATTCATTGGCATTGATCACATTATTAACCTTAAGGTCATTGAACTTGAGGAATTAGATCAAAAAGCATACATCCACTCCATGGATTATAACTTGATTTTTTAAGAAATACAATTAGAGGGATTCAATGTATGTCTCAAATAAAATCGCATAATAATAAGCAAAGGTAGAGTCGTAGACTATGCAAAATTAAAATTGGTAAAAGAACATCGTATCTTTTTTAATGTTTCATTACATAACTATTTTCGACTCAATTAATTATTATCCATCTTGTTATTTAGAGCCTCTAGAGATTAAAAATATTGAATTTTCTCAAACTGCCATAGATATTATGACTTTTATTCATCGACTTCTGATTTCCATCTTTTTAAGTGTTTTTTGAGTTCCGTACGCCAGAAGGGAAAAGTAAATTTATAGGATCACTTCGTTTCCCCTCTCTATCTGTGCGTCGAGATCCTTTTTCTTAGGAATGGGTAAAGGTATCAAGTTGAAATTAATACAAAATACTTAAATATATGGCTCCTTACAGCTGTAAAGACGAAGCTTCTAAGTCAACACAAACAAAAAATACGGCTATTTGTGGCGCATATTTTGCCATTCGCAAATAAATCAAAATCTACAGGATACTTCTCGTTGGCATAGAATCATGAAATTTGGCAAAAAGCAAGGCCTTAAGGCACAAGTAAAGAATTTGTTAATTTATAGTTATACCACAAGACATATTTTTTTAAATATGCGTCTGTGAAAGATATCTTCGTTTTAAAAAAATAATTTTTTAATAGTTTAATAGGAATATTATATAATATTAAATGTTCATAAAGACCTAAATATGTACAAAGTCTCTTAGTGTAAGTTCTACTCATGCTTGACAAGTTTTCTTTATTTAAATATTGCTATATTAATATACCCTCGACGGACAAGTCCTCAAATTATTCATAATCAATAAGAATTCATGATGCACTAATTTTACCCAATGCAAATAAATACCTAATTAGGTTTTCTTTCGAAATTAAGTTTTTTTATCTGCTAATCTTATTTTTTATTAGCATGTTATTACACTTATAAATAAAAATAAACGTATAATAATAACCGTATTACTCTTACAACACATTATTCCCCAGTTATCATAGATAATTAATGCCTTTTCTCCTTTTTTTTCATTGGATTTCTCCATTAATTTTATGTGATTAAGTTGGTTTTGTTATTTCATTCCATTAACACGACCATTTAATATACATTGCATTAATTGCTACTATAAACATTTGATGGTAATAAACTTTTAGTTTATTACGTATCTATTTAGTGTATGTGTTATATCATCATCATCATCATATTTGGCAAGACAGCCCAGGGGGAGCCAAGGCCTTCTGTTGGAGATTCTTCCAGGAGGTTCTACTCTTCACCTGGGTTTTCCAGTTCTTTATCTTGAGAATGTTAAAATCTTCTTTCACTAAATCGATCCATCGTAATTTTGGTCTACCTCTTCTACGAGGTTTTGCGATGAAAACTTTCTTCACTAGGTTTTCATCTTTCATTCTAGATACGTGGGCAGCCCGGTTCATTCTTTTGATTTTAATGGTTTTTATGTCATCAGGTTCACCAAACAACCTATAGATTTCTGAGTTAAGACGTCTTCGCCAAATACCATTTCCCTTGACACCTCCAAAAATTCTCCTCAGAACCCTTCTTTCAAAGGCTGCTATTTTATTCACTCCAGTTCTAGTCAAAGGCCAGATTTCTGAACCATATACTAGAACTGGCCTAATAAGAGTTTTATATACTAATAATTTTATTTTTCTTGTAAGAAAAGAAGATTTAAGGATGGAACTTAGTCCAAAAAATGCTTTATTGGCCGATGATATGCGTTTCTGAATTTCAGAGATAGTGTCATTCTCATTGTTAACACAAGATCCAAGGTAAGTAAAGCAGTCAACCGTTTCAAATGTATGTGAGCCAATCTCCGAACGATTATGTGCATTATTTGGTGGAGATTTTTGTATAGCCATATACTTAGTCTTGGAGTCGTTTTTTGCCAGTCCCATTTGATTTGCAGCTATCTCCAAAGACGGAAAGGCCTCTCTCAAGGCTAGTAGGTTTCTAGCAATTATATCAATATCATCAGCATACGCTAGGATCTGAACTTATTTGTAGAAAATGGTATCCCTAGTGTTAATATCTGAATCCCGAATAGTTTTTCCTAGCGCAATATTCAAAAGTAGACACGAGAGTGAGTCGCCTTGTCGAACACCATTATTGACACTGAGATCTTCAGAGAGGGCACCATTGAATTTTATTTTGCATTTTGTCGTCTCCATAGAACACGAAAAATGTTACATAAAAATATAAAATAGAAAGTTATTGATAATTTTTTCAATAGGTTTATGTGCCCCTAACGGAACTTTTACTTCGTGCATTAAAAAAAATGTGATATCATTTTCAGATTTTTGAGGCGAATTACTCGATATTTCATCATTGCTCCAAATTTTCACGTCGAACCGTAAATAAAAAAAATTTTCTCTAAAATGATCGCAAGAGACACCTATCTTTCAAATTCTTCTATCTTTTCAAAAAATATTAAAACCGATACGCTATTTAATATATAGAAAGATTAAATTTTTAAGAAACAATTTTTACTCTCTTCATTTATTTAACAATTTGTTACTATTGTAAGTTTGATACTAAACATTTATTTGTGTCTCTTTAAATCTTGCGTCTTTTTTGCTAGTTATGCTAGCGTATTTATTTAAAATTAATAGAAAGATATAACGATATCTCAGAAAAGGAAAATTAGTAGTAATTTTCCTTTTTTGAGATATTTATCTTGACACATATTCATTATGCTTATGGGAAACGATTTTCAGTATATTGTTTGATAAATTATAGTAAAACGCGAGTTAATCGGTACATCTGAACATCTCATCATTATAGATACAGATAACATTTTATTCTTTAAGTACAGTACATGTCTCGAGGGAAAAAATGTTTCCAAACTAATTACAGCGAATATCTTAAAAATTCTCGATGAATTTCGTCTATATTACTAAATTGAAAAGACAATCATATTTTAAATGAAAAATAAAACTTATGATATTTTCCATTACGTAAGACAGAAAAAAATTTATTGGAAAGCAATATTCAAAACGCATCCGAATTTATCCTGTCATCCTATTCTGAAAAAAATAATTTCATTTATGTATATTTTTATATAAGTAAAACGAATAAACAACAGAGAAAGATGTAACAAAAAAGTAATAAAATTTTCAATGGAATTTACATTTACTTCCTATTCTGTTATTAAAAACTTCATTTCATTTTGTAATACTTTTAAAGACTGCCTTTGTTTGAGGAATTATTAAATTGGAATACTTGCAAAAACTATCACGTTACATAAGTAATATAATTTATATAAGACATTTGATGTAATAAGCCTAGTTATTACATCAAATGCCATATTGCTTCACAATGTCAATCGATATCAAAATGATACATTATTTTTGAGTCTTTGTACATCTGTCTATTAACAATAAAACTTTAACGTTACCGTCAATACATTAATTTGTAAATACTTACCGTGAATACATTAATTTGTAAATACTTACGTATATTGTGGTAAAATATACATATTTTGGGACCATAAATTCTGGGACGTGTATACCCTGAAGGCTTGGTACCATAAAACCATAGAAGTACGTACGTATATACTTTAGTAAAATTAGTTAGACCAATACAATTAGCGAGATAACTAATCTTACTAATAAAGATAGTAAACTATAAAAAAGGACAAAGGACTCCAAACACCATTAAAACAATTATAATGACGATATTCATTCAAAAAAAATTGTTATCAATTTTTATTCACCTGTTGTTAAAAAATTAATTTTTAACAAATTACGAGTCCCTCTTCCTTTTAAAGTTGAATAAAATTGTAAAATTCTGAAAACAAAATTTTTAATAAGAAATTACCTAAGGTATTATCATCTGGAACGAAATTGCTTTTATTTTTTTATTTACTTTTTTATCGGAAGTATAGTACTAAATTTTCATGTACGGTTCATCACTTAAATTAATAACTTTAGCATTTTAAAGTTATGTTACTAAACACGCCACTGCCGTTTGTTCATAAAAACTTCGCGCAAAATAATTACGTACTATCCAAATTTGGTTTCTAAGCTCTTGAAATATACTACATATTCAATATACACCAGGTACGGAGAGTGGTGCAGACATCGTTGCAATGCGCTACGATGCAACATAGCATTGAATTTACTCAACGACCGGTAGTGAAACGGACTCCCAGTTTTCCTTTGAAATTATTGTCTGAGATGGAAAGCATTCAACAAGAAATGCGGTATCTTTTTCAGATACCGCTGAAGGATATAGGGATGAGGGGATGATACATAAAAATTAAAGCAAAAGTAAAATGATGTCATTTACATATGTATTTTTATTCAAATAAATTTTTTACAATTCATTTGATTTATCATAACACCTCATTGTTCTTATTACACAATTAATCAGAAGAAGCTTCTTGAAGAAACCAGGTTGCCTAAAATAACTTATAAGGATATGATATTGTTACCTTCTTGTTGAAACGCACAATTTAGCTATGGACTTTTCAAATGTCAATGTCAGCCGTGCCGGCCTTTACTAAAACTTCTGCATCAACATAACTTCTATATAATAGCCTTTTAATATGAAAGTCAATATCGAGTTATCACTACTTAATAATTTCTAATAAAAAGGTTTTAACAGAAGAATTAATAGTTTTCAAGTAGCCACTAAATCAGAAAAACATGACAAAATATATATTAATGAGATTACGGTAACTTTTTAAAATTGTTTAGTACATTATTTTATCTAACCATAAAAAAAATTGGAAAATACTACTACTACTGATAGATATTTAAGAAGTCAGTACCATGTAAATACTTCTGTTCATGTACATACCCACCTACATTCAAACACATGAGCGCCACAGTCAATCTTCCACTGAATTCAAATATCTCTAACAAAATTATATAATTTTCAAAATTGATTTGTGATTGAAAATAATAATGCACTGCAAAAGTTATTTATGCTTTTTAGGACGTTTCTTATTTAGAAGTTGTTTAAAAACGGTTATTTTTTTGTTAAGTTTAATTTTTTCGCTTTTATTGGTTATGTTTCCCAAAATTTTACAAACTCAGGAAGAATTCAACAGTATCACATTATCTTCTTTAAAATATAAATTAAATTACATAAATACATTTTCATATATCTACATACAAACATACATGCATATATACAAAGCCATATCAGTAAGATTTTCCTCTATTGGGTTACACAAATTTTTATGTACATACCTGTGCATACGTATGAAGTATAACTCCATCCACTGAAAATCCTGATTTTTTCATACCTACACTAATAATATACTTGTAAATGTACCAATCTGCCTTCTTGTCTCCTTTTTTAGTTGAAAAACAAGTCCAAACAAGTCTACGGAAAATTATAGAAAAAATTAACATCTAGTAATTTTACTGATAATGAGATTCTATATTGATCAACTATATGTATATATTGATACAGTTTAAATCTGCTTAAACTGAAAATAACTTATAACCACTTAGCTTCCTGAATCCATTCATTAGCATTGGTCACATTATTAATTTCTCGCTTATTTTTCTCTCTTTAATTATTTAACAATTTTTTAATATTGTAAGCTATTAAGCGGTAAAAACGTTAATATGACTTTATTGATTTCTGCCAGTCTAGCTGCAGGTATTCTGTTTCTACAGATTTTATCACAGCAATTTCTATTTCAAGTTCTTATTTGAATTTTATGTTACGAAGAATCACATAAACCTCGAAGTAATATTAAATCATACCGAACTAGCTTTTAATATATTATTTTAATATGTACATAAATGAATCGATGCTTGATTTCAATTATATATACATACATACATATAAATATATATATATATATATATATATATATATATACATATATTTGTGTATATATACATATATTGTTTTGTCCTAAAATAATGAAAGAAGTAAAATGAAAAAAAACTTTTGAATAAGAAAAATTGTTCACCGTTCTTTATCTTTTCGTATATAACTTAGTATAAAGAAATAAAAAGTACCGTTAACAATTTTTTTTAAACTTAATCATCCGAATAATCATTCAACATAGGGTTTAATGGAAAGAAACCCTAATAATCGTTCAATGTAAATTTGAATGGAAAGACAAGTTATCTATTTAAAAATAAATAAATTGAATTAAAAGTAAGCTCCTTAAATGAGGCTATGTATATTGCATGTAAATAAGATAGGTTACATTTCTTACAAAATTTGCTTTGTAAATAATTACTCGTTCAGTCAAAATAAAAACAATTAATATTTACCTAATACTGGCGGAGAGAGATGGGGCAGCTAAGTCGTGGTACTCACAGTGTCCTTAATTATTTTTGCCTCTCTTCTTGTGAAACTTCTTCGACTTATTCTGCTTCTTCAACCTGTGTTTCCAGCACTACGAATTGTCTTCAACCTGCGTTTCCCGCACTACGAATTGTGTTTCCCGCACTACGCTTCTTCAACCTGCGTTTCCCGCACTACGAATTGTGTTTCCCGCACTACACTTCTTCAACCTGCGTTTCCCGCACTACGAATTATTTTTGCCGCTCTTCTTGTGAAACTTCTTCGCCTTATTCCTCTTATTCTGCTTCTTCAACCTGCGTTTCCCGCACTACGAATTGTTCCGCTGCGCCGAAGTAGACAATGGGGAGAGAGGGAGGACCACGTCAACACATACCTCGCCTATCGCCTCAACCGGTAGCCAAACGCTAACTGTTACTCGTTGGTAAATGAAAAACACTCGGCAATTAACATGGCGAGGAAAAACAGCTCGAAGATTTCATTTACTATCACGATATCCGTTTCTATTTTACGTTACTATTTATTATTATAATTTATTTTAAATAATTATTTTTTCTGAGGAACATGGTATATATATATATATATATATATATATATATATATATATATATATATATTTATATACTGTATATGCCTACAATATGATTAAATATATCTTAAATACCGAGTTAAGCATATATGAAAACTATATGAAAGCACTGTGCAAAATTAATATACATATTTGAAACAAATAAATAAAAAAAATAATTAGAAAAGGCTATAAGATTCACATCAAGGCGTGCTCGAAATCCACCTCACAAGATCAGTATTTTTGTTCGTACAGAAATTTTCGCATTCGTCGATCATTTCATTATCTAATAGTTCATTCCAAATACTGAAGGGATCTTTGTCATCGTCAGCCATCAGTTTTGAAGAAGAAGTACAGAATATAATATTATAACGTTGCGTACATACCCTTGCAGAAGCGGGCGTCTTTGTCCACTTATAACGCTTTTTTCCATAATGAAAGTATGATCGTAATTCCGAAAGAGGCACAGTCTCTGAACTATTGCTTTAATTTTTTTAAGGTGCTGACCTTCGTTTACATATTCATCTTCCTCACTATCATATTAGCACATCAGTTCAGTCAGATATCAAAAATGCCTTCGATATCCGAGTCATATGAAGCTTGTAACACCGAATTGAATTCTTACTCGTAATATTTTTTGCCGGTCGCCGTAATCAACCCTGAGATTGTTATTTTAAGCGGGGGGAATTTATAAGAAAATCTAAAAGATTTAATAATATATTTTCTACGCAAAATATGGACGTGTAGCCTGACAAGCTATAAACAATTTGTTGATAAGCATCTAGCGACACAACCTTATTCTTTGCTCTCTCTATGATACCAAAACAGAAACTACTGAGCTGCTTAGTCGCAAGGAATAGAGGAAGGTGTTGAAAACTAAGAAATCGATATTGTTGCGGAGCCTGTTGGGTTACATGTCCATACTCAAAGGATATTCAGTTAGTTTTAATTTATATGAATATTCAATTAATTTTTTACATAGTGTAAGATTAGAAAGTTGTTATTCATTTATTTATATATAACTTAACATATTACTTCCACTTATGTATTTATTTATGGTTTAACAATATATAGAGTAATATCTGGGTTTTGATATTAAAGAGTATCAATTTGTTAATATTTTAGATTGCTGTTAATACTGATTTCTATGGTTTTTGGAGGAGAACAAATTTATTTATTTATATACCAAATTTTTTTATATAAATAAGAAAAAAATGGCACTTATCCCAATTAATATTTAAAATGTTAGGTGGTAGCATTGAAGACTCGACAGTGTACAGTTTGTTTAGTCTTTTTGGATCGCATTTTACACTCATCATGCATGTGTAAATTTTCATTTACGATCCCCCATTTTTGTGCATCTATTTTCTTTAATTCGATTTTAGGAGCATTTCCCCATCTCGACTTATTCTGTTACTTAATTCACTAATTCAGAATTAAGGTCGTAGAATATTTGAGTATATCACGACCCATATTTAATATTTTACACGCTTAATTTATATTTCATATATTAGACATATACATTTTCAACGATATTTGTATTCATTGCATATTAATTGCCTATTACGTAACTTTTTATTTTATTCCACAATATTTTAAGTCAATCCGGAACTTTACACAACTCTAATAAACAACGTACCACACTATATGTGAGGTTAAAGTTTCAAGTTCATCCACATAAAACTTGGAGGCCTTCTTGATCTAGATATCAATGAAACTATGTGAGTAGAAACATTTTCCGGAAAAATTGTTTTTGTTCTGTTCGAAATTAATTCAAATGTAAAAAAATTATTTTTATTTCATCGCCACTACTATCTAACTGCCAAAGTCTTTCGGCGAAATATAATATATAAAGATTTATAATTTTAAATAGGCGCTAATTTAGCTACAAAAACTACGTGTATATATATATATATATATATATATATATATATATATATATATATATATATACTTGATTTCTACACAAAACTTTTTCTCACTAAAACCTTTAATCCAGCTATGAAAATTTTATTCAAATTCATTTCACTCCAATTTTTTTGGAAATTTAATTTTGCACAAAAGAATATAAAATCTAATTTTATTACGTTATTTTAAGAAAATTGTTAATTTACAACTTATTTAAATAAACGCTTCAAAAGGTTAAACTTAGTAATTATATGTATTTTATAAGGCGTACAATTCTAAGTAGGCAGCAAATTTTACGTAATCCAATAGTGTTCTGTATAATATTCTCTAAACACATTTAATTAAACTTGAATGAGGAACGTGAGTGCACCAAGCGTACTTTGATGTAAATATTAAATTACCTTTGAGACTTCGTTATGTTCGCTGTGCTATTTTGAGAATAAATTTTGAATATTTAATAACTTGCGCAATGCGAATGATATTGCATGAATATATATTTCAAACAGCGACAAAGACAGCAAGTTTCAATGTCCTTGCAAAGGGAAAATTATTTCCTTGTCGCTGCTACCTTCGACTTTGTTTATTATTTCATATAAAACAAAGACGCTAATCAACGGACGTTTCTAAATAGAACAAAATCTTTCAGGAATTTGATGTTAACGAGATTTATATTTTGTAAGAAATAATTAAGTCTACTTATTTTAAAAAAAATATTGTACTATGTTCATCCTTTTGTACTTTTATAAAGGTCATGAAAATATTGCATTGGCATTTGAGAGAGTAAAAGAAAATAAGGGAAGAAGTGTGATTTCAAAGGAAATGTTAGTGAAAAGGCGCAAATTATATCGGACTACGCAAGGGCATACGTCTTTGTATAGTCCAATATATGTTTGTAAAGTTTAATAAAATGTGAAGGAAGCAGTCAAATGACTACATTTTGTTTCATTTAATAATACTTAGGATAGCCGACAAAAAGTTCAAAAGTTCGGAAATCTGTTCCTCCCTTGAGTAATGCTACCGAAAATATAGATTTGTGTCCCATAAAAACTGAAGAGGAAGTGTTTATATTAGAACCAGGCACATTGTAGGTTGGTATGTATTAGTCAATAGATGGTACCTGTTTTTTTTTAATTATAATCAGGAAATACTTTTTGTAGGTAAAGAAGAAAACTTAATTTTTTTTGTATACTAAAAGTTTTCTGGCAGACACCGCAGTAGCAGTAAAAAAAGGTGACAATTATAGTAATTATATTTCTGTATTATTTACCAGCCCAGATTCTTGGGTTTTTTTTTACTACAATTCAGATAAATGTGTTACCTTTAATACAAAATCATTGAACCATGTTTGTGAAACCAAACGACGTTGAATGATTTCGTATTATATTGTGACTTACAATTTTTTTAGTGTAATTTACGCCTAAGCTTATTTCAAATAAAAGTTTGTCTACCTTTGACTGAAACGATATGTTTAACCACGATATAAAAGTTTTTTTTTTAAAGACTTTTATTTTACATGCAAATTGGATGGAATTTTGGATTAAATCTATTAAATAGGTTTAATCTCCGCTCTTTGTTAAAAGGCACATCAATATTTAATCTCAAAAAGTATAGTTTACCCATTCCATCGTTTTAAAGGCGTTATTTAGAAATCCTTTCACAATAGGAGCCCGCGTTATAAAATAAATAATGATTGTAATAAATGGCTGTCTATTCATATTGAGCACATAAACGAAACGATATTCTGAATAAAACTTGGTTTTTTGGAAGCTTTCTCTGCTGGCTCTTCTAAAACCATCTTCCTCGAGAATTTTATATTCAGAATTGTATTACTGTGTTATTTCTAATCCACCGCCATCTATATTTACATAATCTGAGACATCGTCAATATGAATATTAACATGCACATATATTCTAAAAAACATACAAATTCAAAATGATGATCAATTAAAAAATGCTCGAATTTATGTACCTATTAATTATTGTGGTATACTAATTAGGTTAGCTTTTATTTATATGGCCATTTCAGTTTACCGGCCTTAGTTTATGCGGTAGCCGAAAAGAATAATTTCACCTCTTTTGAAAAACGTGAAGTTTTTTAATTATAAATATTAAAAAAGGCTCTGACAAATAATTCCAACCTAATAGGGGGTAGACTTCAAGAAGGTTTCTAATTTATCAACCTTTTTTTCTAAATATTAGGTACCGATTCTTGGCTTTGTAATAGAAGAATATACACTCATCCATCACTAAGCATATATTTCATAGTAGTTAGTTCACTGGTCGCACTAAAACTCAAGAAATTTAATTTCCATATTTTGTATGCTATTACTAGTTCTTAAATGAATGGAAAATCAAATGCGGCTTTCTTTACATACTCCACTTTCTCGAAAGATCATTCTCAAAATAAGTGGGTAAGTTAATAAAATTCCAAAATCGATGAAAGGAAGTACCGATTTTATTATTTGCTTATCTCATATGTTCTATTGTTGTATCCTAAACCATTTGTATTTTTGTAACAGATAAAATTTATAGCTTTTGATTTCATATAGAATTATTTAACTTATTCACTAAAGTAAATCTACCATCGGGATGAAAAATTTCAATTCAAATCAGTGAAATTATAAACACATAAGCCAATCAGTAAGGTTTTGTCATGTTCTTAGGATCAGTGTTGGATGAGTAAATAGTATTAATATTATTTCAACTTAAGTGCTATATTTAATAAAAAAGATTAATTTCTGATAAATTGTTCATTAGTGGTTGCTTGTTGGGCTATATAAATGCGTCATAAAAAAGTTAAATTTTCTTATGACGCATGTGGAAAATTAATATAATCTTTTTGGATTTTATCACAAATATTTTAGTAAAACTAATTATCATGATACGTGCATTACGAATGTAATGCACGTATCATGAAAAGTTTCGGAATAGTCAAATAATTGAAAATATGGAAAAATATTCTTATTCTCTTCCAGATTTATTAAAATTAATATTATTACTATGAAACAAAAACTTGTAAATATTATGACTCAACAATTCTACTGGTATTATTTAATTCTTTGTTTGCTGCGTTTATAAATACGATATATTTTGTATCGGTCGTGGCAGGCACGTGGCACTCCATCCATATAATTATCAATTTTCTAACCCACGATTATCACTAATGAAAATATATCTGTACTGCAAACATATATAAGAAAATATATCTGTACAGCTTGCAGTAAAGATATATTTTCGTTCGTTAATATTTATATCCTAAAAATTAATTTAATTAACAGCGATGAAAATACGATATGACTGATAATAAGTGATATATAACTGACAAAAAGATTTTTAATTTTTTCTGCAGGTTTTCTGGGAATATTTTATGAAATTATTTTTTTGCCATTAGGCTATATATATATATATATATATATATATATATATATATATATATACACATATATATATACATATGTATATATATATATATATATATATATATATATATATATGTATATATATATATATATGAAATTAAATGAAAAGGGACTAAAATGTAGCGATATTTCTTTGAAGTTACAATTAATAAAAAATATTAAAAATATGACATAAAGAATTTTTTTTTAAATGTAACAATGGACATCAGTTTTATTTAATAAAACTTAGTAACTTGAAAGTAATATACAGCCTGTAGGACCAAATCGCCAAGGTAAGACATTTCTACTTGTCATAATTTTATTTATTGCTAGAAATACGTGCAGTTTTGCACGAGTTCAAACCAAAATAAAAAGTATATAATTTATAACTGTTAATTTGACTTTGCGTAGTAAGTGGTACGGTCGACAAATAAATACTATAAATCCACAATAAAATTAATTTTAGGAAATATTTTTACTTAAAGAAATTAAATCGATATTTTCAATTTATTATTACCACATGTTATGAATTCATACTCCTTTATAAAATATCATTTTATTTATAAATAAGCTATTTACATATTGACTTTAATAAATAATTTAAAAATATGTTTGTACAGAAAATGTCTTTAAAGGACACCTAATAACTTGGCTATTACATACGCCAACATATTTTAAGAAAATCATCGGACTCTCACTATTTCATAAAATATTTTATATTCATAGAGCTATTTAACAATCCAAATTTCCTTTTTATATATTTACATAATGAACAAAATATTCCATCTTTTAATACGATATTAGCTTTCATATGCATATGGCTACTTAATAGTCTAAATTTCCTTTTCATATATATACATAAATAACAAAATATTCTATCTTTTGACACGTCATTAACGATACAAATTTTTTAAAATAAAATAATAAAAGTTCCAAAACAAACATTCATCTAATCGACGAAATTTTAACTTCGCATAAGCATTGATATTGAATATATTTGGGGTTAATTTTGTAAAAATTCATTATTCACAATTGAATGAAACTACGTGATGTAGTATTATTTCTACTTTCTTAAAGTTTTTTCCCACGACCTAGGTTTCGTTGTATTACAACATCTTCAGGTGGGCTATTAGCAAAGATATGGATAAGATAAGATAGACTCGCAAAAGCAATAATAATGGATAGTTTAAATATTGCAACAAAACATATTACTGGATTCAACTGAAAGTTTTAGAAGTAAAAAGACACATTGTGCAAGATAAAATGTGAAAATTAAAATATTTCTTATTATATAACCGTTTCTTACACTTCAAATAATACACTTCAATAAATAAATATTTCCACCATATATATTTATACAGACGTTAATAACAAAGACTGTATGTTACATTACATGTGTAAATTGAATTGCAAATACCGGGTCAAGTTTTGCAATTAAAAAGTTTTCCTTTCAGGAGGTTTTGAATTGGAAATGAGCCATATAATGCCTGCAATTTGTTCTGTGAAGTTGTAATGAATATCACAGAAAATGTAAATCGTTTCACTTTTAATTTTTCTTATACTTTGAGGCCATTTCAAATGTATACTTTGTAAATATAGTCATTTTAAATAAAATTTAGTCAGTTTTGCTTCTATGTTGCGAATACGATCAACAATTCGTTCATTTTTATTAACTAATGATATTTTAGCCTAAACCAGTATCCTTTCTTCTTCCTTACATGTCTACAATTGTACCAGCATTATTTAAAATGGTTGTGTCATAATAGTTTGCAAAATAAATGTTATTTAACTTCTTTTTATATTGATTTCAATAAGTAGTAATTAAGTGGTAAATAAATAAAAACAAGTACTCCAGTGTCAAATTTCTATTGTTAATTATGTTACAGGTCATAATAACATAATTGATCTATTGAATATATTTGGCGTTAATTTTGTAGAAATTCATTATCACCTAATTTATATTCACAACCAAGTCAAACTTCGTAATGTAATATTATTTCTACTTTATTTAAATTCTTAACCACGACCTAGGTTTTGTTGAATGACAACATCATCAGGTGGGCAATTTTTAAAGATTGCAGATATATCTTTGCAAATTGCCCTTCAGAAGATATTTTCATACAAGGAGACCTAGGTCGACGAGATAATTGTAATCAGTCAATAACCTTTACAAATTGTCCACTTGCAGACGCTGTCATCCAAGAAAACCTGGGTAGTGGTTAAAAATTTTAAAAAAGTAGAAATAAATCTACATCACGTAGTTTCATTTAGTTGTAAAGAGAAATGAAGTGATAATTGCACTAATTATGATGTAAAGGTGTGAAAGAAAGACATAGGCTGGAGTTATATCTTAAAAGAGTATTAGTCTAATAACTAAATCACATATTTGTACAATAGATGAGATTTCCGGTACTCCATCAAAAAAAACAGGAAATTGTATCGAAAAGTTTGATTTATCTTGTTTAATTCAAAAGTTTTTCAATCCGCTTTATCAATTTGCAATATTTATAATCTCACTCCATTATTTGAGACCCACACGAGACCAAGTATAGTGCGTTGAATGAATATACTCAAAAGACGTTTTTCTGATATTAATATAAAAGAGAGTATGATAACATTTCTTTTCCATTTCCTAACGACTCCATCTTGGTTATGATAGGTTTCCATTTTTTGTAACGCAGAATGGAGGTTTGATAATTTCCTGCGCTCAAACACAGACTTCAGATTTTTGCTATACCACCCTACACAACCGAATTCTCTCTCCTTTGCAACATATATATATATATATATATATATATATATATATATATATATATATACATATATAATGTATATTTTTGGTGAAAAATGAATGGAATACGCCATCCTAAGAAAATAATAAAAATAATTTATTGATTTTGTACTTCACTATTATTTATGAAACGTGTTATTTCCCTGACCCCTTATGTAAATGCAAATATATCTTTGCATTTGATTTTTGTTAATATTACAAACTTTCTTTTTTTCTTGTTTCCTATCGTCGCTGCACAATCCTAAAAACCAACCACACGTAACTATTGGAAATTCTTCTATATCATATGCAATTCCAGTTTTATTTAAGAACAATTTTGAAGACTTTTTAATTTGAAGTAATTGATTACCTATTTATAATTTGGTTAAGCTAACTATTCTATTTATAATTTGACTAAGATATTTATAATTTGGTTTTAAAACTTTTTTCGTACGTACTGTGTTCTAAATACCAACTCGAAAGAAAATTAATTTAAATGCCACCTATGCTCATTCGTTTAAATGTGTCAATCTTAAAGGTTTGTACGTGCTTGCGTTTTAAGATACAACTCATAAATGTCCCGTAAATTTTTCCGTAACTTAAGCACTTTTCTTTAAATAAAAATATTTTGAGATAAACAACCCTATATGATGGTGAAAATCTCCTCAAAATGTATATATAGTAAAACTCGAATTATAAACGAACAGACAAAAATACATATTAGAAGAACGTTGCGCTTTATGTCTAAAGAACATGCAAAGAAAATTATAGTACCATAGATCAACTTTCATAACTATTTTGATTAAATTATGAAAGAATCAGTCACGTTCACTGCCACAATTTTATTATCAGAAGGTAATATGATAAAAAATCATTAGAAAAGTTTAATAAATCCAACAAAATTTACTTATTAGCAATTATTGGAAAGCCTGAAATAATTCAACATTATAAAACATTTAAAATATAATATAAAAATAACACATAAAATATAATATAAAAAATGTGCATACAATTTTTTCACGGTAGCTGCAAGCAAAAAGGTTTACGGACATGGTTGACTGATATTCTACTAGAGAAGCTTAACTTCTCTAGTAGAATGTCAGTAAACTTTTTTTTGTTTAAATTAAATTTTAATCCCAACCATTATCCATATTAATACTATTATAAATAAATAAATTTACTTTTACTGTTACAAAATTAAGAAAATAATATATGCTCTCCCCGGTACCTGTTTTCCATTAAAATTCTGTACCTACACTATTTCTACCGACTTATGTAATTTCTGGATTTGTTGCATTGTTCTTCATAAAAATATCGTATTTTAAGTTAGTAATGTTTTGCCCATTAGAAATACAGAAAAACGGTTCCGTTTTTGTTTAGAAATCTGACTGAGTTTAGGTTCCATTATATATTTTTTCTTTTGATTAAAGGAAAATATAAATTTAATTAACAAACATTATGTTATGTCTCTAGTTATGACACAGGTTAACTAATTTTATTCACTAGTACTTATATGTATGGTTTTTATATGAAATATTTATTTAATTTCAAAAAAATTTTGAAAATTATTCGATATCAGATCCTTCTTATGAAGACATTTTTCCAATTTTGTTTTATTATCAAACAGCTTCGAAAAAATCATTTCCCTTTAAAAACTTATACTTGTTTTATTAAAAACTTATTGGCAGTTATAGAATTTGCTTGTGGCAGAATGTGCGATTGTTGAATCTGCGTTTCTACAGTCGTATTTTCCGCCACAATCAGATGCTATATCTTCTGGACAGTGAACATAGTGGCTATTTATTTTGACAATATTTAAAACTTATTGACTTTTATATTTTGTGATTCCGTGTCTGGAAAGGAAAAAAATTTTCAATTTTTTTTTGAAAATGGAGATCTTCCTGGTGTGCATCTGTATATCTCAGTATCGTATATATCTCAGCCATTTTTCTCAGAAAGTTTTCGACTTAGAAACTGAAATTCGACACAAGAATAAAGTCCTATTATATTACCTCGCATATATTTCCATAGTACAGTAACACAAAAAAAAATTAACTTGTAGTGGCAATAATACTCGAACAAATATTTAGATGTGAACTTTAAAGAGAGCACTTAATAATTTTTAAGATTTCGTATCTCAAAAGAATAAAACGAAACTTTTACAAGATCATTCAAGTGTCTATCTCTGCCTCATGTTCTCATAAAACAGTTGAGACAAAAACTTAAAATTTACAATATTAAAAAAAAATATTAACGCGCACACATCTCAATAGCAACACTAATAAATAATTGCACTAATATTTTAGTGAGGGCGAATAACACTCAAGATTTTTTTAAATTGCATGGATAGTATAGAGTGTCTTTTCAAGGATTAAGGGCCTCAAAAATTTATTTTTTTTAGTACTTTAAGTAGTATATCACAGTAGTGAAAAATACACCAAAAGATATATTCCCCACAGACTTATTTCCAAAACTACTCAACCAAAACTACTGTCCTTGATCTCTATTTTTTTTTAAATATATACCACGTGTTTATGTCTACGGAAGACATGGTAGGTAATATATTTACTTTGTTTGAAAAATAAATATTAGGGTATTTTAATAGAAATATTATGTACTAATGTACGCTTCTAAGTATGCCCACGGAATACTTATAGTGCAACTTTTACTTCTTCGTGTTTATCAGGTTGTTTTAAAAAACTAAAGCAATGAACTTAAATCATATAGTTTTTAAGAAATTTTAAGATAGTTTTTTGCCTGTAAAAGTTTTATCAGCTAAGTGTAACGAAAATAATGTAAATACTTACAGATAGGTAAATCTTCATACTGCATGACCTTAATTTGTATATGTCCCTGCACGTATGCAAAGTTCGTAGTGTGAATTCTACCCGCATTAAGTTTTATTTAATAAATTGTTGAGAAACGTTCATTCGGATATAATAAAAGTTAGTGTTTAGTTACATAATCACAGAAAAAGTTAGTATTTAGTTACATAATCACATTTTCATGAATATTATGAAGTCCTCACGTGATTCAAAAATATTTTTCTTTTAAATTTTGTTCAAGTTTTTCACTACCCAGATGTGTCTTTTATTAACGAATACCGCGCCAGCCTCTAGTTTTGATGGTAGAAGTAATTATACCGGTAACTCAGGTAATTTTGAATAAAATTTCAGTTAATTTTTAATATGGCTTTTTGAAAGAGATTCTTTGTATTACCATTTTTTTAATTTTTCGGTATAGCATGATCTAAATTTGGAAAAAAAAGACGTGCGCCTCCGTCTTTCAGTCTGTGCTTATAAGAACACGTTTTAAGTGGTAGTTGTTAGCCAATTTTGGTGATTTTTTTATATATTTTTTAACTCAGAATATAAGGATACTGATTTTAACAATGACTTATCAGTAGTTTACCTTTTAACACCAATTTTCTAGGAAAACTTCGTGTTTTCCTGTGCGGTGTCTCTTTTTGTTCTCCATTTTTGCAGGTTCTCTTAACCCTTCTTTCTGCTCCCGTAATCACCCGTTTTCACACCCCTTAAAATTTGAATACACTAATATTCAAATTTTAAACTTTTAACTTTTTTTTTATTAACTATATGATCTATCCGTTGAGGCTATGTTTTTCATTGAGTTTTGTTTAATTTTTAGTTTTAATAATAGGAAACAACTTATTTCATATCAAAATAACATTAGTAAGAGACAAATGCAAGATATGCAATTTAGTTTTGCCAAGAATTTTTTCCACTAATTAAATTGTAAGATGATTTATATACGTAATTTATACATTTGTGTATTTGTAACAAAAATTATTTTAAAACATCAAGAATTTTAATGAACCAACTTTGCTCACCATGATCGGCCATATTTCAGTAATATCTTGTTACGGGTATTTTACCCGTATATCCGAAACGAAATGCATTTTTGCAGCATTAAAGTAATATAATTTGTAGTTTGGAATTCTCGGATCTATAAATAGAAATTTTTAAAGCCTTTTATCTTCGCTGTTTGTCATTATACACATAGTCAAATCTACTAAGCCTATTTTCATCCAATTATAATTTCTGTATGCATTTGAAACTTTATAAGCTTAACTAATCCTTATGGTAATATCATAATATGCTACTTAGAGCTGATGTGTAGATGAAAGAGGAAGATGGTCATGGGAACTGTTCATTTATTAACAATAAACTGATTGAGTTATGGCTTCTTTAACTTACCTTAATATGTCTTTTGATTGACATATTGTAACTAAGAGGATCTGATCATGAAAGAGCAAAGTGGTTGGAGGAATTTCTTAATAATTAACAGTAAACTTATCGAGTTCAGGCGCATTTCATTTCTTTCAATGAGTTTTTTAGTTATACAATGTCAACAGAAAGATTTGGTAATGGAAGAGGGGAATAGACTTTGAGTTCGTTTAACTTATCTTAATGATAGCTTCGATTGACCAGGAGCGTCTTTTTTTATTCTACTCACATATTTTACTTGTTATCATGTTTCGTTTTTTACCACATTCTATGAATGGTTTCATTGAAATTGCAACTTGCATTTTACATGCAATTTATATTTAAGTTTAGCTATTATTTAATTTTACTAATTTTTCTCTCATTCAGTAGAAATTGCTGCAATCAGCAAATAGCGTTTTATAATAATATCATTATTTAATAGTTAATTTTTCTGCAGTGCTTCAACGAGGTATGTGCACACGTAATTTAGCACTATAAAGTTTAGTATTAATTTCACTAAAAAAGCGACGAAATAAGTTTAATTTTTCTTTCTTTTAAATAATTTGCTAACAATAAAAAGCTATGAAAAACTCTTTCTGTATATTCGAAATTGTCAGTACTGTTATACCCCTGCCATCTAAGGGATACAATTAACCTAAGCCCTATTATTCTGCTAAGAATTTAACTTGGTCAACAATCTTTGCGATCTGCTCGTGATGCCAAGCGCTCCAGTCAATCGATTCCAAGCTCTCATCCATAAAGATTGGTATTAATTAGTATTAAAATAAATCATCGTGCAAAATCCAATATTACAGTTTTTTAAATACTTATTTACAAAACCGTATAACAGTACTCATATGCACGGTATTTGATAACGGACCAAATGTGTAAAATATAATTTAGTATAACAGCTGTCAGTGTCTATTTGTATATTTTGACTTGTTTCTATTGCATTCTGTTCGAATCACGTTTCCCGTATAAACTCAAATGGAGTAAACAAAAAATATGTAATTTAATATAACAGCTGTCAGTGTTTATTTAAGTATTATGTCTTTTTTCTATAAATAGCCATGTTTGTTTCCATTGTATTCTGGGTAAATCTTAGTTTCCCGTGCCAACTGAGATGGAATAAATATTTCAGTTGGCGTGGAAAAAGGACAAACAATATAATTTAGTACGACAGCCATATTTTGTTTATATATTTTGTCTTTTCTTTCTATTCATAACCATGTTCGTTTTGATTATATTTTTTTCAAATGATAGTTTTCCACGAAAATCGATACGAAGTAAATATAAAATATGTGACTTATTATTACAGTGGTTTCCATCAATTTATTTTCTTTTTTTGTCTTTACGTTTTGTATTTATTCCTTTACGTCTATCTTGTGGGTGTATAATTCGAATATGCATATTGATTTATATGTAAATCAATGCTGTTTATACATAAGAGTACAAGATTGATTTTTAAACAATGTATGCTTCTAAGACCCAAAAGTGAGCTACAAAGGTACGTATTTTTAGTTTTTAAGTTATATACAATTGCACTATATCACCAGGCAACATATGCAAAATGTATTTGAGGAAAATTATATGAAGAAATACCTTTATTTACATTTTAATCGATTTATGGCTGGTGAATATTTTCTTCTCCTGCACTAACCTGACAAATTTACGAAAGACTTGGCTTTCACAAATTGTTAAATAAAAGAAAAACAAAAATTGCCTGTGTTCCTATTCAGAAGAAAAACATGAAAAACGTATTAAAAGTAATAAGTTGTATGTATGTATTATTTATATACGGGATACTGGGTATCAAAGTGACTAAAAAGTTTTGAGAAATTATATAAAAATGCTCAATCGTTGAACAAATATACTATCAAATTGCGTTCTCAACGAAAATAAAATAATTTTTTTTTCAAATCTCTCCTCAAATATCTTCAGATATAAAGGGTTTGGTACACAAAATCGCCTGTATGAATAAAGAGCACGTTATTTCTTATAACCTGTTCTTTTCCGCCATTTTTATTTTCCACGTAAGTAGAGAACTATTTTAATTTTCTTCTTAATAACAGTGACAGTATTAAACATCACTTTAAAGACAGAAATAAAATCATCAAAATATCGACAAAACGTCATTGAATTTATTTATAATATAAATGTCCATGTGCAATATCGCTGTAAACTGGAAATATAATCGACAAAGTCTTCTGATGGTTTTAGAAAAGTAATAATAATGACGGTATATGTGTAAAATAATAAAAAACAATGTTGAACTAGTACCGAAGCAAAAGAAAATTGTGGAAGCTGCCAAGTTTGCAAAATTGAAGCCATTTTAAACAGGCAAGAATATATTTTATCCATCCTGGAAAATATGTTTTTCTTTGAATGCAAATTTTATTTTCTTGGTGAAAATAAGTGATCTATATCATGCCTATTACTCGTACTTGACCTTTTTTTTAAATCTTACGTAATAAACAATCTCTGATAAGTTACTTTTTGAAATCACTGGTACATTTATCAAACAATTCATGAATTTCCGTTATAAATAACCCATTTATTTTCTAAACAACAATACTCATTGATCAAAGTGATATCCGAAGAAAACAGTTTATCGAGATACCGTTTTAACCGAGACATTTAACCGCTAAGCCACGCAGCGGCCAGCCACATTCGTTAGAGCTAGGGTCACTTCACAGGGTCGACCATCGGAACCAGACATTATTATTTACAAAGTTGGAATGTGTATTTATTTTTAAGTAGAGGTCTCGGACCCTTATCAAATATTTAACGCGTTGTGACGCTTTTGGGAAATATCCCTTTTAGCAGTGCGACGCGTATACTTATCTGTTTTGTTCATTTTAAACGCAGAAAACCCGTATCATTCTTAAAGGTTAAAGAAAAGGTTAAAGAAGTATTTTTGAAAGATTCACCAGAATATTTTGTTACATGTGCCTTTCACGAGGAGAAATTAAAACACATAGTTGTATTTAACAAAGAGCGTAGCTCCTTTTACCACTAACAATGGCTTATATTACAACTAAAATGAACCTCGTGGCAGGCGTTAGTTGGAAAGATAAATATCGCAAAATGTAGTGTTTTAACTTAATTATGCTGTTACTAGGATATTATATATTTGTACCATATTCTTTCAAACTTACTTATAGAATAAAAAAAATATGCCTTACAACATGCTCATAAGTTTGGAATCCAGTTTAAACCTTTTTTTTTTAATAATAAATACATTAACCCTAAAAATAAGTATAATTTTATCCATGTGTAAAATGCACAGTTTATAGTAGTTTTGACCAATGCTGATACAGTCGACAAGCGGATTTAAACATAGTCATTGAACATATTTAATGTATCAAAATTATGCGTCTGCTCCGAGGTATTAAAAAAATACATTTTCTTTTTAACTTTTCATGCCTTATGTTAAAATAACAGGTATATTTATTTTGTCTGGTTGCATACGAACTTGTTTGAAATGACTGAAACTATGGACGGATTTTATAACAAATTCAGAGGTAACATGTCTCCAAATATAAGTAATAGATAGAACCATTTTCACGATGCTCTTTGAAATTGATTCAGAAACAAAATTTTATTGTAATATTATCTTTTGTACACGGGCTTCAAATGAAAATATTATATGCTTACATATATCAATTCCAAATACATTGACATTTATATTTTTCAGTTGTCCTGTTGGAAAATTCTTCCGGGAAATATGGTTAAATAGTACGTCTTTCCTACCTAATCCTTTTCATTTATTTTCCAGACGAAAAATTTAAAAAAGTCCGTAGTTCTCTATGGCCAAATAACGATTAGATGAACAAACAATTTAATTATAACGTGCGTTCAATAAAATTGGAGAGTACTTTCGGTAAATATTTCGTATGAATCAAAAATACAATAAATATTTACAAAAAATTAGCACTGTGAAACATTAAATAACTAAGTTATTTCGTATTTTGTTTTCCAGGGTAGCGTGTCCTTAAAATACAATTAGTTTAGTTGAAAATGTTTAGTTAAAATTTATGGTAAGGTCTATATTTCGTAAGAAAAGGGACTTTGAAGGGTTGTAGTTAATCATAAATAACAGCTTGCTTATTATACCAAAAATCTGCAAAAAATCACAGCAATAGCTCATTACAAGGACGTCAATGTAAAGTTATTTCAGCCAACCTTCATCAACAAATTGGACAAATATAAGCAAACCGAAGATTTTTTGTATTCCATGTTTAATCGTTAAAAAACGTAGCTATAAAGATTTCAAAAATATTTTTCTTGTAATTTTGAATAGAATATCTTCAGACATATACCAAAAAAACAGGTAAAAATATATTTATCCCTTTTCCAAAATTATTGAAGCTATGATTATATCAAAACAAGCTTAAAGAATTTTAACAAGGAAAAGCCAAGAAGCCTTCGCAAAGGTAGTAGGAAAAGTGAAACGATGACTCTAGACGGATTAGTTTTTGAGTTTTTCACGGTGATGTATATGTGCCACCCCGCACTTAATTACGTTAGTTATTATTAAATATTTTTTTCATATGGAAGTACAAATTAGTGATTAATTATAATGAATAAAGCAACTTAACTTCAAAGACGTATAACTTATGAAGTAAAGTACCCCTTGAAGTATACCTCGATGCACAATCCAGACTGGTACTGAGCTAATTTTATTTACATAAGAATATATTTTTTATACATGTTATAATAGAGAAATATTTATAGTCACATACTTTAGCTTTATTGTGTAGTGGAGATATCTATTGTATGCTATACGTATATTAGGCAACACAATTGTATATTATAAGGCTAATATTAGGCCTTATAATATACAATTGTCTTGCCTAATATAAGCTGAAATTTTAATAGTGAAAGTAACAGTTTTGTAATAAACGAGATTTAGAATTTTTAAAATTAAACACATTCATTGATACAAATTATTCGATTAACTTTGCTATTTTTCTCTCGTTCATATTCTCACAAGATTTTTCTAGTCTAGTCTTTGTCAGCAATTACAGTAAGATATGCATCCTAAAATTGCATTTGGTAGTTATACGTAAGTGTACACACCATGCAAAAATTGATCTTCTAATCCTAGGCTAATTCTTTCCCCTTCCTCCTCAGATTTTTGTTAATTCATAACGATGACTCTAAATGTCAGTTTTTAGATATTTTATAAAAAAATATACACAATATTTTTGGTATTATCAAATATTTATAGCCCTAAAAAGTTCACATTAATGATGATTTATGATAAATAACATAATTTTACTTCAAACTTGGTAAAGAACTCTCGATGTGAGAGTTAGACTTGTAATTCGATTGTCTTTTTAATATACTTACAATTCTTTCCAGTGATATTTCACACGCCTATAAATAAAAGTATTCATCCAATTATCTGATTGAGTGTGCGCAGATATTGTCGTGATGGGAGAGGTTAAAATTGCAAGAGCATTGCTTTTGAATTTTATTAATACCACAGGTAAGCAAATGCTAGTATATCAGTCTGCGGTAGCTGCTTCTTTATTTCTCAATCAAATTTTTCAAAACAATCCTTGCATAAGAACTCGTGTATTTCAAGAACCAGTAATTTTTTTCATCTTTGTAGGTAAACGCTTTGGAAGGGGACAGGCACTGCGCAGACTACGTCTTAATTTTGGGAACCTACTGGGCCACCCGTTACGATACAGTCACACACGTCAAGGACAGCATTTGAGTTACATCTGCCGAATTTTTCGAACATTTCGCGATACCAGTCAGTGCTATGGTACCTTTAATATTTCGCAAATCATGGGTTATGCACTTGACCCTTATATGCTCCTATATATATATATATATATATATACACACATATATATATATATATTTATATATATATATACACACACATACACATATATATATATACAAGTCAATTTGTTTGCTGTCATTTAGAGTGTTTATCTCAAAAGATTTGTGCACACAACGATTATATAGGTTTATAAAGAAAGAACTAAGTCTAAGTCTGGGTAAGCCGGAATTGCTGTGGAGATCGCGACGAGGACCGAGGTGTAAAAACAAAAAATAGTCTTCGGAGAAACAGTAAAGTTCAACATTATAACTTTCAAGTGAGCGAAATCATTTGGAAAAGCTATAAAAATGTATAAGTTGTTATTCTCGCTTCCTCGTAAGTAAAACAATTAGCAGCAGCTACGGATTACTTCGGAGACTGAAGATTGTTTACATTTTATTATTTCGTTTATTTCACGAAATTACTCTAATGGTGTTGTCTTATGGTAGGACCATATTTTTTCTTGTCTGCCTTGACTATTATTTTTTTTACTCCACAACATGGAAGTGCGTCAGGAATTGAAATAAAATGTACAAACTTGTCATAAAACAAAAAGGAATGGTTTTCAAAATTCCCTTCACTATCTTTTTTTCTGTATTTTTACTTTTAAAGAAAGGAATCTAACTAAATCTTATATAATTTTCCGAGATTGCCTTATTTTTAATTATTATTTTTTTACATATTTCTCCACGATTTAAATTATATTAAAAAGTACACACCTAAATGATTAGCAAATTTTAGTGCCAAAATTAAAAAAAATTAAACCTTTTCGCCGCGAAAGCTACAAATCTCAAACAGAACGAAATATATGTAAAGAATAATCACATGAGATAAAAAGATATTCGTCTATTTTTGTATCAAAATAATTTAAACATTCTGAATAATATCTTGCTATGAAATTTTGTGATTAAAACAAATTATCATTGATTCAAAACAAGCACTCGAACCATAAAAAACTATTGAGTCTAGAATATGCCGGTAACAGAAATATGTATAACGCCTAATACGCGTCCAGATACATATAAATTAGTATCCCGTGATTTAGTCTGAATAATAAAGTGAATTTAAATGCACTTCTTATTTTCTTATATTTTTCTCCCTGTAAAATTGACGTTAAAATAACTACATTTAATGATTTTACAGCCTGCTATGGATGTAAATTTTGATCTCAGTACTTTCTACGGTATTAAGTAGCAAAGTTAAGAGATGAACAAGTAAATATATTTTTTGAATTGCACATTGGAAATGGCAAAGCTGAACAGTGAATGAGAAGGTATAGCTGAAGAAATGCTTTGGAATCGTTATGACCTTAAGCTTTATTTTAAATTTTACAACGATATTATATAAAGACAATTGATAATATATGTTCTAGTTATTAAGTATATCAAATTTAATATCAGTCTTATATAGATTATCTACGAACCAAATTGTTCCATGCCGTAGCGAATAAAAATTTATATTTTATATAAAGTGGCTAGTTTATTCTATGATTAGTAAAAATAAGTTTCTTTTAAGTTTATAGATCCAGCGAGCTATATAAAAAAGTATAAAAAATCACTGCATATTTAATAATAGCTTTATAAAATTGGTCCATATGATCCAAATTTTTGAAATTATGTAAATGAGTAATGGGTATATTTATGAAATAATTAAATACTAGTAAGTTACATGAACTGAGTAATAAAAATATCACGAGGAAAATAACAATATTTATGTTTCAATTATGAATACTGTTTTTTTTGACATATCATTATTTCTTCTTCCCCTCATAAGTCATACATTTTTTATCAAAGTTACGTTTCCCCTAATGAAAGGTTATTGGTATTGGTTAATGTAGAATTTTTAAGTCATTATAACAGGGATATCTCACTATTCATAAATTATATATTTGTTGATCAAAGAACAGTACTTATTTAAGAACAGTACTTTTTTATATTTTGTCGACTTTTTACCTATTTTTTTTCCTTTACACAACGCGTGTGTTACAATTAATTTTCTGAGGGATTTATATTCAAATAAATCTAATTGTAATACTTCATTTTTATTCCATCTGAATAATTTTAATTATTTTTTATGTTCATTTGCAACGCCATCATTAGGAAAGTTTTTTTAACAGACAAATTCAATTTGGGTAAAAAATTTGCATGTAATTTCAAGAAAATTTCCATATAATTGTATTAAGACTGATTTTAGTAGCATATTCAAAATTTTGGTAATTGAAAAATATAACTGCCGATTCTAATAAAGAAGGAAAATTAAAATATGATTTCTGGTTCGTGCTAGTCTCACAAAATGTTTTATTCATTCTTCGGCATTTGCGTTCGTCGATTTAACAATGATTAGAGTGGTAATTCGTTTTATATTTTACCGTTAAATACAGCCAAAACTTCTACAAAAATATTTCTTATAAATAATTTTCGTATCATAGTTGGCAATTTATTTGTATTTACTGTGACAATGTTTATTTTATAATCTTTTGTATCTACTAATTATAATAGGGAAAGCCACGAACTTACTTTTTTATTTGTCTGTATTAAATTCAATAATATTAGATAAATAAGAAAAAGCAAAACGGTAAAAGAGAAAAGTTTATTTTCTTAGCTTATTATATTACACTACGACGATATGAATACATACATTTTTTTATAAAATTATTTGAAGTCGATGAAAAATTTACTCTTTTTAATTTTCTCCCACTAAAAATAAAAATAAGTTATGCCACCGCATTAAAGTATATGCCACCGCATTACTAAGTAATTGTGAAAATATTACACTTGAATATAGTTTAGAAGTTAAGCATTTTGATGGGGAATCAAATATTGAAATAATCGGTTCAGTTCCATATTAATTATTTTCAAATACTTTCCAAAGCTTCGGTGAAAATTATTAAATTATCGAAGTAGACACAATTGAATTTGATAAATCTAATTGAATATTATGTGCTACAACAACAATAAATATTATTTGCTACAACAGCAATATAAAACATGAAAAAATAAGTAACCATTGCGTCATTTTTATAGCACATGCATAGCATCTAGGTATTAGATGCGAATAGCATGGGACTGCTGCTTGCTTTTCTTGTGAAATGTATTCGCATAACTAGGTTCACATGCATAAAATATGAACATGAAGGGCTGTCTTAGCACCCGCATTATATAATCCAGAGAAACTAGATGATATGCATTAATAATGTTGGTGGTACATAAAAATAAATCACCTAAAATTCGAAATGCAAGAATAGGCTACTTTCAGTTTTTGATTAAAATTTGGCTGCTAATTAAAAATAATGGGCCACGTTTGTTATTAACACTTCCGGGCTTTGAATGGAAGTCGCGAAGGAGCGCACTGCGGTGATAGAGGTTAATTTTGTAAATTGAAATCACTATGCTATCCTTTCATTATAGTTACAGATTTATCTATACTCATTTATTGGTTATTTATAATGGAATTTGAAATCACTTGTAACAAACAATATTTCACGAAGTTTTTTATTATTAATATGTTGCCGCCAAAAAAAATTTTAATCGAAAATCTGAAAGCATATTTTTTTACGTTCACATTAATATTTCTTAAAGTACATAATGTTTGTTTTGTTATGATGTTATAACATATATGATAGATTAAAAACTTAATAGTAACTATATTTTTTGTGTTTATTCTTTAGTGTCATATTATAATGGAGAAAATTTTAATTATACACGACTTTGTATTTCGCTCTTTGGCATAAAGCATAATAAAATGCTAGATTAAATCTAACGTGATAAGTACTAAGAATACAAAATACGTTTCTTTATACAGCAAGTTAACGTGAATTTCCTATAAATCAGTTAATATGAAAATCGACCTACACTTAAAGATTCTACCTAATATTCACGAGCGAGCAACGGGCATCTGGTCCTTAACTTATATTATTATTATATTAGAAAACATTTTTCAAGAAATGACAAGAAATCGGAGATTGAAAAAAAAACCAAGGAAATTATGACTTACATTCTTAGGAATTGTTACCTAAGAAATATGAACGATTCCTTCAAAATTAAATAAGGAATATTTTCCTTATTAATTTCTTTCCTCTACGTAAATTTACATAATTCTATTAATTCCACAATAAACAGAAATTATGATATTGAATATATTTGGCGTTAGTTTTGTAGAAATTCATTATTCACAATTAAATGAAACTACGTGATGTAGTATTATTTCTACTATCTTTAATTTCTTTACCACGACCTAGGTTTCGTTGTATTACAACATCTTCAGGTGGGATATTAGCAAATATATCTTTGCTAATATATCTTTGCTAATATCCCACCTGAAGATGTTGTAATACAACGAAACCTAGGTCGTGGTAAAGAAATTAAAGATAGTAGAAATAATACTACATCACGTAGTTTCATTTAATTGTGAGAAATTATGATATTTGCACATTATTGAAAAATGTTTCAAATTCAAATTAAGGCACTGATTAAAAAACTATGCATGAGAATTCTTTTTGCCGTCTTGGTGATCGTTGTGCGAATTACATGTCTCATGAGCTGTACTGCTTTATTGAGGGAATATCTTGGGGCATAAATTTTTGAAGGAAATTCCATTGCTAGTTGGAAAGCGTTTCCTATTAAAAAAAATATATTTTTATAACAGGTTGATTGGGTGACAAATTCCAAATCAAAGTAAAAGTATTTTACTATAAAATAGGTACATTATATATCCAACAATCATTAACAGGATGATAAATTATTTTTTTCTTGATCGCATTGTAGTTACAAAACAATCTTAACTGGTTTTATAAAATTAGAAATTAATTTTTAAGAATTCTTAGTGAAATGAGAAAAGGTATTTTAAAATTAAATTGAGGCTTCGTTTACCATCTTTTATTTCAAAGCCTTGTTCTCGAAATATTTAGCTTCAAAATGACGGAAATATCTCTTCTTCCTCTAATTTGTTACTATGAAAATTTGAAAACTTTTTTGGATCGTTTACCATTTGATTAGAAATTTCAAATTAAGTTATTTAATTAATTATTAGCGAATAATTTGTAGTTACGTAGATAATTAAGTGATACTACATTATGCATGTTTTGACATGTATTTGATAGTTTTACTATGCCGCGTAGAAATCGAAGTAGCGTAGAGAGTTTTTAAAAAAATAGCCCCAATCCCAAAAACACACAAGCCTAAATGATAAACAAAAATTATGTGAACTGTGGCAAGATGTTCAGCAGAAATTGAAAATTGAATGATTTCTGCAGAGGATTCAGGTTTCATATTATATAAGGACATTAATTTTATATTCTGAAATATGATCTAAATTACGTTTAAAACTCATCACTGTTAACAGGAAACCTAAAAAATTAGACATTTATATATTTTTTTGAGTGTTTGATACCTTGGTTCATTGGCTAAGCTACATGCTTGATCATTGAAGAACTTTTGCATTTTCCATTCATAAAAAGATTCATCGAAAATTCCGCGTTTTCACTTCATTTCCGCGTTTTCCGTACGCGTATACTAAAAGTATCTTATAATGCGTATTATCTTTTTTCTATTTATATCTTTCTTTTTTATTGGTTGGACTACCATAGTTATTACTTCTAAGTGTCTTTAATTCGTACTTCATAGTCATATAATATACAATGAAAGTGAATATTTTAACATTTAACTTAGTATAAGCAAATATCACTACAAGTTACAAAAAACAATTCTGGTGTATCTGTCTGTGCGTTGAAATGTAAATAATTTAACACCGTTAAACATAATTTCAATGGTGTTAAATTAATTACCAATTTAATTTTTCATATTGTGCTCGGTAAATAAATAATAATAATGAAAGAAACAAGGATAGTTTCGAAGTGTATTGCAGATGAATCACAAAAGAAAGGACAAAATATCACGTCCCTTCCTTGGCTTACACTGACTCGACCATTTCAAGTAAAATAACGTGGCACTGTGTATTATAACGTAGCACTATGTATTATGTGCAAACATTTTAACTAATTAATTTAAAATAGCGTATATCAATTAACCTTTTATGGATGGTCTACAAAAAGGTATTTTTATTTTTATAGCAATAAGCATATAGGCTCATTGTACAACTTAGTTATAGGCTACTGATTATATTGTAATCTTTATTAACAGACAGAGAACGGACAGAGTTAAAAAGAACGTTGGTAAGACAAATAAGATATTCTAGGTCCATATAGTATCTGACCGGCAGATATTTGGAATAATACTCTCGAAATTACAGATAACTATGTGTACCTAAGATAAATAGTATCGATCATGTAAATCCAACTTCGAGAAAGAGTTCAATCAGAAAATCAGCCATATTTAGCATTTCAGTGGACGTCATTCGGCTGATGATGGTAGCATTAGCCTTTAGCAAATTAAACGTTTTATAGGCCTTTATTTCTTTTATTAATCCATTTTATTACTAAATCAAAAAGCATAAATAAATAGAATAATCTTATTAATCCAAGATTATTTTCCCAGAATTAAGCTGATCATTAAATAAAATACATAGTACTATGACCATAACAAGTTCAACTAAGTAACGAATAAATTCACATATATATAGAATTAGAAGTGATCTTGTCTACTTTAGTCACTTATATATTTTTTCTTATTTATTTACGCGAATGAATATGTATACCTGACGATATTATTGTTACAGCAATATCTTCAAAGCAGAAGCAATCTGATCAAAATTACAGCATTTTTAAAATGCTACACTATTGATCGATAGCAAGTTATCATCAGACAAAAGAATACAATAATTTGGTTTTTGGAAAATAAAAATTAAATTCCAAAATAACATAATATTGATATATCGGTAGAGATACTGGAGCAGGAATGCAGAGGAGGAAAAGTAAGTGAAAAGATTAATGGAAATATGAAAGTAAATTTATTAGGAGATCGAAGATAGGGTAGGTATAATTTTTTTAGACGGCTCTTAAGTACCTAAATGGAAGGCCAAAATCTAATATCGGAATTTCACTGTACAGAGCCAAGAGTTATGAAAAGAAGTATTAAGTTTGGGCATCAAAAATGCAAAAATTTTGTTAGAATGTAGACATCCATAATGGGCAGGTTGGGTTATAAATTTATCCACAAAATAAAAGGGATTTTAGAGATTTTTCAGCACATTGTCAACTATTCTAACCGAGGCAATGGTAGTGTTTAATATGGGTAAATTTCTTTAAGGGGAACTAAATATTAAAACATTTATTATACAGGAAAATTGTCCTTTATGCAACAGTCATTTGATAAATACTTTAGAAAAGAAAAGATTTTATACATTATTATTTTTATTATATACTTGGAACTTTTAATTAATACCAGTAAGTACCCGCACAAAGTTGCGGAGAATTCCTATTGTAATATGTGCCACATATTACATTGTAGAACTGAGATGTTTCCAATTGCACAAAGTACTTAGAATTGTCTTTCAATTGTATTTCTTTGTCCCATCTTTCCTAATCTTTCCTTAAGAGTTAATTTTGGCGAAGACTTAATTCTGAATCCTATTTTTCTAAACCCAAAAGTCAAGAGTCATAAGAAAGACGATAAATATTATTCCAGTGGTTCGTATTTACCTTCTAATGTACATAGATAAACTTATGTATTATAATATACATTTAAGGAACATTTTAATGAAATATTTTTTAAGCTTTAAATTTCTCCCACTTTTAAAATATTAAATAAAACAATTTCCCCTAATTATTACACATGAAAATCAATAGTGCGAAATAAAGAGATAAACCTAACACTGCGAGATAATGGTACTTGACATAAGACATTTGACTCCTTCACAGTCATTTTAGCTATTCTTTGCTCGTGTCGTCCTTTGACTAAAGCAATCAAGGACGTGAATAAAGTTAAGTATACTCTTGCGATCGCATTTTACGTAATTGAATACGTAATGAAGATCGTGTTAGAATTTAATATGACTGGTTGGAGTACGTTTGTTCCAGTTATATCCTAATACTGACACTGCTTTGGTCAATTTAATATATTTATCTATCGATTTCGCAACAACATTCTGAAAAGTGCCCTCAATATATTTTAGGTTAAACTACTAATCTCCAAACGCGGTGCTTCTTTCTGTGAATATTACTGCTTTGGAGCTAAAGTGGGTAATAAATTAAAATTTAAAATGTAGGAAACTTTCACAAATGGTCTATACGTTTCATTTGAACGTTCTTTTCTTTAATCAGTTTTTTTCTATTACCTTGCCTTATTTTTCTCTTATTGTTAAACACATTGTAAGTTCTACTAAAATTTTCATGTTTCCTAATATTTAATATAATATTTTTACACATTTACTTAAACAATTTTGCTGCTAAAAAATATTTTCTCAATTTATTTCTTTCACATATTTTTCAGTATTTGTCTACAAGATGAATCTGAAAATAAATATGGTCCATACGTTAATCCCGTTCAATTGAAACCACGTTGGATATTTAAAATAAAATAATATTTTTATCACTGTAAATAAGACTTAAACAACCGATCGGTCTTTCATTATTTAAACGTACGAATCATTCAATATAACTAGTGGTGCATCGAGGAGAAACGTAGCTCGTAGAAACTACCGTATAGTAACGAAACTTAAAATAAGACGTGAATGTGGATAATTTTTTCAACAATTTTGTTTTACAATTGACTTTAATATTTGATTTTATAATTCACTCGACATTTTAAAAAAATTTCTTTTACTTTTCAAACAATCGTCACTATGGCAGGCCAGACAAAATATTTTAAAAAATGCATACATTTTCCCTGCACTCAATATTTACTCTATAGTACCTTCAATTTGAGAACACCCAAAACTTTTCAAAAAAATCTGTATTATCAGCAAGATGATTTGAAGAACGTTGTATTTTCTATAATTGTTAAATGTGACAGTGAATATATTTGTATGTTTGACTTCTTTTTATACCATTTGGATATCCATTAATATCCAATTCAATCAATACCCATTCGGGTTTTGATTGAATTCTAGGAAATATAATTTATTTGTTATAAATCCCGAGATCCAAAGGTCATTCAACATCTTCTTTGTCATCAGTGTTCTATTATATTTCACTTTTGTACTTATTTCACTTATTATGTAATTATTGTTTAATTTTTAACGCCTGTGATACTTCAACCATACCCCGCAGCACATGGATATAGTTTAAACTAATGCATTAGTTAATCAATCTGGATTACTCTCATTAATTAAAAAAATATTTGAAACATTTGATCAAAATTTACTTGAGCAAAGCTAATTCATTCTGATGCGTAATCACTGCCTTTAAAACATCATCGCTTTCGATCGCCCTCTGTTTTTTGCTGTCTTTTGCGTACTAATAGATTACTAAATTGTGTTTACGTATAAAGAAAAATTGTAAAAAAAGAATTGTAAAAAGCTTGATTTTGCTCTCGTTTTCTTTTGTTTATAAAAGATTTCTCAATAACACATTTATCATAAATACCAATATTTCAATTATGGTGAAAATTGAAAAGATATAAATTAATTTGACCGTACATATATTTAAAATATAAGTCAATCAAGGATAATTTGCATATACAGATTGAATCAGAAAATAAAAGATTTATACAAGAACGTTACAAAATTTACAAATATTTTAGTATACTAAAAAATATGTCAAAGATATAAGTTGAAAGAAGTATATTTTTAGCAAAAAAAGTTTGGCTAGTATAGATCTAATAAAATTTTAAAATATAAAAAAAAATGTAAATGCTATCTAAATGAAAATGGTGACCTATTTTCCTCATAAAAAACAATTAATTACGATATCTATGTCAAAATAAATCTTGAAAGTTATTTGTGAAAATTTTCGTAAATTTTAGAGTTTAATTTAGTAGAGTTTAACTCTCTCGATAGTAAAGAAATATGCAATAAAGTAACATCGTGTTTGGAAATAAAGAAGATAAATTAAAAGACGATGAGAACATTCTTCATAATGTTGTTACCCAATCGAGCTTTGATCAATACATCTATTTCTGACTTTTATATAAATATATGAAAAGTTTCTTCATAATGTTTTCAAGCTATTTAATACCCATTTATTAAACAACTCCAGATAACACTGAATAAACGCATAATAAATTGATCAAAGCAGTGCTAGTATCTAGATATAACTACGACAAACGTACACCAACCGGCCGTAATGAAGCAATATTGTACTCTAACATGATCGCAATCACGTAGTTAATTACATACAACACGATCATAAGAGTATATGTAGTTTATTTTACCTAAAGTTCTTTATTGCCAATGATGAGACGAACAAATGTAAACGTAAATCACTGTGAAGCAATCAATGGAATATGAAGTCTCGTCATTTCGCAGAATTAGATATTGTGTTTTATACATAATATTCGGGATAATTTTTTTTCCTTTTTTTTGCCAAAACAATAGGATAGATTTTAAAGTAGATTTTAAGAATGTAATGTGAAAATATTTATTTAATAAACCATAAATGTATCATAAAGAACCATAAATGTATCAGCAACCACAATCTACTAAATATATTTCTTGTGTTTCATTTTTGCGGTCCTTGACTGTTAGTTTTGAAAAAATAGAATCGAGAATTTAGTTCTTGTTAAGATGAATGCTATAAATATGTACTTAAGGAACAATTTTCAAAAATGGAACTGAGAAAATTAATTAAAATTTAATTTCACCTACTTTTCGCAATTGGAAAAGTCTAAGTTCCATGTTTATATTGTGTGTCTTATATCACATTCGTTACCCTCCCCGGCTATGTACGGGTATTATTAGATTTTCAATAAGTGTTACGAATGTAAAATAGTAACGGTTATGTACACAATTCTGTACTGCCATACAGGATTTTTAACATTACTCTTATTATTTTACTTAAAATTAAAATATTTTCAACAAATATTGTGAACAATTTTCATCTAATTTTCAATAAATATTTCAATATTTAATTCTGTTAAACAAAAATTCACTTGTGTTACATACTGATATTGCATCTACTGGACCTATGTGCTTATTTGATCTTTCTCTAAGGACATATGTGCTTATCTAATCTTTCTGAAAAATTCCTCAAAAAGTTTCAACGCCTTCGACATTTATATATGCGTTGCAGTTTCCATTTTGTTTAAAAAGTTTGGTCACTCTATGAGTTTCAGAGGTCGCGACTCAGTTGTATGAATATGCTAATAATACAATATACTTCAGTCGTTATAATCCCTCTTATTAATCATATTATTATGATTCTTATTCCTAAATATATCATTTCTTTTCGTGACGATTCACGTTGTCTATGGAATATCGACATTATTATTTTTATTAACTATTAAGTATTCTAAAGTAACATAAGGAAGTCATACCTCCCTTAATTTGGTATTCGTAATTCATTTCCTTTCATATCTCCCTTAATACTTTTCCTTCTTCTTACTCCTGCTCGAAAATATTTACTGTTCTACCAATATTATATTATTTTCGTATTTTTTCTTGAAAGACTAATTTATAATTTCTTTTTGGTAGCATTTTGCTATATCATGTTTGTTATACATTTTTCTGTTGCCACCTTGTATATCACTTTTGTATCATGTTTGTAATACATTTTGTTGACGACCGATATTATTATATTTTAAATATACTGTAATTTTTATTGACTAAAAAGATTGCTCCCATGTTAGTTATTTATCTAAAAAATAATAATAGAAAGAGTCAATAAATAACTTAAGTCAATGATTTATTTACTTGTAATTCTCGAATTTAATGCACTATTTTTAAACACACTTGTTCTGCACTGTTTAGTTGGGTTACGTTGGTCTCCAGAATAAGAAGTACGCCATTAAGCCAATTCCAATTTTTATATTCCTATGTATTATAATTAATTATCTGCTTAATTTTATGTGAATAATCTTAAACTAATAATTTTACCTTATTTGTTTATATTTTTGGATGAGTTATAAAATAATTAATAAAATAAATTAAAGCATCAAAGACGTTAAATTTGATAAAAGTTCATGCCTCCATCATTATCATTAGCTGGAAGGCATCCACTACTAAATATGGCCTATGTTTTTTTTTATACATTCCTACAAAAATCAATATCGTGCTGCTTATATTCCATGAATTACCGAAATTTTTACCAGGTTATTTGTCTACCTAGTGGAGGACCAGCCTTCTCCATCTTTCCGTTCCATTTGACGCTATTTAAGATTCTTCCCTCGCCATTCAGTATGTTAATTTTTATATCTTTCAGTTTATAAATATAGTTTACAATAAAGCCAGTTGCCTAAGTTACATCCGTACAATAAAACTAACTTTTCCTTAAATAACTCTAGATATTTTAATACTATTCTTAAACATTTGTCAGGATAAAAATATATTCAATGTAGGATGGACAAATATATGCTATATCCAATAAATTTGCTGTAATACGAGTATTTACATAGAACACAAAAGCCATCCACTATATTGATGTATGCGTACTTCAAATGGTTAAGTCATTGGTTGCCAAGGATGTCTTCTGACAATACATAAAAATACTTATATACATGCATACATGTGTGTGTGTGTCTATATATATGTATATATATATATATATATATACACACATATGTATGTATAATATATATATATATATATATATATATATATATATATAAATATATATATATATATATATATATATATATATATATATATCAGTTCCACCAATACTTGTTTCCGAAATGTGCAGAATGGCGCTTCCAAATAGCAGATATTCGCCCAAATGTAAATTATACCTAGGAGTGATATATGATATACTCCCGCCAAATTATCTTATTGTGACAATTTTCACACTCAATTCAGGAGAAGACTACAATATGGATAAAATATAATATATCCTACAAGTGTTACGAATAATATTTAATCCTTAAAATGTTTCTATGTAAAAAGACCTGAAAATGGAACACGCAAATCATAATACTTTTTACGATCTCGCCCTTGCGTCTTTCTTAATTGAAGCAATAACCTGAATATAAAATGGAATCATCCTCTCATCGCAAAGATCATAACTAACTACGCGATAACGATTTTGTCGATGTCTAACATTACTTCGTTATGAATGTCTGACCATGCCATTATTATTATGTCTGTTTTTGTGACCATTATTATTATGTCTTCTTATCTTTATTATTTTGATGTCAACATTTAGGTTGTCCTAAAATATCAATTTATACATACAACAGAAATTATCCTTCCAAATATTCCAACAAAGTTACCTTTCCTTATTAAATAATATTATGTATAATTGAGTTACGATACAGTAGTGGTTTATGAATTACATATAATTATGATGAATCTAAGGAGACCAAATTCAAAATAAGATATTTGGGCAAATTCAAGGAAAGATGAAGTAACAAAATTGCAAATGTTAATATAAAAATGGGAGTCTAGACATTATTGAGAATATTCAAATAGCTATATTACCATTCATTCGTAACTTAGATCGAATAAAAAATAATCATATTATAAAAAAGTATATCTAACTCAGTTAATGTTTGATGGAATAAACGTATTCAGAGATTTGTATTCTAAATCTGATTAAAATATTCATTGAAAAATAATTGAAGTAGCTATAAAGACATATAACATGTGTTAACTTATTTAATATTTTCATCAAAAACCACACTGACTTAATTTACCTAATTATTGTCTATATATTAAATAAATATTTCAAGTATTTTGCCTATATAAATTCATAAATTTTAATGCAGTATTAACTCTATATCCTTACTCGTCTTCAAATTTCATTTAAATTTAAAACTAAACCACAAACTCATCTTAACTGAAACAATAAATGATACAGATGTAACTACAAACCTTATCACATTGCATCTAATTAACTAATAATGTTCTTAATAACTCTTCGTAATAGTAAAATATTAACGTAGAACGTTGAAATAATTGTCACTAGAATTCAAGTAAATATTAAATTGTTATTAATGTGACAAGGTGCTTTGTTGAAGTTTTCTTTGGATTTATGGTTATGATACTCGTTTTTCAGTCTCGTAAATAGTTCGGTCTACACTAAGGTTTTACATGAGAGTATTAGGGTAGTAATTGGTTTTATCCATGCCAAGAGACTAGCTCCATTTTTGAAAATTATTAATGTGATGCCACATTGGTCTATGTCTATATAAAATTTTAAAGAAGTTAACTCTATCTGACGATGGAACCTTAACAATACGTTCTATTCTAATATCATTAAGAGTACAGTGATGACTGATTCTTGTTTCGAAATTTTAACAATTTTTATTTACTATATTCTTTACTTTAGTACGTTTTTAATAACTCAGATCAAAATTCTAAAATAGAAAATATTATGTAGGATTAAATTAAAAAATATATACCCCGACCTCCATTATTTATAAAGACTAATATAAAGATTCTTTCCCTATTACAATTAAAAAATCAGAATTTTTATGAGCCCCATGAAGGTTGTAGGCGAAATATAATGATAATTTAGAGGCCGTAATTTCCAGATATTCACTGTAATATACGAGCATATATGCTCTACCAACATATTTGTATTAAGTGTTATTAGACATATCATCAGAACATGCATATAGTCGATAACCAACCAATACCTTGCAAAGAAGATATCAACAAAAATATAACTAGACCTCTTCGATTTCATTTTAAAAACCTCCTTAATAGCGCTCGATCGTTGAGCAAGAAAATTTCGGTATAAAAGTTTCACCTACTGGATTACCTTTGCCCTTCTCTTCTTCTCCTTCCTCTTTCAAAAATAATTAAGAAACAGACAATTATGTATTAACACGTATTTTTTTTAATATTAATTAGGATGTATTATTTAAATGAATTTCACTTACAATTATTTTAGTATCCACAAACAATAAACATAATAATGTCCTCAAATAATTAACGCTATGTAAATATAATTTTAATAATCAGCTGGATATCCAATGCTCTCTCAAAGGCTAACACAATCGTTATCACGTAGTTAATTACACCCAAAAGGCTCGTGGAGTGATCTTTTATCATATTCGCGTCCTTTTTAGTTCAATCGCGACCGAGTCCAATGAAATAACGTTACAATTCCAGGGAAGCAGTCTCAGTACTTCGTCTCAAATAACTCAAGTATTTTATCTATTAGTATTTTACAAGTACTATCTGGAATGTTTCGAAAAAATAACTGTATTATGTTTATATATTAATAGCGTATTACGGTTTAAGTATCTTTAGAAGTGACTTTCATTTATTTGGATCCATTAACTAAAATATTTTAAAGTTGCTACAAATTCAGTAAATTTCCATAATTAAGATACTTAGGACTTTCGACGAGAGGAAAACGGCATTCATTTACTTAATTTTTCAAATACCGATAAGACAAAATTATTTATTGTAGTAATCCGTTACACCCATCTTATTAGGGTATAATATGCTCCGTAGACAAAATCGTATTCTAGTTACTTAGTACTATTCATTACATCGAAGTAACATAGTAATAAAACTGACTTTTTTTCTTAGAAGATTAGAAGCTGTATGACGTAACAGTATATAGCTGTAAATAATAACACTCCTATACAATACTCTTTATATTGTAGTAGGAATGTAAGTCATAAAATGACGACTGCATATTAAAATAACTCATTATTTTAAGTCTATTAATATATATCATAAACTTACGTTTTTAGTTTTTTTCTCATTATAAATTAATGTGTTTACAGCATAATTGAAAATGTATTTACAGCATAATTGAAAAGAAAAACATAGAGCAGAAAAAAGCTCCATATGTAAACTTGCTTTTCAGAGAAAAATTTAAATAGCAATAAAAACTACAAATGAGCAATTTACACATTAATCTTTAAAAAATAAAATTTAAGCGGCAATTTAAGCAATAATGAAGTAATTAATTTAAAGACCTCATTGATAAGACTCTTCTTGTGGAGGGTGTGCCACGAAAAAATGTCAGCCATATATTTGATGTCAAAAAAAGTATTTATTCTTCTTAAATTCCAGATGTTCATGTAATTTAAATACGTCTTCTGGTAAACTACTGATTAAAATTAATCTCAGACTGAAAGATAGCCATGGACAGACAAACATAATTAAAACATAAGGATTTACCATTTAGCTACATACCTTACAAAAGTTTTAATAAAAAGTTTTTTTTTACAATGAAAACAATGGCTACACAAATTTTACTCGACACCAACATATTAACAGCGTCATGGATTATATAACCTAACTCACGCCGCGCCGTCTAGACCACAGGAAGGGTTTTCTCAGGAAAGTTTTTTAATCAGCGCTTCTATTGGAAATAAAAGCAGTCGGCAATGATGTGCGAATATCACAAATTCTGTTCATCGTTGCGGTAATCAAACGGAAGTAATACAATTGGACTGATTAAAAGTTTAGAGCGGAAATGGGTCAAGGATAAGTATATTCGATTTTATTGACGAAAAGTAATAAATAAGGGATATTTATGTATTGCTACATAACATATTGTTATATCATACCCATTTAATCAGGATTTTTAAATTACTATCAAGGCGAAGAAACTATGAACGAGTCATCAAGTAAGTAGATAGTCAGAGTCATCAAGTAAGTAGTAGGATAATTAAATAGAGACAATAATATTACTTAAGAAGAGGTCTTACACAGGAATTGTTTTAAATGAATTTTTTGAAACGAAAGTAATGGACCGCGTTTATTTATTTTTCAAAAGCTTCCTGTAAATAATGATTTTTGTTTTCCTTTTTGGCAACAAGAATATAAAACTGATATGTGAATTGACTTCGGAAAGTACCACGTACAATTGACCATGGGAGAAAAAATTATTACTAAGATCTACACCAGCCATTTTTAAGATTTAACCCTATGTTTATTAATAGCCATGTTGCATACCTGAACTAGAATTATAAAAGTTTCAGAGGGTTCAAATTGCGCAATAAAATGATTAGGCCATCAGTCTTGAAGTATAGAATGTAACGTGGTATTTCAGGGGTATTGAAATGGTAAAAAAACTCCACGGGTTGTAGTTTTCCAGTAAATTTTTTTAATGCTGTCGTTTCTTGAAGAAATAATCGAACTTTTTTCAGCCAAAAAGTACACTTTTCTCTATTTTGTTGAGTAAAGTAAAAGGTAAACTCTCTCAGTCAATCTGATCAGATTCCTCAATATATATTATTTTGAATATTAATTTTACTTATAATATTGCAAATGTTAATTTTACGTTTCTGCTCTGAAATATTTTAATTGTCGATGTCGAATAACAATTTAAAAAACACCTGCGTATATAAATCGTGTCGAAAGTATTCATTATCAATTATAGAACATCAAATTTAGACAATAAAACTAATGACTTTAGGCGGACATTTACTCTAATTGCACGTGTATTATGGGGCATAACATGCAATGTTTGCCGGAAATCATCAATCAATCACTTACTGTATGCATAAGTAGGTGCACCTCCTGATATTGTGGAGTATACAATCTAGAGTCAATGTCTTTCTTTTTAGCCATTTTACGTACACTTCAAACAACAAATTTTGGTTCTCGAGGCACTTACTTGCCATGTCATTCTATTAGGTATGTTACATAGTGCTGTCCCAGAACGCTTTAGTTTTAAAGTTAATTTGAAAGCGAAGTGAGACGTCTTGGTTCCAACAATCAAGGCAACTGCAATATCTCAGCAAGGTACAGCTATGGAAATATACCTTCCGATTTTAATAGTACCCAGAAACAAATTACAAACGATTTGCTAGCAAAACCAGTAACGCCAAGAAAAGACAACTGCCTATAATCAAACCTTACGCTATTTATGGTTTCATCATAGAACTTTCTCGGTTCGTGATTTTCTTTTATAACATTTGCAGCAACTTCTTCGGATAACTGAAAGTTATCATAAGTCGTTTAACTAAGGTATTGACGGTTGCTAACAATATGCACTGTTCTTGTGAAAGTATTCAAAATCCAAACTGTAGGAGTGTTTTACCCGACCTTTATATGAATATGCTCAAGAATAATAATATATAATCTATAAAGAAAGTCTCGTCCTAATCAGTCATATCCGTGCTGTATCTCTTTCTCTCTCTATCTGTATTTGTCGCATAACTTCCTCTGCAACACAGTGTTGGTATTTCTCCCACAATTTTTGTGACTCAACCTTGTCAGAACACCAGCATAAAGGTGAATAGCCCAGTAATTCGATTAGAGGAGTGAGATGATAAGGCTTCTTCCAAAGTACGGTTCCTGTGTGCAACATCTTCTGGCAAGACAAATTATTTGCACACCGCACGGATCCTCATCTTAACTACCTTTGGCCCAGTTTTGGGGGTAATGAACGATAAGGGGCTATGAATCTCGTACAAGAGTATGCATAGGTTATCACTCGGCACTGACGATGTAAATTCGACCTAATTCTCCATTTTTCTTTATCCTCTGGTAACCAAAAGAAAGTTTTGATTATTTTCTTGGTAAAACAGTAGTTTTTCCATATATAATAAGCCGCAACCTCAAAACTATAAAAGAACCCTTGCAAAACCATCGACTTGCCATAGCTCCAAAAAGGTCGATAGTGTTGGTTTTTTGAGGATTGTTGATATTATCAATAACATTATTCCCTGGAAAATGTATTATTTGGCTACTTTTAAAATATACTGTAAGGTAGACTACAGAAAGATACCTTTCATGAATAATGAAACAGAAAATACGTCAAGCTGCCTTAGATCTATTAATGTACTCTCTCGTCGTAGATATGTTTAATTGATTTAACAGAATTTTCGAAAATTCAGTCTTTGCTCAACATCGGCCATTGATGATAGTTGTCTTTACAATGTCGTGAAGATTGGATCTAAATTGGGATCAAATATTTTGTGCTTATGATTTTTTCTATGGACTCTAATGTTATTTTTTCTTCAAAACGCAGGAGGATATAAATGTGAGGGAGATTATATTTTTGTCACGACATAGAGTTCATTCGATATCTGGGGGTGGAAAATATGCAAATGTATTGTGGAGTTTCTTCAGATATTTCACTTTCTTATGGAAAATTACTGTTGCCGAATTGTGTCTATCAGGAAATCTTTAGCCTTGATTCAAGAATTGTATTATATATAGCTATTCTGTAGTTCAAGTAAAGAGAAAAAAATAAATTTGGCCATCCAAAAATGCGTATATATGTTATCGTAACTTGAGTTGGTTCATGCATATAGTGGGTAAAAGAGGACGGCGGCATAATCATCTTCTTAAACTCTAGAAGTTGACCAGTTTTACATATCACTGAAGGTCCATAAAATAATCGTATTCAACGACATGCAACCAATCTTATCCAATATTAAGCTTTACACAAATATTTCACATTTACAACCACGCATAAGTATTTGCAACTAACTTTACCTAGGTTTAAACTTTGCACATACATGTAACGTTTCACATTTACAACTGCGCACAGGGATATGCAACTAACTTTTCTGAAGTTTGAAATTTTCACATACATTTACTTTTTAATATACTTTTAAACTTTAGTTTTGCATTAGGTAAGTTATAACTTTACACATACATTTTAAAACTTCACATATTTCAATTTACATTTTGTTTTGAATAATGCTTATGGAAGCATATCTGCATATTGATTAATTATACTTACATAATTTAATTTTATAATCTTTTCATGTAGTTTCACAGATACTAATTTGTAACTATTTTCTATATTTGCACCTTTTGTAAAACTCAAACTTTTCTATAACACTTATGGCAATTTTCTTATCATTATTTAAACGCACAGTATTTTGATTGAAATGACTTGGGTCACACAATAACTGCTTCAACCATTTTGCCTTCTTGGTGACTGCACAAGTTACTAAGAACGCCTCTTATATGGCAGACAGAGCCATAGTTTATTGTCTCTAAGTGGACCAGGTGTATGGCCAACCAAACGTTTAATATAAAACAAATGACTGTTTTCTGATTATGTTGATTTGTTTATCGGCCTTGATGTCATGTTGAATGGTATCGCATTCTTGGTTCTTGTGTTTGATAGATATGGGCTCCTTTCAAGTGAAAGAATACTTGTCTTGTACTTTTACTCTTTTACTCCGTCAGATTTAACGTCACATAATTTATTTTCATGGTGGATTCCATGAACCTTACATTTCTGCTCTTTATTAACGTTTACAAATTGAGCAGTACAAATCGGAATCTCTTTGTATCCTCACAACATCTGATGAAGATAGTTCACTTGCCAGATTATTCCAGACTACTTTGGAAGTCTGATTATCTTGAATGTGAACATAAAGCGATGTGTCGACCATCAAAATCATTTTCGTTATCGCCTTTAAGTCGTTTTTTAAATTAATTGTATCGCTCCTTCAATATTATCTTACAATTCCTGATGTTGAAGATAATTTTTTAAGATAAATTTCTACGTAGAATAATTATCGCCACCCGTTTGTTATTTATTTCGATTAATGCTTATATTTGAAGACATTTTACCTTGCTTTTGATGTTGACAATTTGGCAATTCACGTGTTCCCAGATTAGAGTTTTCTGACAGCTTACTTTTTCACTAAGGCTTACCGTTAACTACAATTTTTTTTGTCGTTTTAAATTCTTTTTAATATCTTGTTATCATCGCTTCTTAATACATGTACAAAATTCTAAATAGTTCGGACACCCGAAGGTGAACGAAAATTTGATAGAAAAATTCGGTTATATTCATTCATACATACATACATACATTCATACATACATACACTTATACATACATACATACATTCATACATACATACATATATTCATACATACATACGTACATATATACAAAAGAAGTTAATAATAAAAGCCTTTTAATAACTCAAAATGAATGGGATCAATTTTTTCTACTTAGTTATATGCGATATTGTTGAAAATATTTTTTTGCACAGAAAAATATCAATTTGGTTGACCATACTTGCCAACCAAAAATTTATAGGCTTCTTTCCAAAAAAATTTGGGAAAGAAGCCTATAAATTCCTATTTCAACATACCGGCAGTAACGAATACAATGACCCTCTCGACCTTTCAGTAAGCTATTTATTTTTCATCATTTTCCGAAAAATATTAGTAATGGAATTTCAAAGAAAAACAAAAATTATTGCTGTGTGTTAACTGTAGTTTAGCAAAATAAAGCTTTATCAAAACAATGACCATAAAAAGACGAAATAAAAGCGTATCGAGGGTCACCGACCATCGCCATATACAATTATCAAAGACTGATAAAGTCGCTATCACGTAGGTAATTACATAAAGTACAATCGGAGAACGAGCCATATTATATTCTCGTACATTATTGCTTTAGTTCAGAACACGATCCGCCAAGCGATGCAATAAAGTTGTATTGGTGTTGCGTGCCCGACTCAAATGTCAGCGTGCTTCTAAATTGTTTAGTCTTGAATTTCTTCCGGGAAGTTTTGTTTGGGATAATCATAAGATGAGTAAGCGTATTTTAGATATAATAAAAAAAAATTATTTTTAAAGTTATAAATAATAAGTTATAAATAATCACTTACACATATTTGTAATCATGGTGGAAAATGGTCATAACGTACCTACAACTTTAAAAAAATAAATGAACTAGACATACATTTTGTTTAGATTTACATATCTTACATTTCTAGCCATATTTATTATAGTAAATATTACGAATTCTGTGAATAATCAGTACACCATACGGTATACTTGAGCATTGAGTAAAATGGCCGATACAATTAGGTAACAATTTTAATACATCATTATTATAACATATTATAACATTCAAATATAACGGAAAAGGAAAACCATTTATCCAACTTTGTCTTTTGAAGTAAGTGTTCACACAACATTTCGTTTCTAATTGAAATACATTTATGACATTTTTAAGAAAACTTAGGATCGCTACACGTATTAGTAATTTAAAATATTAATCAATAAATCAAATATTATCCACATGTTTATCAATACTATTAAATATTTCAAATGAATAATAGATACTTCTAAAAATATTTTATAACTGCATGTCTTTTATCGCGGTTATTAAATCAAAGTTGTGCTCATTTCTAACTTATAAGCTTTTTAGACTCGCATTCTTCTATACAACCATTGCAATTTGGTTTAAATCTGCCTATATTATATTAACCATATGTAACGAAATGAACGAAAATGATTGCCTTGCCAAAAACAATAATTTAAATTTATTAGTGATATTTTCTAAGTATTTTAATATTCCTTATTACAGGTACAAGCTTAAGCTTCTAAGTTACAGGTAGAAGCAAAGCTCGATTATAGAGTAGTGTTATTACAATAAAGAGAAGACTAAGCTAACGATTTATTTCCGTTCTTTTACAAATACTTTTTACACGAAATGTTGCAAAACTATTCATGTCACTCGTATCAGCAAAATTTTTGATCAATGGTGGATGCAGCCGGTGCAGCTGCAAATTGTGTCACCTGCTGCATTCATCGGTAATCTCGTTTCTAATTAGGATTTTGATGCTCTCCTTATCTCTCACCAACGTTTGCTTTATCTCCAAGTCGGCTTAATTACTGGGAACTATATTTTGATCTTAAATCAATATTAACGCCCGTCACATTTATTCCCCTTTGTTGGGGAGTTCGAGACGTTTTATATCTATGGTAATTATTATAATACGTTAAAAAAAATAAATCTCAAGGGACTATTTTATTTCGGAATGTTTTCCATGGCACATTTTCGCGATCTGACGAAAAATATGAGCAAGGTAATATTATTGATCAAATTACCGCCAGAAAATATCTCCCCGTAAAAACAGTTATAAAAATATTAATATGGTCTCTATTGGCAAATCAACGTCTTTGCGCTAAAATGAAGACATTTAGTTCAAAAATAAGAAAAGGAAAACAAAAGCCGTGTGTCATAGCTTATTACGTGCAATACGATTGCCGTAAAATCTTATATTCGTCTATAAATTATATACCTTCATTGCTATTCAGGGAAGAACACGAACGTGAATTATGCAGATTGTGATGGTGCGTAAAGCAAAGTTTATATAAATTCCAGAAGTAATTAAATATGTATAAACATACATGCAGGTATATATATATATATATATATGTGTGTATATATATATATATACATATATATATATATACACATACACATATACATATACATATGTTTTATTTTTCCTTATTTAATAGTCTTGAACTTTCAAAAATAACAAATAATAAAGATTTTAAGAGAGGAGAACAAATTAAATACTCTATTTTTTACTTGAATTTTTTATATATTTTGGGGTATCAGTTGAAAAAGCTAGTAATGAAAACCTCAAAGATATTTAATTCATAATTTTAGATAGCACATCTTCAGACAAATGGTGAATAATTTGCATCTTATTTACGAAAATATGGAAATTAGACGTCTAAAGAAATGTAGGGTTTCTAAACAATTAAATGAAATTACGTGATGTAGTATTATTTCTACTTTATTTAATTTCTTTACCACGACCTAGGTTTCGTTGTATTACAACGTCTTCAGGTGGGATATTAGCAAAGATATTCGCTAATATCCCACCTGAAGATGTTAATACAACGAAACCTAGGTCGTGGTAAAGAAAGTAGAAATAATATTACATCACGTAGTTTCATTTAATTGTGAATAATGAATGTCTACAAAATTAACGCCAAATATATTCAACATATATTTACGTTGTGATATATTGTTATTTGTGAATAGTTTAATAGAAATACTGCATATAAATTTTGCGAGTTCTTGGTAAATTTTTTATCATATAATCACCAATACATTTGTTATATTAAATTCTACTAATTACAGAAAATCAAAGTATAAAAACTATCCCTAAACAATATGTATGTATATAAATATATATATATATATATATATATATATATATATATATTTATATATATATATATATATATATATATATATATATGTAATAAAACTGTAACAAAATGGATACTGGACGTTTAAAATATTTTTAAAAGTTATTGCTTTAGCGTATAGAAAAAAGAAGCCAGAAAACCTGTTTTTACAATTTTGACGGTATGTTTCTTCATTTATTCTTGAATCACTCCGAATCTAACAGGTTTCCATGAAATTTGGTATAATATTGTTTCCCTCGGGCAACAGATAGAAAACTTTTGAAATGGTTATTACAAGTTTATTTTTGAAGTTAACAAAACAAGAAGGGAGAGATCACATTGCATGTTATTTTGGACTTTAATATTTTTCAAAGAGACCTTAAAAGTGAAAGGTGCAAATGAATTAAACGAATATCGACCTTTGTCATGTTATGAAATGTGCATGAACAATGTGAAACAGCGATTTTCGTCGATAGATTTGATATATATATATATACATATATATATATATATATATATATATATATATATATATATATATATATATATATTCGTATTTTCATTATAATTAAAGTGACGGTTTTTTAATTTCACAATTATAAAACCGTCACTTTGATTAATTATCATAAATATGACATTTAATTGATAATTGTTTCCATTGAGATTTAAAAAAAATGTTTTACATGCTTGATGCTCATTAAATATTAGTAACACATCACGTTAACCTTAACGAAAGTTGCATAATAGATAACGAAATTCAATTTCAGAAAGTAAATAAAGCAGAAATTCTAATACTAAAATGTCTACATTGCATCTTATAAATTTCGACCGACGGGAAAATCAATTTGTAGTAGCATTCATGGGAGTAAGTGCGAAGAACATCGCTTGAAGATATGAACAAGCTTACACGATGCCCCAATTACAGTGAAATTACTGATCAATTTACTCCATGCCACAGGTAAGCGACCTACTAAAATAGGTTTAATCTTACCTCAACACGGAGCTCTTTAGAAAATGGTATAACACATTGTGCACGCTATACACGTAGATGTATTTATCAGAAACCGTTTTTATATATAAAATTAAAAATTAAAGAAAGCCAATGCCCGGTGAAAGGTACAAACATGGCTATTGCATAATTTCACCTCCAGGTAAAAATTTAATAAAAAAATTATGTGTTTGTAAACCATTTTCTTTGTTTCACCATAGCTTCTGCGCTATTTTTTGAAGTAAATAACCAAATTTCTGAAGTAAAGTGAAAAGCCGTTTAAAAAGATAGTCCGAAATGAATCTATGTGACAACAGATTTTTATTTTTTTATTTCTAGTGTTCTTATCGTATATCTCTTATTCATTGAATGCATCACGATGGGCTAGAGAAAAATGAATTTGATAAGAGCTCTAAAAGAAAATTTAATAATTAAATAAGTGGATGTGTGAGAACAGCTATTAAATCGTTATATATGTAGGCAAATCTATTTTATTCCTTCTTTGTCCATTGCGAATTGCTCTTTTAAAAAAATCGATAACCAATTTTATTAAATGACCAATTTTATTAGCAGCCCATTTTAATTTTATTAAAATATTTCGGCAGTTTCATGTCCCAGAAAATTTTTTTATGTTTTTGCCCGTCTTAAAAAATGTTTGTCATTTAAAAAATAAATTTACGCAACAACTTTATGGTTTTTAAATCATAGGAAAGGAAGAGATTTTTTTAATTAGTTTAATTTCATCTCGTTAATATAAAAAATATCAAGCTGGGATATACGGGCGATAACATACTCTGTACGTCATTAGAGAAGAAGCTTGCTGTATAATTTTGCAGAGTAGAGTACGAGACTGGACCGGAGAGACTCGCTCTCAACAAGACAAAGATAAAAATCATATTCATCGACAGAACCGGTCAGCTTTATAGGACTGGAGAGCTCTCGGATTTATATAATCTCTACCTCAGATAGTTGTTGGCTGACCAGGGAGGAAGTGAACGAGAAATCAATAGACGCGCCCCGATGGCAAAGACCGCAATGGGCCAATTGACATATCTGTGGCAGGATAATAAAATCTTCAAAATCACTAAAGTGAGACTAACCAGGACTGCGATCTTTTAGATATATATATATATATATATATATATATATATATATATATATATGTATGAGTCGGAACCAAGGACCATCAAAAGAAGATTAAAGCCTTTGAGATGTAATATTAGAAAAGGATACTGTTAATGTTGGAGAAGGAAGAAATCTATTCTCGAACAGCTAATTATCAAAACTGGTCTTTTAACGATCTGTTACTAAAGTATTCTTAGTTCCCTTGGTCACATTACCCGCCGCTAACTTGATAACTTCGACAAGTTGGTTGTGGTAGGCAATGTAAAAGGAAGGAGACACTGCGGCCGATCATGTAGCCGTTGGTGCTACCAAATAATCGATATTAGTGGGTTTCCTGTAGCAATCGCCCTAAAAGAAACTGAAAACCTGACAAATTGGAAAAAGCTTGTAAATAAAAAACCGAATGGTTTACAAGGGCACAACCTTCTGAAATGAAGAAGACAAGAATAATATAATGATAGAATACAATATGTACATTTTTAAACATTGTATATTTTTAATGCATCAAAAGATACCGCTAATGATCTCACATATATCAACAATTTACATTAAATTTAAAAAAGTACCTCTTAGTGTGTAATAAACGAATGCAAATCACTTGTTCCACAATTTTTGACTGCCTCTAATCACGAGTGACAAGCGCCACTTAACTTTGTGTTGACTAAGTTAAACTTGAAATTTAAGTTGCTTTATTTGGTCTCTCAAGCTTAATATATTTCAATTAATATGTAGCATTTATTGAAGTAAAATATTTTGTTACACCAAAAGTAAACCATAATTACTCATAGTTAAAAAACAATTGTAATTAGAACATCTAATTTCTTATTTTGTTTGGTAAGTTTTGGAAAGTAGAAATTACCGTTAAGACAATAAATATCAATTTCGATGATTAAGGATTTTTAATGTTCTTGATATTGAATATATTTGGCGTTAATTTTGTAGAAATTCATTATTCACAATTAAATGAAACTACGTGATGTAGTATTATTTCTACTATCTTTAATTTCTTTACCACGACCTAGGTTTCGTTGTATTACATATCTTTGCTTATATCCCACCTGAAGATGTTGTAATACAACAAAACCTAGGTCGTGGTAAAGAAATTGAAGATAGTAGAAATAATACTACATCACGTAGTTTCATTTAATTGTGAATGTTCTTGATGATATTATTTCATATTTGACAAATTTATCTCAGCAACATTTGCGTACAAGATTTTCATTCAGCTATTTTTATTGTTTATAATGATACTTTTTTTAGACTGATTCATTTAGCTATATTTCTAATTATAATTGGTTTTCAAGGATCGCTAGAAATAATATTGCTATAAATTATATCACGAAAATATTCATGCCTATATAAGTTTGACATCCTACAAACTGTTGAAAAATCGTGGACCAAACAACTACTAGCCAAGTAAATTAAAACCTATGTACGTTGATATTTATTGCTTACAAAAAATAATTGAAATTTTCATAAGTTCATAACATTTATTGCATTATCAAAATATCATAGAAAAGCTCAATAACGTGCTCTATGCTTTTATTATTTTTGAGTGATGACAGGAGTAAAAAAATATTATTCTGGTCAAAAAATGTCAATCTACATCTTAACCGGAAACTCTTATGCCATGATCATTATTCGATACAGCCTTAACCTCTTATCCGAATTCATTAGAATTAGGTTTTTGAGAGTTTTCCCTAATCATATCCAAAGTTTTGTCTGTCTTTTTATAACTTCGAATTTTGGGTACAAAAAACCAACGAAGTTTGAGTATGACTCGCGTATAGGTTGTTCCGTATCTTGTTTGAAATTAAAATACTTTATTATAAAATCACCATCAATGTTGACTTGCCAGTGAAACAAATATTCAAATATTTAATAATAACTTATATAATTAAACTTTCGGAAAAGGCAAAGGCATGTATATATTATAGTGAATATATCAAAAATTATGATATCCACAATCATCTTCATTGTTTTCTTATAATTTCTTTGTAGGCTTCAAAAAACCCTGCCTTTCTGTAAATTCAGTATTTTGGGAAATAAGTGAGGAGTGGACTATATCTTTTATATTTTTCAATATGTATCTAAAAGTACACTATCCAATTTTATGAAAAAACTATATTGAGACCCTTATAATTAGACTTTCCAAACGATGTCCCACGCTGTTCATTGAATTTTTTTTCCAACAACATAATTTGATCCACACCATCCAAAATGTTTTCAAATATATTACGAATATTTCTAAATATTAACAATTGAGATTTGTGCAGTTTGTTTTGCTTTTTTGGTATGTTAGACGTAAAATTTTTAGTAAGACGTAACATTTTTATGATTAACTACATTTCAATATGTGTACCCTAAAAATTAAATAATATACAAAATTTTGTCATTGAATAATAGCCTTTCCGATAATTTTTACGTACCACGTTTTGAACTGTGGAACATTAAAAGAAACGGCAAACTCTCAACGACGATTAAGCTTTTATATTGATGGTAGGTAATTTATATATATATATATATATATATATATATATATATACACACATATATATATATATATATATATATATATATATATATATATATATATATATATATATATGTATATGTATATATATGTGGATATGTGTGTGTGTGCGCGTCTGCGTGTGTGTTTATATACAGTTCATTTTTAAGTTTAATTATCCTTTGTTATTAATCACTTGTTATATTAACAAAACGAAACGGTTACTTATAATAAATATCAGATGTGGGAAGCTGCGTATGTTGGTAATATAAATTTATCAATAATTAACATAAACTATTAAACAAAAACAATATCTCACATTAATAAAATTTGATATCCTGAATATTTAGGTGAGTTCACCATTAAATATTTTAATCTTAAAATTTTCCGAGTGATACTTAATATATTTGGGATTGATCACACTTGAATGTGTATGTTCTAAAAATTAAATAATATAAAAAATTTTGTGCTGTAAAAAAAATAAAAATTGCCTTTCCGATATTCACTGAAATAAGAAAAATAATTTTTTAAGTAAAACAGTATTGTTCGGTGTTTTTTTTTATTTAAAATAAATGAAACTATGTCACATCATGTCAAAACATAACTAATAAAGCTCTTTGCATTTATGAAAATTATCCGTGCAACAAATAATATTTTTTATGGGCCAAATAAATTCCATTATCGCTTAATACTTCTGTGGTCCGGATACGTGGATTCAAATTCCATTTGCAAATTGAACCTATTTGCAATTTGAATATTGCAAAATTCGGCGATATTCAACGTCTAAACTTTGAAAATATTGAAAATGAAAAAATGTCCTGGAATATTATAATTAAATGAATGACGCCAGATTAATATGCTAATAATATGCTAGATAAACACATTACTTCTTTACAACTTTCATTGAGCTTCATATAGTTATATGTGTAAGTCTGTTATAACGTCATTAAAAAGGTTTTATTTTTATAGTGTTTTATATTTTAAAAATTCAAGTATTTACCATGCAGCAAAACGCACACATATATATATATATATATATATATATATATATATACATATATGTATATATGTATATTGAATCAAAATTTAAATTTTTATGTAATTATTTTATGTGGTAGCCAACAGAAATTCAATGACAAAAAATGTATTATATATACGTTCCTATCGCCTTATGTATATTAATGTGTTTTACTGTCACACATAAAAAAATATAAACCAAATTTATTAAAAATTATACTTTTTTCCTGTGGGAGATATTATTCCATCTTTTGTTCATTTTTTTTGGTTTTTTTCTCTATATTTTTATAATCGAATTTTGCAGTGCATATTTTTAAACATTAATTATAATATTTTAAAAATATGTGCTAAAGCGTTATATGTTCACTGCGCATGCACTTAGGTATGAAGGAAATATTTATGGTATTCAGCTAATACAGCTGAACTTTATATAGACCGATAGGATATAATTCGTTCAAAATAATTTTATGATACCCTACAAACAATGGAATTCAAAGAAAGGAAATGACGTGAACTTTACGTAGCAAGTATTCCTCATGACCATACTCATATTTGTTGCTCAGGAAGTACGAATGTTGAAGCTTCATTCATTTTACCATTTAACTTTAATATCGTTTAACTTTAACTTTAATATTTAATATTTATAATTATAATTATCCGTAACCACGTGTACATATTAAACAATGAAGAATAAAAAGTAAGCATTTAATAATTTTAAATATTTTACATCAGTTTATATAATTTACTTTCTCAAGTGACGGATTTATGTCGGATTTCATTTGATTTACGTTTTTTTTGTCATGTGTAAGTGTAAATGTGACGTAGATCAAATTTTATTTTAGTACTGACTAGGGACATGAACTTACCCTAATCTGAAAACTGTACACTGACAAATGTAAAACTGCAGTTTTGAGAACACCTAATATTTGTTAAAATTTTATCAAAATTGTCTTTAAAGGATTAATTTTTGGTATAAAGCTCCATGCTGCAACGTAAGTAATATTGTTGTTAAGGCTGTCGGCTGGAACAAACAACCCAATTTGGAGAAGTAAGTGGTCGTTAGAATCGTATTAATCAACCAGATATCCTTAAGGATGTCATGTCACGATCTACGAAATAGTACGACTAAAAGTTGCTCTTTGCTCTAACAAGAAAAATTTTAATTCAAAGAAAACGACGGGAAAATTTGGAGAACAAAACAATTTTTTGACTCTTTCTTACAAAAATTAATGTGCTTTAAAAGATCATTTCAAAAATATGTTGAAAAAAAACAACAAATTCAAAGAGTTTTAAAATATATGCATATAACCGTGAAAAATACATATAATCGAAACCCTAATACATGTATTTAGGAAACCCTAAAATATATACAATATTTTAGTAAATTCTGTACAAATACTTTTAAATTCTTGTCTGTAAGACCGATACTATCGATTTGCCACAGTTTGTACTTGGTTCAATCAACAAGTCATTCTCAAACCAAAATAAAATGAATATATTCATTAAAATTTATTGTCAGTGCCAATACAAAATATTTTATTATCTTATGCCATACCGAGGGCAATAATTAACATAAAAATAATGATTTGTGTGTATTTCCTTGCCTGTGCTGGTCAGTGGATATATTTACAAAATATATTGCGATTCAACTCTAGCAAAAGATAAAAAATGATAATTTCAAAAACTTATAGCTTTTTAATTTTTTTTTCTGTTTCTGACCCGTGCATTGAGGACCTTGTTTTAAGTTTAATTACTTAATTTATCAGAAGTTGTCACTAAAATTGACTTACTAACGCCATAAATATTCAATATACTTAATAGTATTAATAAGGCGTATATATATTGTATTGTAAATAACCCAAAAATTAATATCACTCCCTAAGGAAGTAGTAAATTACAGCCTTATTTTTAAATATACACTATTCATATATATGAAGTCACCCAAAAATCCTCAAAATCAAACACAAAACATAACAAAAGTTGGTCTACCGTCGTAACTTACCATAAAGACGAAAAACATTTTCCATTGTTTCCAGTTTTCGCTCTATGTATTTATATCACCTACACGTATACAAGTGTGCAGACATTACATCGTACACATTACCTAACCGTATACCAAGTATTTGAACAATACTCAGCTTAAACGTCTCTAGGAATTTTCGTCGCCGCCCGCCTCATGACCGCATTTGTCTAGTGTGCACTTGCCTGAACCCGTAATACTCAGTACGTATTATGCAAAATGTAAGAAGAAAATGCTGCGTCTTTTAGGATCCGTATGCCAGTGGTTCTTAATTTTAGCTGGAACATTATATGTATTTTACAGTAACAATAGTGAAATAAAGAAATGAAAGATATTTTAAATAGAAACAAATTAAACACAAGTAAAAATTATATTATATTTTAATAAACGACAAGAATTATGACTTTTTAATTAGTTCAAGTGTGAATAATTATTTCAAGCATCAGATGCCAAATTGTACTTTGAAACATTATTAAAAAAATAAATATCACGGAACTGATGACCAGGAAACGAAATAGGTTTAATCATTTTAAATGTGTAAATTATTTAGAGTGAAGAGTAGTTTAAGAAAGAAATTACAATTCACTTCTCCAGTATAGTTTTCATATATTTAATTGTTTAGGAATATTTCTTATTTCAATTAACCAATATTTGTTGTGAAATTAATAAATGTGCTTATAGATTATAATCATAATCAATAAAATCACAAGTAGTTAACATATATAGATAGCTACTACAATCCAAAGATTTAGTTTTCCTACAGGAGAAAATTTTAATACATATAAATATATATATATATATATATATATATATATAAATTATGTAAACAAGTGATGTAAGGTCGAGAGGGACGGAAGATGTAATTTCGGGAACCTAAATATTTAGCTTTTTCTCAAAAGACTTTAATTTAAAAAATATATATTTTTTTACAAAATAAATAATGACACGGTATTATTAAATTTTTATCGAATATTCCCATATCATACAGAATTTATATGACATGGAAAGTATGCATAAATATTTTTTTATAAATTTAGAAACCAATTTAAATTTTAACATAAATGAGGATTATTTCAGCTATAGCCGTATTTAAGGCAAAAGGAAAAGCTGAAAAATATTAAAAAAAAATAAACCTGCTGCTTTTCACCAATTTATATTAATTAACTGCCTTCTTTTGGCATATAATGGCATCTTTTTGTGTAACAAAACTTAGCCAATGCATGTCGAGCTCGCGCGTATAATAATGTAAGGGTTTGATGAATTACGACTGAGAATACGGTGAAAGCAGGATTTTCGGTACAGATCAACAAGATTAAGCAGACATAGCGGTATTAAAAATTATTATGTCTACTTACTGTATCTGTGTGGGACTCGTTGACGAGTTATTTCTATATAGATACAAAAAAGTACTAATAAAGGATTCCATGATGATTCCAATACAATCTCTCAAGTTATGTCAATTGAATATTCCTTTTAAAAATTATCTTCTCGCGAAAATGCATAAACCGTGCAAATGAAAAAATCAACGTTTCAATAGTTCTGATAAAAAAAATTATCAAAGATAAAATGCAGATTATATTACATTGTATGATTTTCGCTTTATCAGAGAGGTACATTTGTGGCGAGAAACAGGTTGGCTTGGGGCCAAGTCGCTCGGAGCTATTGTAATAATAATTCTAGAGTGTTAATTACCGCATGCGCTACTAACTATTGGATTATTTTCCGTCACACACAAAACTGTTATAAAAGTTAGCGAAGTTTATTTATTTTATTTTTGAAGTAATGGCATTTTATATTAAATGTTGTTTGTTTTGGTCCTTGTCAAAGTACTGATATCTCTCGTATTACTCTTATGCTGGTATATCCACGTAGATTATTGTCGAGATATTTCTTGTTAAGGGATTCGGACTAATAGCCCATACAACTCATGACGTCGCCAAACAGAATACCTAAAAGGAGGAAATGCCATGTCGGATTTATGGTTTATATATCCTCCACCATAGTCTACACAGGTTATACGGGATAAATGAAAGTTTCCCTTATTGGTGAAATTTAAGCGGCGAGCTATACTCTAAATTGAAATAGGTCTGTTTTTAATTTTGCCTAATTGACATTTCACAAACTATTTGTTTTACATGTCATTAGACATGTAAAACAAATAGTTTGAAAACAAATTTTTTTGCCTTATTTATAAATCGCACTTAAATCAATAAATATTTTTATTGTCGATAAAGTATGGATCATCGCATCAAAAAAAATCGAATCTTTAGAAGTAAGGAATTGAAAAACTACGCACATGTCTTGAATAATTAATAAATTGCTTTAATAATAATTAATTATAGAAAATCATATTGACTATTAAAAACAATATAGGATATAATACATTATTTATTTCTTTGCAATTTCTTGTCGAAGGTGAGATTTCAGTACCTTAAAAGAAATACTCTCATAGCATATCATCTTAATTTTTCGAGATTTATGGAGTGATGACAAATTATTTTCAATAAAATTAAATTCGTAGATAAATGTTTAGAACATCTAATAGAGAGTTTTTAGCTAGTAATAAATATAATCGGGGGCAGATTTGTTTTTTCCAAAGTTCTAATTTGTCTCTGAAAGAAAGTATATTTGAATCCCGCGAGCCTTTTTCTTTTTAATTTTCGAATCCTTTGCCATACGTGCACAACAAAGAAAATTATATTCTTTTTTTATACGTCGAAAAAAGATTAATAACGTTTTCTCTGCTTTGAGTTAATGCAATTAATATGCAGTATTTTTATATTTACCCTTAACAGGATTTCCAACGTTCAAGTTTTATCCCTCAAGTTCAAACACGAAAGCTTTTATTGTAATGTTTTGTTTAAAAATAATATTATTTTCAATTTAGCATCAAGCTGCGATACATTAAACCTTGTCTTCAGTCTTTGTAATGTTCTCGGTTTGTAGAACTCTACAACTCTACACTTGGGTAGTTTGCGTAGTGGTAGGTTGGATAGGTTGCATAGTGACTTCTATTTCTTTTTATACTTTATTTGAGATTAATAAGGATAAAATAATAGAATACACGGTAAATGTATTTGAAAGCAAAAGCTTCATATGATAAGTGTTAATTAGAAATGTGTAATTATTAGAATTTAACAAAACATAAACTTTACATAAGATATAATTAAACTTTTATATTCACATGATCTCTGCAGTGTCTATCCAAATATAAGTATTGCTCTAGGTTTATACTTCTACAACAAATTGGTCTGTAGAAACATCATTTTTCGCGCCGAAAAAAGTGAAAAATTATACATGTGCGCGCAGGAATGCATAAAGGTAGTATAAATGCACTGGCATTTATTTTTTATCGAAGATCAATTAGTGCAATAAATTAATTATGAAGATATCGTTTCCGGTTTCGCTCGAGCGGAAGTCAAGATAAACATTTTATATATTGAACTATTTGAAATATATTATATATATATATATATATATATATATATATATATATATATATGGATATTGAAGTGATCTTATAAAGGGTTTGTTTTTAGAATTAAGGTGTGAAAAGATAAAAAGTAAATCTTTATGCAATAGTTCAATTGAAAATTAATTACTTAGGTTAAAACAGCGAAGAAACAAATTTATTAGGATAATTCATCAATAGTTTATTGAAAAACCTAATTTCCTCTAAAATAACCACAATATCCATAATGAATCCAAAACCAATTTTCTTGGTCTTTCATTATTTACATTTTCAGACAATTATGTACGTATATATTTTTTGTATGCTAAAATAAACTCACGCAACAAGTGGACATGGTATATAACTACTATACAGGTAAATAAAAAAATTCACGCTAAATCACGATATTACTATTAATTTTTTGTAAACAAATACATGCACACGGTAGATAAGAAGAAATATATTTAATTCAGTATGCTTCAATATGCTGGATTATTCTTTTTAATCTAGACCCACTTTGATTTGAGTATCAAAGGAGAGGACATTGCGAGTATATTAGATGAATATAATTATTGCAAAATTCTACCTAGGGGATTGGATTTGGTCGTAAACCATTTTTTTATGCGGACCAATATGTTTGAGTGTGTGTGTGTGGGCGCGCGCGGTGAAATGTTTACGTAATTATGTATAATATATGTATATATATACATATAAATATATATATATATATATATATGTGTGTGTGTGTGTGTGTGTATGAGCGTATGCGATGGTAAGAACGCTCTTGTTGTTAGCAGCTAGCTAGCAGCTGGTTTATTTGAACTTCAAGTGAAAATAATATTTTGCATAAATTTGACATGCTACAAAATATTATTACAAACAACAAAAGTAATCAGAACTTGATATACATTTTACCGATGGTATCATTTGCTTCAATTTCTCCTATCTTTGAGATTTCCTACAATTTTGTGTTGAAAATATTCCAGTTGTTTAAGATAAGTCTGAATGATAAAAGTGGATATAGAAATACATTAAATATTATTGAAACAATATTTTTGTCTTTTAATTCTAATCTAACAAAAGTAAATTTTAAATTTCATATTCCTTTAGTTTTTGTAACTTTACATATGCTACCTCTATTGATAAAGCAAGTCAGGTTTACAAAAGATAAACAAACATTATTCGATTTAATATGTTAGTAACATATTTGGTCTAACACACAAGAGCCAATAATATTTCAGCGGGTACCAATTCGTTTCCATGGCACCTTTTGGCGACGGGCCAATTCCAACCCAACCACGATAGTGGATTTCTGCAAATACAACGCTAATGCAATAACGTTTATTATTATTTCAGCTTTATTATTTATAACTGTTTTTATTTGGTGACATCGAATATTATTCTCAAAATATTATTTGCTATCATTTCTGGTCCGCTGAAAGTTATGGATGTATTTGTCACCATTCCATTGTGTAATTTTTGGAAATTGTCTTTTATGATTTCCTCATAATATGAAGATGTTCATGACTTATGTAATACGCTAGTCATTTAAGGAAATCACATATTACACACTTACATGCAAATGGATGGGTCATTTGTTTTCTCATAATAATACGCTCAAGTGATTATTATGTGAAATTATGTAGAGTTAGAAAACCTTAAGTGACAAAGTAAAAATAAAATGCAAAAGCAAATTATAGAAAATATTTTGAGATTGTTAATGGTGTACTTATAACTAATCGAGTGACTTTGACTTTATATTTTTCTGACCAACTGTTTTATAATCTGGTTAGTCCCCGCACCAAGTTGAGCAAATATAGTCGTAACCACTTTAATCTAATTATCTTAATTTAGGTTCTACATAGAGAGCTTTGTAGGTCGAGATAAACTTTTAAATTTAACTTTTCTCTCTCTTGTAATTCACAAGGTAATTTAATTCAAATGATTATGACACTCACTCAATATTCACCAAAAATAAAAGACATTCTCGCAGATAAACAAAAAGAGTACATAGTAATTAAACATTTATTTACCGCTATAGCATAGTCAGCAATTAGCACAGCGACAAAGCACTGGACAAGGAAAAGTCTTTGAGAGTATTGACTGGAAGCTTTCAGTTGCTGTTTTATTTTTCATCTTTATAAAAAGTACTACTTTTTACTGAATTCAAAATCGAAAAGTCACTTTTCTATAACAAGTTAGTTACCTTTCCATCATTACAATATGTTTTAACGACATATATGTCATTATAGGTGTTAATACAAAGTAGTTATTTGAAGTGTATCTTGATTCGAATCCCATCCTCACGTTTTCTTTGTATTCCTTTTTTAGAAATATAATAACCCCCGTTGTAAATTATACCCCTATTTCAACCCGGTCTTTTTTAATTTTACAGACAAGTAAAAATTTAAACTTTTTTTTCAAAAAATTGTCTGATTGGACTGAACAGAAATGCTCCATGAGATTTAATCTCGTGGAAACATTATAAAAATACATTCAACCATTCATCATCGACAATCATCCCTTCGTCAATTTTGAGCACCATTTCAATCCTTCATAACGAATTATCGTATATTTAGGGACATTATTTAATATGCTTGGTAGACTGCAAAATTATACAATAAAAATATTGTGACAGGCTGTGAAGTGTACTTAAGTGTAAGCTTTCCATTGTAATCCAGTAAAATAAACGTAATGAATGAAGTTAAAGTGCCGATGTCAATTAATTTTTTTTTTCTATTAAGCAAGTAATAAATAATATTTTCTGAATTATGGATTAACATTTCCTTATCGATGTATCTTCGCACGCAATCTATTAGAAAATTTAATGAACATTCCATGAGAATTAAACAAAAACTAAATCTTAATTAACTGGATAATCTCAAAATATTGATGATTTTAAAAATTCGACATTTATCTTTTGCGCAAACTGTGGAAAGATCTTCAGATTCATGTTTTTATTACAGCTGTAGGTATAGTTTGTGTACCTAATTGAATTAAAAATAAATATAATGTATTAAATTACAATATTTTTTTCATTTTGTTTTTTTTTTTGCATTGAAGCATAACTTAAAACTATTTAAATTTACGTAACTAAAAACTTGTAAATATTGATGAAAAATGAACTATTTTTTTCAATAAATAGTTAAAAATTATGTAAATTCAATCAAATCTTTTTTTTTAAATTAAATAAAGAAAGGGACCCGTGACTATTTCAAAATTTTAACTCAGATTCCCTTCACAATGTTCACTTTTACGAGAACAGCATGTCATGTTAGTATTTTAGTGTAATACTCGTGTATATTTACATATTTTGCCTAGAGTATACAGATATTTATTATTCCATAGACCAGTGATAATACCAGTGATATTTATTGTTCCATAGACCAGTTATACTAACAGGCGAAACACATTAAAAAGTATAAATTTTGTATAAAATCACGAAAGATTTTGATATTGTGAATTTCTGAAAAACTCGAATGTTAAGTGATACCTGAAGGTTTATTCCTTATTTTAAATAATTCTTTATTTGAAAAGAAGGAATAAACCACATTTCAAAAATATTTATTTTTATAGTGTTCAATACGTTCCAACAAAGTCCTTCTAGTGTGGAAAATTATGTTTTCAGTTATCTCTAGTTATTCATTTTATGTTAATAATAATGTAGACCTGGAGACTGGAGCAAAGTAAGTGAAAAAAATAACAAACTAATGTCAACCACAATATTATTAATAAACTATATACTAATCAAAAGATCTTTCTAAGTTGAAAACTGATGAGAAATACAAATAACTATCTAAAATGTTGGCAAATACGAAATAGTCGATATTAATTACGTACTCACAATTAAATGAAACTACGCGATGTAGTATTATTTCTACTTTCTTTAATTTCTTTAACCACGACCTAGGTTTCGTTGTATTACAACATCTTCAGGTGGGATATTAGCAAAGATTAACTCTTAGGAACAACCAACAGCATTTATATGTTACAAGCACAATAGCGGAAGCCTGTTTTGTGCGGATTTTTCCATTGTTTATGTTAGTGAGTTTATTGCAGGGGCGCAGAGTAGGTTTTATTATATTACCGAGAGTTATACAATATAGCAGTATTTTAGTGAGTGTAATAAATTCAATTGTTGTTGTTATGTGAGGTTATACAATGCAAACTTTACGCTGTATGTAATAAAATAAAATGGAAGTTATTATCGATAATATATTTATACAAAAGCAAGGGTATTTGAAAGTAAGGACAAGGTAATACACTAATTCTACATATCTCCAGTTTTGTGTATTCATTTATTTATTTATTTATTTCTTTTAAATTTTTTTTTTTTTTTAGTATATATACTTATATTTATATGTGTATTAGTGATGAAACAATTTCCAGGGTACTGTAGTATCAATGTCGTATATTTATATTATATCTAGAAGATATTAAGAATGGGTGATGATATTATATTTAGTTGTTCATTTAATATATTGACCTTGATATCTTTTTCATGGCTGTTTATTTCTAATGTTTCTAGGATGTTAAGTTTATTACCTTTTGTATTTATTTGTAATATATAGGGGGAATTATCAGTATGGGGGTGATGGTTATTTTCAATGAGATGTTTAGCAAAGTGAGATGTGTCTGGTTTATTATTTCGCCAGCTGGCAATGTGTTCTTTATATCTTGTATTAAAATCTCTTCCTGTTTGACCTATGTATACACTATTACAGTCGTTACATTTAAGTTTATAGATACCACTCTTTTTATGTTTATCTATTTTTTCTTTATTATTAATAAGGGTTTTACCCAAGTTATTTAAGGTACTATACGTACATGTTATATTATTTATATTTTTATTATTAGTTAAGAGTTTTCCTAATTTGAGTGATACATTACCTATGTATGGGATAAATTTATAGTAAATATTATTATTATTTGGTACGACCGGGTATATTTCTTGTATTAGTATTTTTCTTAATTTATTATGGTACAGTTTTGTCACAATTGATGGGTCATAATTATTATTTCTTGCGATTTGTTTTATAGTTTTTATTTATTTACGTAGATTAGGTTTTTCTAGAGGGATGGTTAAAGCTCTGTGAATCATGGAATGGAAGGCTGCTAACTTATGGGGCCAAGGGTATTGAGATTGACCATTATTTATGGAATCAGTAAATGAGTCTTTTCTAAATATACTAAATTTATGTTTATTATTTTTGCGTTCTATTGTTATATCTAAAAAATTAAGTTTATTATCGGACTCTACTTCTAAAGTGAATTTGATATTATTGTGTAGGGTATATATTTGGCGTTAATTTTGTAGAAATTCATTATTCACAATTAAATGAAACTACGTGATGTAGTATTATTTCTACTTTCTTTAAGTTCCTTAATACGACCTAGGTTTCATTGTATTATAACATCTTCAGGTGGGTGGGTAGCAAAGATCATCTTTGCTAATAATCCAAAATTATATAAGCAGAACACTTATTGCATCTCTCATATGTCCGTCATGGTCGTTTATCAAAACGGTTTGATATAAGACTTGAATTGTTAACTTAGTTATTAGATATGCTAATTTACATATATTTCAGTAGTTATATACGACAAAGTAAAATAATTTTTATGGACTATATGGCGTAGTGTATCAAATAAAAAGGCTAACTATGGGATTTGCCCTTTTTTTATGCGCGTATGCGTTTCACGTAAATAGTTATAAAGGAAATTTTAAAAATTCCTAGAAAATATATGGAATATTTCTTTCACCCATCCTCTCTTTTATTTCCAAAAGTGCTAATATTAAATTATAGGAAACAAATTTAGAAATTATTGGAGTTATTGAACAAATGTTTCTTCTGCGCATGGCTTCATGCAAATGGCTTCTTTTGCGCTTGTGAAAAATCACTAGGCCTCAAAACTTTCACCTTTAGTATATTCAGAACGTTTAAATGTGTCAAAATCTGTATGAAATTTGTGTGTAATGTCGAAATATGTATGGAATGTGTGTGTATGTATGCATATAGTCTAAATGTAAATTAAATGTTTGTGTGTACATGCGTACAGTCTAAATGTGTATGGAATATATGTGTATCCGTATAGTCTAAATGTGTATGTGTGTGTGTATGCGTATGGTCTAAATGTGTATAACATGTGTGTGTGTATGCGTATGGTCTAAATGTCTATGTGTATGGTAGTCTTAATTCTCCTCATACTTTGTATCTATCTTACCTACTTCACTACATCCTCATAAAAACCTGAAATTGTATCGAGCCATATTGGAAGCTAACCATGCAATGTTTGAAGTGATGCGAACCGGAAAAAGTAAATTATTGGATAATTGTCTCTTTAATCAATTTTACAATATCAAAAGCAGCGCTACGTCTTTTGTACTAATGATTATGTAAACTATGTAATATCAGAAAATATGTATTAACATTTTTCTGATATTATATTCAAAATGACGACAGAAAAAAATTAATCGCAGCAAGTTTAAAATCCTTCAAAATATTTTAGAAAAATCTGTTACAATAAGTTTGCCGGAGTGGCTTTCAATTCTTTAAAGCGTCTACCGATTATTCCACAACCTATCTACATATTATTACTACAGCGATTTGTTAATATAGGCAGTGGTGAACTGCTTTCTAACTCTATCTTTCGTAGATGGCATGTGATCTCTATATTTTTACGCCCAATGCCGAATCAGAAACTTTTCTCGAAAATAAAAATATCACCTTCCTTCCTTCCGGAGTCAAATTAGGATTTAGTCTCTTTGGCAGCCATATTACTTATGATGGTTTTATTAAACGTGATAGCTGAACACGTTCTTAAATCTTTTAAAAACGTAACCATAAATATAATTTTTTAAGAAGTCTGAAGAAATTTGTGAAAATTTTTGTTTGAATTTTATTATTTTATATTTACGACTTTGAATAAAAACAGCCTTGCTATTAGTTTTTTTTATTTACTATCTTATAGTTTTTTTTTATAGTGGACTAACCATTTCTCTTTAATACATCATCCTTTGGTCTACCGTTAAAACCTAAATAAAGTGATACATTAACGTGAAATGATAGTCATTGTTTATAATTGCTAACTTTTAACTTTAGTCGCGTAAAAGTTAACTTTACAAGTTACTCCTCCCTTAATTTTTTAATAATTTGGTCAAGTCTCTTTATATTTATTGACAAATATTATACAAAGAGAGAGCTCGCTCAAATTTTAAATTAAATTAGTCATCATGGAGACGAAGTAAAAAGTTCATTTGAACATTATTATAAAAACTTTTTTATCTAAATGTAAATATAGGTCACATTGGAAAGTTCTTTTTAACAAATTTCATATTGGAATGTGATCTTCACCTATAAAATTAATCATAAAAACTTATTAGGTTAGTAATTTTACAAAGCACCGCGAAAGTAATTTTATATATTAAGACACACCACACACAATTGATATTGCAATAAATGTATAGAATTTGTAAATAAACTTTCATTAAATTACTCAATATTACTTCAGAATTAAGTACAATATAAAATACAATTTCTCTCCGTTATGTGAAAACTGAATTTAGCTAATATCAATTTGATCATAAATGTTCTATTTATTGGCGGGTGCACATATAACGTAAAAAATAGGTAAATGAAGTGTCAATGATTTATTAAATAAAACATCTAAATATGGTGTTAAAACCTAACTTCAAAAATAAGTTTTACGGTAGATGCATACATTAAAAACTTATGATCAAATGACACAAATATGCAAGGACGAACAGTGGTCATTACGAGCACCTTGAGTGAAAAATCTACGATAGTACATATTAAATAAATTAAACCATTTAAAACCTAAGACTCGGGACTGTCAACGTTTAACTGAATTTTAACACCAGTATAAAAAGCATTCTGAAATGATGAGATAAAAATTTGGAAGCTTTTTAAAAAGCTCCCTTATTTTTGATATTGCCAAAATTAGACATTTAATTTGTTGCTAGCTCTTTGGAGCGTAGCGGCCCTACGTATTGCCGCGTCACGTAGAATGCGTACTAAATCTGAACTTTAGTCTTATTTCTCCATGTGCACAAAGATGTCTATGTAAGTTGGAAAATATCTTTTCGTATCGGATATCGTAATAATTTTAAGAATTTTCTTATCGATAAGTAATAAAATTATATAAATTAATACGACAAGCCCTCTATACATTAATGGAACTATTTTATTTTCCTATAGCCTGTAGTATTTTATTATCGTGATGTATTAAGATTTCCATCGCAAATATGTTGCTCCCGAATTTTACCATGTCCCCGAATTAACCCTAGATCCTAAAATCTGTGGTTGTAATAAATACAATTTATTTTAACATATTTATATGCGTACTTATATTATTTCATTTGTGTGTGTGATTGAGTGCGTGGACGCGTGAGTACATGCGTTCGTGTGTGCATACGTGCGTGCGTACGTGCATGCTTACGTACGTGCCTTCGCAGGGTATGTGTCATGGAGCAAATTTGTTTATACCTTACTAACTTTTTTGGGAATTACTAAAACATACAGTATTTGTTTTCACATTTGGCCATATTTTATAAACCGTGAGTGTCGGCTCCATTATATTGTCAGCAGCAGTATTAACATGACAAAATGATTACTTTTAATAACTTTCGTTGCAGTTCCAATGAACCACAAAATTAAGATCGACATTAATGTATATTATATGATAAAACCCCACTTCGCGTCGCTAGTTACAACTAGTTTAACGAATTGAAGAATAATCTTGTCGATTTTAGTGATAATCAGCATATTGAACATTCTTCAACCGATTAATTTGCAACAACAAGAGTTAAATAAAGAAAATTCTACTTCAAAGCGTCAGAAAGTTTCGTTTTAAGTAGGTACTCCATGATTTGGCTGAAATTTGAAAACGAATTCGCATTTATTGGTGTCGCGAAACATCAGAAAAAGTCAGCGGAGGTTACTAAAATGCTAAATTTCATGCCACCACAAGTAACGAAAATTTGCTTTGTATGAAGCCTTAAAGTTTCTCTTAAACTTTGAGCAGTGGTTTTTTCCTTCAGAAGAAGTGCAGAAGGGGTCATCTACTGGAAAAGCGATGAACGCGTTATTTCTTTGACTTATAAATCTTTACACGTTTATTGTCCTGGAAAATAAAAGAGTGATTGACGCAGATTAGCATATCAGCAATTATTTCCATGTTGTTTTAGAAAAAAAAAATTGTGGGAAACATACTTGTGATGAAAATCTAATACATCACGACAAGGCTAGCCAGCTCATACAGGCGAACGATCGAATATTTTACAAGGTCGAGTGCACAAATTATGGGATATACATCATAGAGACCCGACCTCGCACCATGCGATTTCTATTTAATATTTTAAAGACAAAGTGCGAGGAGTATGATTTCTGAATGTCAAATAATCGGTGACTACCTCAAATAGGCCAAGAATACACCTTGGAGAAGACATAATTTCCGGACATCAAATAATCTGTGACTGCCTCGAAAGGCCACGTAAGACACCTCCAAAAAGTATGCACTAACTGCGTCTCTTAGTGCCTCCATCGAATAAAATTATGCATAGGATGACAAATAGACTATTTTGAAAAACGATAAGTAAATTACAAACTTTCTAATTGTTTCCATTTTTGATATTCCAATAAATTTTGCAGCCATCTCTTAAAATTGAAATGTTTCCCGTTTTTTAATACTTTTATTTTTGAGACCGCCGACGGTAGTACGAGGAATATACCATACCATTAATGTTATTTTTCGATTTATAATATTATTTGTTTTTAACTCTAACCTTCAGCAGAATAATAGAAAATAAAATTATATATAATAAGAGAAATTAAAATTATATATACTATATTGCTTGCAGTGTATTCAACAAAGTGGAAATTAACATGTTTTTAATTGGAAACTCATGAGACTTATTTGAAAGATCCCATTAATAGGAGGCAATAATTGAGAACACAAGCAAAGTCTAAAAACAATATAACAAATTAATATTTGCTGACTTCCTTCCTCTTTAGATGAAAGTATATAAAATATTCATAACGTTAAATAAATTGAACGCAGACGAACATTAATTTCATTAAACTTTCCATTATGGCAAGCAGTTGCGGCACTCGCCATTCATATTTAAATAAAAGCTTACAACGAGCTTCAATTAATTACGCGAATGAGGTTGAAGATATAACTCAATTCAAAATTCATAAGCGTATTCAAAATTTGTCGCGTGTTCATACAATTTGATGTAATTGTTATAATTAAATATAGGCCGAATTATTTCCGAAACGATAAATATGTTTCTCGAAACTATAATATTTTACGGTCTTTTTTTTAATTTAATTTTACCAGGCTTGCCTCGTTGAATTTATAGATATGTTAGTAATGCTCAAAATAGGTTAAACTTTCTTTTATCATTTATGGAATCAATATAATAAGCGTGGAAAAGTGTTATTATTTCGAATAAATCAATGAAAGGATATCAGCTATTCACAGAAATGTTTACCCAAGATTTTTTATATTGGTTCAATTTGTTGATTGTAATTTAATTTTTTCAATATTCTAAGCATTGACAAACCTTTTAATATAAACTCTTCACCATTTTTAAGGTCTCATATCGTAAAGAAGAAGAAAGAATTGGAAGCCTTAAGAGACAATTCATGTGTTGGTCGACACAAACATTTATCTCAAACACAATTTGACGTAGAAATTTGACACTTAATATTTTTGGGGTAGTTACGAAGCATATTAAAAAGAATTTGTCTATTTATTATTATGAATTTATTTATTAGAGGAAGTAGATGAAATAATTGAAAATATAATTTTTTTATTACATATATCGTCATTTGAGAAAATTCACTTAAGGTACATTTACAGACATTGTTGAAAATGTCCACAATAAATATTTGATCCTCCCTCTCCTATCTCCGAAGCTGAAAAATTAAAAATAACGAAAAATTGGTGTTACTAGAAATCTGCCTAAATTTTATTAGAAAACAATAATATTATTCTGAATTTCAAAATCTTTAAGACTTAATGATATTATATACTTGTTTACACGGTGAAAAATAAAATTCATTTGTGTTAGTATATATGTAATAGTATTCATTGTTTTAAAAATTTGAAAACACTTGAAAAAATTGAATATTTCATTATAAAAAATGTTTCGCTGTTAATTTTGCATTTGTACTGAAACGGTACTTTCCTAATAGAGTATCCGTTTTGATTTGTTTTCATAATTTAAATGTTTTCATCGAAAAATAACAAAAAAAACGAAACGAGGAAAAGCAATATTTTTGAAATTTCAAATAAAATTAGGATAAAATGTAATGTAAAGGTGAAAACAGTTTTATTACAATAGAAAATACGCTACTCATGTAGTAATAATGAGATATGTACCGATAAAAAGCTAATACTTTTTCCAGTAGGTATTCTAAACTCTTCTTTTTGACGTTTTAATTGTAAATTTTTTTTGTAAATCTGCTCAATACATATGCTCTGAGCATAATTTATATTTTAAAATTTCAGAACAATTACTTCTTTCCGTAATACAAAATAACATAATTCATATTTATAGGATACGAAATAGTCATGTAATTGTGACAAATAAAGATTATAACAGAGACATATTTGATCATTGCAGTGGTAAGTTACGAAGAGCAAAAATGTTTTCCAATATCAAGTTTACAAGTAGAACATCATGCGAAAGAAATATTTAAGTCTTTCGTGAGACGAAGTTTCAGCTTTAGCAAATTTTCCTAAAAGTAAATTATGTTTTATTAAATGTACGATTTAAGGTTCATCCAAAGTTATAAAATATTCTTACTACACTTCAATGACATATAGTATTCTTTCTACACTCGAAAATTATGAAATTTAATTTTCCAATAAACCTTAAGTATGTTTCCAGTAACGCCATTTTTTTCCTAATTTTGGCTTCAACAGCTTTGGAACATATTTTTGTGGATTTCATTAATATCTCAAAAAACCATTTTTGATAAAGTTATATTTTGAAATTTCACGTGACAAAAGAATTTGAAATAAAAATTAAGTCGTACTTTTGAGTGTTAACTACTGAGATTCATGCGGGTACATTTGAGGAGATTATACGGATACAGTATGTTTTATCACTATGTTAAATTTCTACCTTAAACAATATCTGAGGAAAAGGGTTGCTATATATGGATAGGCAGACGGAATAGTAAATTATCTAATACGGGTACTGTTATCTTTTCTTTGTAGGTAAGTAACCATAAAAAAACCTTTATATTTACTTTAGTAATTTTAACAACTTAATATTATTTAAAATTTTAGCATATCTCAGTGTTGCGATTCCTACTTAAAGGATAAATTTAAAATTGAACAACTCTGTAATTTTTTAAGATGCGTTCTAACGGATATCAATATTTTAAAATCATTCGTATATATTACAAGTATACTATGTAGATTGATGGTAATTTTTTGTAACATGCTGTAGGTAAGAAATAATTGATAAATAAATAAAACTGAAATAAACGTAGGTAAATTTGTATAATATTTTATACTTGGGTTTGTTCCATACTACTTGAATGATGGATGATGAAGATAAACAACATACTATAGTTTACTTGCACATATTGTGTCACAAATCCATCTATGACAAGAGCTTTTTTCAAGTAAGGTAAGAAATTATGGATAAATTAATCAAACAAAATAAACGGATGATAACTTTGTGTGACATGTTGTGTAATAAATTCACAGGTAATAATAACGTGTTGACTATAGTTAGATTAGTAATAATCCCTATAAGAAAACTGCTTTTATTGACATTTTACATATATCATGTTTATTTCATTTTAATATGTATGTTGATATAGTGTCTGTTACCCCAAAATCAAAAATTTAAAGAGACACGGCAAATAAAGTAAAAAAAGGTAATTGATAATGTAGGAAAGATGTCATATAGCGATATTCAGTTATAGCCAGCATATTTCAGTTTGGCTAATAAAACGTTTTTATTTAAATAAATTGTTATATTAACTTACATAACTTAAGTAGGAGTTCTAACTTTATTCTTAGGGAGCTGTCTTCTGTGCAAAATGGTACAATTAAAATTAATAAATTTCTTACCCGGTCTTCGTGATACAATATTGCAATGTTTATTAATAGTCGTACAAGTTCATCAGACGCCGCGTCCGTTGTCAAAACTGTACAAACGTGAAGCGACGAAATGCAAATAAACCACTTATTCTGATTTAAATTTTCAGCATGCAAGTGTAGATAAATTATCTAGACTAGAAGAAAAAAAGTTATAGAGAGTAGAGAGAGAAATTATCTCGAGTGTAGACAAATATCGCAGATAGAAATATTGATTATATTTGTATTGCAGAAACTTTTTGTATTTATATTCAAGTTTTTTTAATTATAATAATTTTTAACTGTAATTTCGAATGAGAAAATGTCGAAAGAAAACTTTCCTATGTTCAGATAAGTACATTCCATTTGCAAACTACAATTATACAACGGGTATGATAATAGAAAGGAATTGAAAAATGTTAGATTTTTTCTAGATAACCCGCTGCATTAAAAAATGTTCATTTCAAGTGTGATGTTGAATAAAATTATGTCACCATAAACTTTAAATTTTCTTTTCTATGACGTCAGTCGTATTCTCAATATATAATATTCAAAGTCTTTGGATGTTGACCGAATATTTGTATAATAATTATTACCAAAAACTTATATGTACAATCATTATTACTAAATTAATAAGATATATTTCTGTACGTCATATATGACATTCTATGGTAAATAATAATAATAATTTAGATAAATTCGTAACGCCCAATTGTAGAATATTAACAATATAATTTAATATATTTTTATCGCTTTGTGGAATACTCGCCGAATAATCGGATTGCTTTGTGGAATACCCGACAAATTGTTAAATTAATATTGAATTAGTGGAAACAGGTGTTTCTTAAGATATTTCTTGATGAGTTGGATGAGCAGAAAAGGAAAAAATAGAAGTACGATAAGTGTGTCTTGGTTTTTATAACATCTATAATAGACTACTAAGATTACATAAGAAGAGGTGATATTATTACAGTCTAATTTTTAACACGAGAACAAAAACCACTCATTAGAGAGACCACTCATCTTCCATCCTTTTTTACAATGTCATATATACTAGATTACCACTCATATTTCATCCGAAATTTCTCGGAGGAGAAGCCCCTTTTAGTGCTGAACTAGATACGGTGTAATTGATAAATGATCACGTGGGTTGCATTGTTTAACTTTTAATTCAATGTTTGCTTCTTGTACGTGACAACTGCTGCGTGTGGCATTGGTTTTGGGGTCACGTAATTGGAACGTTTGTTTTATTGGTTTATTGCAATATTTGGTTTACGATATTATTCACAATGTCAAAGTTTAGTAGTGAATACTGAAACGATGATTCTCCAGAGAGTGCTGAAATAAATAGGGTGATTTGCCTTTTAAAATTTGTTCACAATAATAGACACGTTAATGTTAGTGGAATGCTGTGTTTTGTTTTGGGATAAATACAATATGTATGCCGTAATACCACATAACCTATTATCTGGTTCTTTGCTTGCATGTTTTGCTAACACCACAAAAATATTTGGATATTTGTCACTCTATCTGGCCTAAATGAGTAGACAGATTTTTAGGAAACTGGGAAGGCATAGTTCGTGTTTTGAATGAATATACAGAGTACTTTAAACCGTATAAATTACATAAATCCTGAAAGATGGAACTCGGTATTTTTATAATTTTATATTCCATATAAAATTACTGATGTGTCACCCAATCAGTTAGAACTATTTTTCTTAGAAACCGTTTGATGCAGAAAATTAAAATTTGACGAAGGTATATTAAACCATACATATTTCAATTTTGATACTTAAATGTATTTTGCTAAAAATTTTAAGTAGACCAAATGTAATAATCTATCCTATTGTTTATTTCGTAACTTGAATGACGTATGGACTGAAAGGCTAAACTTTAAAGATTTCAAAACTCCGATATCTTTTTTAGTTTGGTGCTGGTTTTCAAAAATGTCCTTGAAGATACTTCAAGAATATTTTTGAAAACCTTTTAATAACACATATAGCCGACTGTAAACTGATGAAACCAAAATTATTCAAAAGAAATTAGCTTTACTAGAATTTCTTTTCAAAATTTACAATGAAACTATAGTAATATTTTTAAATTATTTAGTTTTAAAAAATTAATGCCATTTTTACTTTTGTGAAAAATACATTTATATAAATTTATATTTTATAAAAAGTGAAAAGAGAACTCACAGTACAAATACTCCATACACACGTTGGCACAAATATACATTTATGGGTACACAGTATTTGTATTAAACTGTTTACAAACCACAATGTTATTTTTCGCCATTCAAATAAATTCACGGTATAAATATATTTTTAAAAAAATTTCAAAATTCAGCTTTTTTTTTTAACATAAATTTAGTATTTTAAGTATTTATAGTAAGGTACAGTATTTTAAGTTAAGGTCGTTGCAAAGACTTGCAAAATTAACCTAATATGGGAGAATGTTAAACATCCCTCAAAGTTTGAAATGAGTTTGGTAAACTTTGCTAGAGGGAATTTGCACTTTCAGGAGCTAACGTCGAAAACATCACCAGATTGGTCAGTTCTTCGCGGAGAGCAAAAATAGACATATGGCTCACAATAGTACAAAGGTAAATTAGTCAAAATTCGTTTTATTTATAAGGTTGATTTAATTGGATACTAAATAAAACTAAAATAAAGCATTTGGCCCAACGATGTACATTGCAGTGATGTTGTCGTAAAACCACGTAGTGTATTTCAAGTTATTTTAATATTTGATGTGAACCACATGCAATGGTGTCTCGCATTGTAAAATTAATATAATTAACTCAAATTCAGTTTGCAAATAATTATAACGATGGTAGTGTGAAAAATGAAAGAAAACATATGGTGTCATGTGATAAGTCCTCGAACTCGGACTCGGACTTATCTTCGGACTCGGTCGAAAAACTGATGATTTTAAAGGCTCTAACTTATCGTTTTAGGTAATAAATTTAAACTTTCTTTTACAGCAGCAGATTTCTCCTAGTAAGAAATTTCTTCTAGTAAATAGATAAAACTCAACTTATGATGTTTACCTAACTGTGGTACAAATAGCGCCAAAGTGATCACCAACTAGTCAAAGTACTGATAAACAATGCAAAACAAAGTGAAATAAAAGCGGAAATTAAATACCTGAATAAAAATTGCTAAACGGCGTAAAGGAGTATATTTCACGATCAGACAAGACAGTGTATAATGTAGAATTTTATGTTTACGAAAATTTACCGTAGAGTGTAGAAAAAATATCTTTTTAATTTTTGCAACAGACTATTTCATATATGTATTAAGTTATTAAAAATATTGCCCGGGATATTAAAACAGAGAATGTAGAAATATAATACCATTACCACTTAAAGGAGTAAAATAAGAGCGTGCAAAGCTTTTGGGTTAATTACACGGAACATTGACAAAATAACGCTTTGTACTATTATTAAAGTTAAACACAAAAATGTTGCTTCGAAGATGGAACGAGCTATAGCAAAATGCTTTCAATATAGCTGAAGAAATTACACAATCTTCAATAGATCAAGTAAATTTAAATCAAGAAATGCAAGCCACTATTTGAGAGCTAGTGCTAGAAGAAAGTATATTGATGTAGGTTTGATAGTTGCAGAAATGCAAAAGAATTATGGGACTTTAGGGAAGGAAACGTATTTATTCTCTCCCACCTACATATGTACAACACTAAATTTGATATTGGTTGATATCTTTCATAAAAACGCGAGTGTGATATATGTATTTTCGGCAAAAATGCCCATAAAAATTTTAAATCCGCTCTAGAAACTAATCATAAATTACACTTAGCAGAGAAGTTTAAACCAAATTGAAAAACAAAGATACATGAAGAACAGGTAAAAAAATTACAACTTTGTTTTTGTTACCTATAACCTACTAGCAGTTTTACCAGTAGGAAACTCTGCATCTTTTTCTTATAAAATAAGTCTGAATTTTTAAAATGTATCTTTACTCTTGCAACCATTTACCCATTTATCATATCTTTCTTTAAATCCTTAATAATGTTGAGTTTTTTGAGTGACCGATGAAAGAAATGAACATACAAAATGTTGTTTTTACATGAGAGTATAGGAAATATAGGTACAGCTTTTATTTGATTACGTGTCCATAAAAATCTGGAAGAAATTGCCATAAAACGATTTAATTTTGACGTCATGTTTTATTCAGATAAACATTGTTGCCTACAAGAAAAGAAAATAAACAACCTATCTAAATGGTTTCATTATTGTTACTACTTGTTATTATTCATACTTAGCTAGAGTTTCCTCTTTAAAATTTGTTATTGCAACGTAGTATTCCATTATCACGAATTTTTATATAAACTTTATTACACAGAACTTTCTCAGGTGTCGTATTCGTCATTCAAGTCAAAACACTTTTTCTTAGAAAAATGCTCATTCCATGCCCATCAAACCTCTGCCCGTTCGATAACGAGAAATATTCCTTAAAGAAAAGAGAAATGCCAATTCAATTACATCTCAGACCAGACGATGTCAATATCAGAAATACCATACAAGATATCTAGCAAACCATTCACAGTATATTAAATGAGTTATGACAATTTTTATGACCTCAAAATTTTAGCAAGTGACAATGTGGATACAATGAAAAATATTACCGGAAAACATACAATGAAAAATATTAATGAAAGACATTACTTAACAAAATTAAGTGATTTAAAACTTGTCGATATAAAGTAACACAAATTAACGATTTTCGGATTTTTCCCTACACTTTTGCTATGAGACGATACTTCTTGCTAAATTTCAAGATCCTAGGACAACGGAAAGTAGTAGGTTTGTATTATTTGCGAATGTCAAAACATGCAGAATAAATGGCTGGAGCAAAAATATATAACTTACTGTATCTACTGTGTGATCTGAAGAAAATATTTTTTTTATTTTATAAACTACAACGATTTTCGGATTTTTTTCCTTTAGTTCCACTATGAGACTCAGCTTCTTGCCATGACTCTAGGTCAACAAAAGTTACCCGATCATTTTCGATTTATTTGCAAGTGTCAAAAATGCAACATAAACGTTCGCATTTTTAGGATTTTTTATTACAACAAAAAAGACCTCATTTTTAATATTTTTTTATTTAATTTCCAAATCAACTAAGAAATTTGAGTAGACTTAAGTACTTGATATTTATTTCAACTTGATAAGGACAGACAGACACAGGGACGGCAAAGTGATCTTATAAGGGTTGCTTTTTTTCCTTTTAAGATGCGGATCCCCAAAAATTGAGGTATTTTGGAGCTGATTAAGAAATATGTAATGCCACGCCAAGAATACTTCAAAAATATTTCGTTTCAAAAGTTTGGTGAACATAATTGCTAGTTCAGCCAACGAGTAACAATTCAATACGAGTTGATATTACGTTCATAATTCTTTACAGTTAAATGTTTATTGTAAAGACTGATAGTAATTATTTACCGTGCTTAATTATATTGTTCGATAATAAATTGCATGATTTGCCGTAAGATATTATGGTAGAAACTTATAAAAGTGATACCAAGTTTTAAAAAAGTTAATATTTTGGTTTAATATTTATTTAACAATGCTCAATAATAGTTAATATTAACATTTAATATCTGAATATTCTGCTTACATGATTAAATAAAATTATGTGAGGCTAACAATTATTAAGAAAAAAGTAATAGTGATTTGTTTACAATAACATTCATCAACTTCTGCCTGAATTACATTAATATTTAGAAATACGCAGTTCGTTTTTATAAGCGTTTTTATTTTGATAATAATTGAGATTGTTTCATTATGTTATTTGTAAAATAATTATAATAAAGAGATGTATATCTATATTATTTTGATTTTTTTAAATTATTATTAATATTTGAATTAGTAAATCTAATTCACTTAATAATATAAAATTTGATTGTTCGTTAATAATCTTTGAGATTCAGCAACTGTCTGAGTGAACAACGACGTAACTTCAGGTGCCTACATAATTAATGAAAATAACTAACAAAATGTCAATTCTAAAAAGAATTGAGTGTTATAAAAAATTAGTTAATATAATCAAAAACAATTTTAAACAAAATTATAACAAAATTTGGTACAAACGTTTTAAATGCGATTTTCTTTACATGTTAATATTTTGCACTTATGTCATTGTCCATTGAAAGGAGCAATATTTATAAGGTAATGAGTAATTATATTATGATTAGTTATTATGTTGCCAATTATATATTATATTTGATATTTTGATATTACATGCATCTAGAAAATCAGCACTTAAATGGAAACACAAATTTTAAATTCGTCACAATAAAAATAAATTGTAAGTGATCACATTGTTTACACTAAGTAGAAAAGAAATGAAACTTAACAAGTACTCAAAAAAACTTTAAAATAGCTATGATGTTTTTCTCGTTTAGGTCGACAGATACTTGACCACTTTATAATAATTTCTAATTATATCTTAAAAATGTCTAAAACCATGGTTAATAAAAAGAAAGAAAAATATTTTTGGTGTAAAAAGTCTTGACCAGGCGAAGAACCCGATCTCAAAGAAAAATATATTGGAAGAAATAAAAAAGTACAGGACGTTGACAATAATTTCAAACGCGAAAGACATCGTGAATTAGATAATTGGCTTCCGAGGAAACGCTCGTTTTGTCTCAAAAGTTCGTTCCCTTCCTCCTATTGTGCAGGACTCGGTCGGAATACCGTCATGAACTTTTAACTTCTTTGTATTTTCTTCTTATTACCCGTAAAATTTTCTTCGAGATTTGTCGCATTTTACTTGTAATCTTAGACTCATACAAATATTGTAAATCTAAAAATAAAAACTTAATGGCATTTAACTCGAATTTGAATAATAATGATTTCAAAAAGAGAAAGGCAATTTTTTAAGTAAAATCATATGACGATTATTTAATATTCGCGTTCAGTGAATGAAAAAGAAATAACATTTTAGGTTAAATTCGTAGAAATGCACCGATTGCGATTGTTTTTGAATTCTGAAGCGATTTCAGGCCCTAAATCCAAGGCCACACACACACACGCATGTACTTCTGAGCGAATTTGTTTTCCGTTATTTACGTGTTATGAAAAATAATTATAGTGAATCTACATTTTAGTACATTCATATTTCAATATTTCACTAATTTATGTTTATTTTTTCTTGCGTTATCAGACGCCTTCTCAAGTAGATACCTGGAAAACGTAAATTAAAAGTAAATTAAACGCGGATTTGACGTGTTTATGCAGAAAAAATTTTTAAATACTCCATAATTTTAAATATGTGTAATACCATATCGTGTATTTAAAAATTCACCTTTCCGATTTGCCCTTGCCATGGTTTTTTTTCGTTGGTTGTTGACTTATAAATGTAATGTCATCATATTTGAATAAATATTGTTTCAATTTTCCGGAAACTCCAGCCCAAGAACAAAGATAGAGTCAAATCAATTTTCTACTTTTGTGTTCAAATAATACTTCACCCTGATATTAACACAAATCTGACATCCTGGTCTTATTATTCTATATTTTTAAATTTATGCCGATACTAAATATTTATTTATAATAACGTCACATTTTATTAGAAATGAAATATCTGTATTTACTATTTAAAACCTGAGGTAATACAGTACATAAATATGTAGTATAAATATTAATAAAAAGTAAATATTTTGTCCTTTAGATATTTAAACTTTCAGTCATTAATGAACAATTGTAGAATGCAATGATACCCGGTAACATTAATGTAATTTTATTGAATTTTTTTACTAAAGCTCTGTGGCTAGCACAATAAAAATTCGAACTAATTTTACTTTTTATTTAAAAAAATTGAAGTTCATTTAGCCGCCAGGCTCCACAGTACTACACTAACTAGGTCCCAATTACACTGACAGACCGTAATACCCGACTGCATCCTTTATTTTTAAGCGCTACTTTGCTACGTTGATATATTCCTAACTCAACTCCAGTAAAGGCAGGATATCTAATTTTCAGCTTGTTGAAACATTATTAACTATAATATATTTTAAATTATATTCTTAACCTGAACATTATATCCCTAAAAGCGATGAAAATATAAAAATGTATCGCGGCTTAATTCAAAGTTGTCATTGATAAATAATATTCAATAAAACTAGACGCAAAGTCTTAACTCACTCATCAGCACTTCTCTGCCAAAGCTCTATGAGAAGTTGGCTGATTTTATCTCGCCACTTTTTACCGCTAACCTCGTAATGGAAACTTATTACAGCAATGTTTTTCAATAGAAAAATTATATTTCATACATATAAAAACGTGAAAAACTTTAGATGAATTTACAATGAGTAAAATTATTCACAAAGTTACTAGCTTAAGTAAAATATAATCATTACTATGAATCACAATATATCAAAAGGACAGAGAGAAGAACCAAGAAGAAAACAAAAGACAGTAGAAACTAAAGCAATAATAGAAACACCGTAAGCTGTGCGGAATGAGTCAAAAGAATAAACTTTTTTAAATAGAAACTCGTTTTGTTACAAAATTTGTTTCGGTGTTTAATTGTACAATTTAATTAGCGGAAAAGTATGTATGGTTTTTACTATGAAGGATTCGGTGAGGAAATAAATTAATATAATTATAATATACTTAATATTTATGTAAACTAAGTTAAGTTTTTCATGTATAACTAAGTTGTGTAAGGTGTAAAGTACATACGATATTATCAACCTACTATGCTAATATTCCAAAATACCTTTTTTCATTTTTCACCTCTTACGTATTGAATTATTTTCATTAAAAAAATAATTACTATTTTGTGATAGAAATTTCTCCACGCCATGCATCTCCATGAATTAGGGTACAAATATGCATTTTCACAAAAAGTGATGGAATAATTGAGGAAAGAAAAGTAGACATAAATTTAATTTAACCGCGCACTTCTTTTTTAATGAATATAGCTTACTTCTGGGTTTGCATTTTGTTTTGTTGCTACAAATTTTTTGTGATCAAAAGTATTTAATTTCATTAGCAATGATTATTATAATTGTAACGATTTATTTCATATATTTTGATTATTGAATTATACGAGATTAATGGAAATAAATTTTTGATTCAAATTTATTTCCATTAGTCTCATAATTATCAAATATATATTCAAGATAATATTTACTTAAAATATACTTCTTATTAAGATTAAAAAATCTCTTATTTATAACCTGACTTTTTGTTTATTGCTGTACAGTGTACGTATTTATATTTTTATCTCTTTTTTGTTATCCGCTGCACAATGCTAAGAAGTCAAGAAAAAATAATTAGAAACAAATACAGTAAATAATCAGTATGTAGGCAAATGGTACGTTATGTACTAAAAAAACCAAAAAAATTATTGTTAGTACCTCTGGCTTTTGTAATAATAATTGATTTTTTAGACGTGTATCGATCACACGAAGTAACCATAATTATGTTATAATATTTGCCTGCATCGGGTCAATAAATAAGATACTAATTTATAAATCAGTCTTAATTGTACACTGAGTTAGTCATTACTATTCAAATCTACTCTAAAACGTATAAAATTAATTTCATTTGCATTTTTTTAAATGCTTTGCTTATGACTAATATACATAATATACTTCAATGTATAACTGATGAGAAAATTTATTTAATTACGTAAACATATAGTACTGTCAGTACGAAAGCATTAAATGGTCAAGAAGTTAATTGCTGTTAAAACAACAGTACATATGAACTAGTCTAGGGCCAAAAATTTTTTGAAAAATTTTATGTGTTTTTATTTATCTTATACCTCAATTTATATATATTCTCCTCTATGTATTACTTTATTTAATTCTCTAGGTATTATTTTCTTTCTTCAAAGCACGCTGCGTTTAACATTTATATAATTTTTCAACGTTTCAAACACGTATTTTAGAACAAAATTAAAGTCTGCGTGTAGAAGAGCTATAGGAATGCGTTATGTATTAAATATAAAATGCAAAAATTTGTTTCTTTTTTTTATCTACAGAGCACGAAAATGATCCTATTTGTCTTCTACTCGATATTTTCAGTACAATATCACCATAATTTTATAGAAATGCTATGATTTTATAAAAGAGCATTAAGCGGAATATTCAGAAAAGTATTTTTATATAAATACAGATTTGTTGTTTTTTTTTCAGAACGAAATACTGATCCATCTACCAAAATTAAAACTAAAACGTATTGTTTACGAATTTCTTTCTAAAAAACATTCAGGCATAGATCCAGGTCTACTTATTGTTTCATAATAAATATCTTTCTTCTTTTGGTATTTAAATACCCTTGACTCCTTTCAAGTTCAATTTAAAAGTCTCTAAGTTTAAGCTCCTACTTTTCCTATTGTAATTATCTTACTATATTATTATAATTATCTAGTGATTACCGACCTCTTCCAAAAATATTACAGTTTAAATAAAAATTCAAACTAATACAAAATTCAATTCAAAAATTTAATCCTCTTACGGCAAATATTTTAATATTCAAAATTAAGAAAAAACAATATTCACTACATATATTCACAAACGTAAATCTAGGAAAATGTTAAACCGGTGTGCATAAAGCGCACATATGTCACAAAATAATTTTTTAATGCCAAAACGTCGAAAACGACAATGCCAACCGCTCAGTCTCGTAGACGGACTGCAGTCATCTTTGTATTAGAAATAGTTTTCCCATGTCTACGCGCTTGAAATTCAACTCAATATTTTAGACCTATAAAAGACTTGACCAATTTATAGTGTGAGATTAAAGATACATGGTCATAGTCAAATATCACGTGCATGATATTGTATTTCATAATAATTTATAAAATTATTAGATAGACTAATATTTAAGATGAGCAACGTAAGTTTTAAACTGCGACAAATAGTAAATAGTAACATTGAATATTTAAATAACTACATATACAGAGACAGTTCCAAAAATCCATACAAGAGTTGAATTTAAATAAAAACAAGGAAACTATTTTTTCTCATCAACACAATTCTCGTTGAATCCAGTGTGTTTATATAAGGTTAAATTAAATTTTATATACTTAAAAAAATATTGTGTATGGAAACTGGACCGAAATTATCTCGATCACCTTCGTCGTAAAATTGTTTCCCCTTTACGAATTTGGTTGCAATATTAATCTCTGAACATTAGCTCCAGGCAGGATTAAAATATTGATCTCGTGAAAGGATACGTCGTATTATGTAAAATATTTAAAAAAAATAGAACCCACTTCGAACAACCATCGAATAGGAAACACATTTAAAAATATGAAACAATAAAAGTATGGGTTCTTATTTTCATTATTTATTTTCGTTATTCCAAGTCGGTTCAGTTTCTGTTTAGAGACACGTTTTATATTCCCTGTTTCAGTGCTTATGATATTCCATATTACTCGGAATGTCAAAATCAGTTCTATGATATCTTATTTATTTAAATGTGAACAGACTTTGGGACATTTAATTAACTTAAATATATTCATATATGCGAATTACTCGAATATGTTCGCATATAGGAATGTAGGTACATTCGTATATGCGAACATATAAATCACATTCTCTCTTATATTTATTTTATCTATTTATAACTTGATTTGCATAAATTGTACATATGAATTATATAATACAAATCAAGTTTGTATAAATTATACATTTTATTGCTACGAGAACAGCCAACTAGTACATCTTCCCAGCCCCACTCGACGAAAGGGCGGGCATCAATCCCGAAACCGTGAGGTGCACCGCGCCGTCAAAGGCCGTATACCTTTCGACCCTATTATTGGGTTAATAGGGTACCCTTTAGGTACACCATGGTGACCCTTCTTTCTTTTGGCTTCATAGAAATCAGTGTTTTATATCTTCATACTTGTTTACTTGCCTACAAATATTTTAGTTGCTTTATAACGTCTCATACTACTGATTTATATACGTTTTAATTACTTCATGCAATTATGTACCTACATACCAATATCTTAGATGTTATATACTTGTCTACCTATTTACTTTATCATTTTCTTGTTTACGTCAAAATCAGTCAATGAGTCTAAAGTTGGAGAATTTCTTTCACCATTTTCCGACTCCGTTATAGAACCCTAATTATAGAAAGGAGGAGATTTATATTACCCTAGACCACACTAAAACTTTGAAAACAGTATTATTAGATTATTACATATGTATCTAATATATTATTCAACCTCAATCACGGTACCTGTACTGTTCACTCTCAATTTTCATGAAAAATTTTGATTAAACTTTAGACTATTCTGCATGCACAAAAATTTTAATTAAAATTATCAAAGAAAATGGTTGATAAATGCTGAAGATAAGAAACATATATGCAAAAAGTTATGTTCAATGCTCTTTATATACTTACATTTACTTACTTCTTTGCTTTGTCAACTTTTTATTTACATCAAGACAAATCAAACAAATCCATGCTCGACGAATTTACCCTTCGTCACGTCAAGAGTTTCTGCCACTGTTCTCCAGCTCGACCATTGTACCTTCATTTTGCTAAAGAACATTTATGCCACCCTTAGTTGTTTCCAAACTTAAGACACTTTATTATCTAATAATAAGACCTATTTTATTCAAACTTAAACACTCTATCTTTACTGTTTATGGTTGAGAAATCCTTTTGGTATACCTATAATTACCTTTTTACACTGGTGGTATATCTTTCTAAATTATGAAAATGCATCCAAATTTTCAATTAACATACAAAAAAAGTACTAAAATTGTAAACCTGTACCTTTTTTGAAGTCATTTCAAAACACACTATTTTTAAGCTTTCTCCGCATTGTTTCTTTGATAAATTCTTTAATTACCCTCATAATGTTGTTAAGCGTTCTTCAAATATGGTAATGACTTTACCTTTTAAAGTGATCGTAGAATTTCTTTCCAAGTCCTACAAAATAGTAACCATCAAGCTTTGTTTTGATCCTACCATCTTAAATTATTCATTGCATTGTATTGTGTACTCTTATGCAATTATTCATTATTCATTGTATTGTGCACTCTTCAGAATTTGCTTAAACACAGGCACAAAATAATAAACTCAATTTTTTATTTGTGGTTACAATTTGTTATTCAACTGAAACCGGTTTCACTTCAGTGGACTCAAAAAAGTGCTTTGATGCTTTAATTATTTGTTACTCCTGAAGCGGCGTGAGAATTTTGGAAACCCACAATGCGCCACCTTTTTTACTTTTTCGACATTGTCTGATATTATAAGTCTAACTGCGAGTAAAAGTTAGTGTATTGATAAATCCACAATGTTGAAGTTTAGTATGCTTAAAGCTTGATAACAATTCATTCCAACATCAATTTGGTCTGCTACTAATACACATTATCCTCGAATGAAGATGTTTAGCAGTACGAAGAAAGCAAAAAGTAATTTTTACTCATACAACGCAAATATTTTTAAAATCGATACCATATTATAAAGTGTTTATAATATTTATACGCTTAAGAAAATATATTTTGGTAAAACTTTTGTTGTAATTTTGAAGCTTCTTGCTTACAACATCCAAACTTTAGATGTTTAATGCATTTGGTCAATAAATTACAGCATTCCAGTACAACGAATTACTGAAAGGAAATTATTGCACTATGAGTAATTCACCGTTTGATTTCTTTGAATACATTTGGAATACACTGTGTTTGTTTGCATAATATTAATTTATTTGTCTTAAAATTGTTTAGTTAAGGAGTAAAACGGCGGAGTGAGGGAAGGGAAAAGGGGAAAATGTTTTAAATGAACGCAAGGGAGCGTTAAGTTATACATTAGTGGCTGTATAGTGTACATACTTATATTTTTATCTCTTTTTTAGTTATTCGCTGCACAATGCTAAGAAGTCAAGAAAAAATAATTAGAAACAAATACAGTAAATAATCAGTATGTAGGCGTACGATACATTATGTACTAAAAACACAAAAAAATATTGTTGTACCTCTAGCTTTGGTAATCATAATTTTTTTTTAAATGTGTATCGATCACACGAAGTAACCATAATTATAAATGTAATATTTGCCTGCATCGGGTCAAAGAATAAGATAATAATTTAAAAATCAGTCTTATTTATTGAATACTGAGTTAGTCATTACTATTCAAATCTTTATAATATGTAAAATGAAAGTACAGTTGCATTTTTTTAAATGTTTTGCTTACGATCAATTTACATATCAAATTTCAATTTATAAGTCAAGAAAAAATTTATTTAATTACGTAGACATGCGGTACTGTCAGTACGAGTAGTCTAGTGGCTAAAATGTTTTTGAAAAATTTGATATATCTTATACCTAAAATTGTATTTATTTTATACCTTAATTTATGTATCTTCTCCTCTATGTATTATTTTATTTAATTCTCTAGGTATTATTTTCTTTCTTCAAAGCGGGCTGTGCTTAACGTTTATTTAATTTTTCGACGTTTCAAATACGCATTTTAGAACAAAATTAAAATCTGCATTTAGAAGAGCTATGTTACTGCGTTATATATTAAACATAAAATCTAAAAATTTGCTTTTTTTTTTATCTACAGAGTACAAATATGATCCCATTTATTTTCTACTCAATGTTTTCAGTACAACATCATCACACTTTTATATGAAATGCTTTGATTTTATAAAAGAAAGTCAAGCGTTTCAAAAAAGTATTTAGTTATTAGCGTAACTGAAGCCATAGCACCATTAAACTTTTCAGGACTTCTGTCAAGTTAGTATGCTATATCCAGTATTATCTCTGTAATAATGGCTATAAGAGTTTTTAAAAATTTATATCTAATCTTAATGAATTCGACATTAAAGCTGTCGATAACATTTTACATAAATACAGTTTTTTTGCTTTTTTTTTCAAAACGAAATATTGATCCATCTCCCAAAATTAAAAGTGAAACTTATTGTTTACGCATTTCTTTCTCAAAAATATTCAGGCATTGATCTAGGTCTACTTATTGCTTTATAATAAATATCTTGCTTCTTGTTGGTATTTAGAAACCCTTGACTCTTTTCAGATATAATTTAGAAGTATCTTAGTTTAAGTTCATGCTTATATTATTATATTATTATTCTTATTACATTTATCTTATTATATTATTATAATTATCTAGCAATTACCCACCTCTTTAAAAAAGGTTATAGTTTATTTAAAAATTCAAGCTAATACAAAATTCAATTCGAAAATGTAATCCTCTTACGGCAAATCTTTTAATATTCAGAATCAAGAACGTGACCTAAAGTGAATTCATAGCAGCTTGTCTACTTCAAAGGAATTTAGGTCACAATAACTGCTTAAATAAATCTGTTAGGCGGAGCAGCTGTCTATATACATATTTCTCACACATAAATGCGAGCACTCACTCACACACGTATCACGCTCACTTAAGCGCACGCACGCACGTAAATGCTCATATGTACGTATAATGCATTATATCGCTTTGCAGTGTGACAAGATATACTCGTTATTCAACAATATTTCTTATATTGGAGCAAAGTTTATTTGACGAACTGAGCAACAACCCCTAAAGTTTTTATTTGCGGACTTTCCCATTTTAAGAAGCAACGAAGAATCTTACATTGCAATATTTTTACTACTTACATATGTTTTAGTATCATGAGCTTTTTATCATTAGATATTAGATTTATACCTTCGATTAAAGATGTTTTTCAAATTAATGTAGATGTTCAAAAATTAATGTAAAACAAAATCATTCAGAAAAAGTAGTTTAAACTAGTACGTGAGTTTGATGTCTCCACCACTCCACTGACCTCCATGATTTCATGGCCTAAATAGTATTTATATTGCAGAGACGAAAATATAACACCCAAAATATAATGTTTCGTCCCGAAATAAAATTAATTTATAATATAATTGTTTTAAATAAACATAAATATCTATGCATGTGTAGGTAGAATGTGGGTAATACCGTCTTAGCATAAAAAATAATTAACAAATTACACAACTTTCTTCTATTTTCAACAATGAAATGATTCGAAGCAATTAATTAACAACGAAATAATTAACAAATTACACAACTTTCTTCTATTTTCAACAATGCAATAATTCGAAGCAATTAATTAACAACGAAATAATTAACAAATTACACAACTTTCTTCTATTTTCAACAATGCAATGATTCGAAGCAATTAATTAGCAACGAAATATTTAACAAATTACACAACTTTCTTCTATTTTCAACAATGCAATGATTCGAAGCAATTAATTAGCAACGAAATATTTAACAAATTACACAACTTTCTTCTATTTTCAACAACGCAATGATTCGAAGTAATTAATTAGCAACGAAATAATTAACAAATTACACAACTTTCTTCTATTTTCAACAACGCAACGATTCGAAACTGATTGATAATAAAATACGGTGGTATATTCAGCCTTTAACTGAATTTTTTGCATTCCACATATTCGGCTTTCATAACCTAAAATATTGTACGATAAAATTTCATAAATGCCAAAGTGGAAAAATCTATATTCACTTCATATATTCACAAACATAAATCTAAGAAAATGTTTAACCAGTGTGCATAAAGCATTTCCCAAAGCCGAAACGAGGAAAACAAAAATGCTAAGCCGCTCAAAGTCTGGTAAGGTGGACTGCAATCGCCTTTATATTAGAAATGGTTTTCCCCTTTCTATGCGCCTGAAATGTAACTCAAAGTTTTAGACCGATAAAAGACTTGACCAGCTGAGAGTGTGAGATTAAAGATACATACTCATTAGTGAAATGTTACGCGCATGATATTGTTTTTCATAATAATTTATAAAATTTGAAGAAAGATTAATATTTAAGATGAGTAAGGTAAGGTTAAAATTGCGACACATAGTAAATAAAAACATTGATTATTTAAATAACTACATATACCGTGAAGGTTTGAAAAATCGACAAGAGTTTAATTTAAATAAAAAACAAAGAAATTTTTTTTTTCATCAGCGCGATTCTCACTACATTCAATGTATTTATTTAATTTTAAATTAAATTTTATACAACTTTAAAAAATATTGTGCCTCGAACTGAGCCGAAATTAACTCCTTCACCTTTTCGTCGTCGTAAAATTTCTTTCCTCTATTGAAATTTGGCGCCATAAATAATCGCTGAACTTCAGCTCCAAGCAGGAAAGTTTATGAACCAAATACTCGGTACCGTATCTGATGAGAACATTGATCTTGTAAAACGATACGCTGTATTATGTAAAATATTTAAGAAAAAAATCAAACCAACTTTGAATAACCATCGAATAAGAAACACATTGAAAATTATAAAATATTCAAAGTATGAATTCTTATTATCATTATTGGTTTTTGTTATTTCAAGTCGGTTAAATTTCTATTTAAAAATAAAGATTATATTTCCAGTCTTAGTGCCTATAATATTCCACATTACTCAAATTGTCAAAATCAGTTCGATGATATCTTATTTATTAAAATGTGAACAGAATTTGGAACATTTAATGAATTTAAATACATTCATACGTATCCTACATATGTAGATGCAAATATATAAATCACATTCTCACTTACATTTATTTCTTAATCTATTTATAGACTTGATTTGTATAAATTATACATATAAAAGACTTATCATTATGAGAACAATCTGTTACAGCCAACTAGTACATCTGTTCAGCTCCACTCAACGAAAGGGCAGGCATCAATCCCGAAACCGTGAGGTGCACCGCGCCGTCAAAGGCCGTATACCTTTCGACCCTATTATTGGGTTAATAGGGTACCCTTTAGATACACTCTGGTGACTTTATATATACATATGTATGTGGACTACAGCCTACTAATATCCTAGTTACCTCATGCTTTCGTGTATATATACATACTTTTTTACTTGTCTACAAATATTTTAATTGCTTTATATCGTCTTATATTGCTGATAAGTTTTAATTACTTCATGTAATTATGTATACCAATAATTACTTATGTACCTACATACCAATATCTTAAATATTATATACTTATCTACACATTTACTTTGTCATTTTCTTGTTTACGTCAAGATCAGACAACGAATCTAAAGTTGAAGAGTTTCACTTGCCGACTTGCGACTCTATTATAGTACCCTAATTATAGAAAGGAGGAAATTTATATTACCCCAGATCACACTAAAACTTTGAAGAGATTATTATTAGATTACCTATACTGTTCACTTCCAATTTTAATAATCAAATTTTGATTAAACTTTAGACTATTCTGCATGCACAAAAATTCAATTAAAAAATAATAAAAGAAAATGCTTGACAAATGCTGGAGATAAAAAATACATATGCAAAAAGTTATGTTCAGTGCTCTTTTTATATATACATTTACTTACCTGTTTGCTTTGTCACCTTCTTGCTTACATCAAGACAAATCGAAAAAATCAATGCTCGACAAGTTTACCCCTCGTCGCTGAAGAGTTCCTGTCACCGTCCTCCAGCCCCTTTATTGTATCTTAATTTTGCTAAAGAAAATTTATGTTACCCTTGGTCGTTTCCAGACTCAAGACACTTATTATTCGATTACAATAAGACTTATATCATCCAAAATCGAGCACGTTATCTTTACTATATATAGTTTAGAAATTCTTTGATATACCCATAACTTCCCGTTTCAAAGTCGAACCGAATTTTTATGGAACTACACTGATAACATGCCTTTCTGAATTAAAAGAATTCCTCCAAATCTTTAATAAGTGAGCAGATATGAATAATTGTACACAAAAAAAAATCAGTCAAATGGTGTTTACCATTTGATACTTCTTTTTTAAAACCACTTCATAACATATTTTTAAGTTTTTTCCGCATTGTTACTTCGATTACTTCTTTAGTTATCCTCACAATGTTGCTTAGCATTCTCTAAATATGGTAATCATCTTATCCTTGAAAGTGATCGAAGTCTAAAAATAGTAACCATCAAGCTTTCGGTAAGTTCGGACACCTTTGACAATTTGTCAATGTATTGTGTACACTTCGGAATTTGTTTAAACACAAGTTCAAAACCATAAATTAAAGTCGTAATTTGTGTTTACAATTTGTTTTTCAACAGAAACAGATTTACCTTCACCAGACTCGAAAATTTGTAGCTTCTGAGGGGCGTTAGAAGTTGGGAACCCACAATGCGCTAACTCAGTGCGTTCCCAACGTATTCAAAGAATACGTTGGGAACGCACTGAGGAGGTTGGGAACGCACGGAACGTACTATACTCGTTCGAATAATATTAATTTATTTGTTAAGGAGTGAAAGAAATTCTAACCTAATTCTAGTTGAAAGAATTCAAACAGATAAAGAAATATTATCCGCTGAATGAAATAAACAAATAAAAATAAATTAAAAATTAATATCCGAAAAATGACTTCAAAAAAAAACATTAAGGCGTCTTTTAAATTTACAGAAAATTTTACGATTGCAGAATCAAATTTTTTCAATATTTAGAAGGGAAGTAAATATAATCGCCGTGCATCGTTATAGACAACATTTTAGAAAACTATATAATAAGGAATGTGTTCGGTTAAATGGACACAAAACACCTTTTCGTAAGTAGAATTGATGAATTAACTTATCACATAATAAAAATACTCATAACCGTAGTGCCAAAAGTTTATTTTCCAATTCTATACGCAAAATAATACGTTGTAATTGTTTCTAAACTAATCATTGTAACTATATCTAACTATAATATATTCGAGTATCATAATGAGATTGGATGGTATGAAGTCACTTTAATATTTAATATATTATTTGTAGTTTGCATTATCATTCTGCTTCTCTCTGAATCTCTATCTGCGTTGTTTACGCATCGGTTTTATTTCCCTTAAACTTTATTGAAAATGGAAATAAAAATGTTATTTTATTTTTGATTCATATAAATATTTATCAGGGTCTTATCGTTCATATCATAAATATTGCATTAAAAAAAGTGACTCCATAAAGTATAGAAATTTATCGCCTTTAAAGAAGAAGACTGTAAAATTATGTACAAAAATAAAATTAAAATAACATGCAGACAAAAGTAAGACGACAGATAATAACTACACTATTTAAAATGTTTAAGGGCCTCATTACCTTAACCACTAGTCGTCATGTGTAAACATTTTAAAGCAAGGAAAATATTTTGATTTCACAAGTTATGAAATTCGTTTTCTGAAAATAAAAATAACACCCAAAGTCTACATAGCAATTAGATCAAATGCCAATTTATCGGCGAAATAGGCAAACCAAAAATTCGAACGAATTAGTCAGGGTCAGTAAATCGCCCATTTACTCATCAATGGGCGATTTACTGACCCTGGGATACGTGATATCTGGAACTTTTCCAAAAAGAATTTACGTAAAGTACTCGTTACACTTCTCAAAGCTTCAAAAAATGCATTGATGTAAAAATTTATCCGGGTATCGTCATGTCAACACTTAAATAATTGTATGTGTTACTTACATAATTTTTCCACTTTTTACGAATAATTTTAAATCAATCCGATAAAACGTATTTTTCACGATAGAACATGCGACAGCCATTTCTAAATTCAATTTTATTCCAGTTATGTAAAAAATATAACAATATATATATATATATATATACACATATATATAAATATATATATATATATATATATATACATACATATATATATATATATATATATATATATATATATATATATATATATATATATGACCAACTTGTAAGGAACACCTTGAAATGATGCGATATAAAAATTATATAAATAAAATAATATTGAAAAAATTTGATGACAGGATATAAAAAAATTAATTAAATTTGGCTATGGAACATAGGATGGCTTGTAATTTCCAGAGCAATCACGAAAGTAAATACTAAATTTTTTCACATAATGAAATATAATTGCACTTTTATATTTATAAATTTATTCCAACAATAATTAAATTAAATCCACTAAAGTAATCTAACATTTGGATTTTTCACATCCAAATTATATTCAAATTCCAAAATAGTACCGAAACCGCCGAAGGCCGTCAAGTCCATGAAGGCGGTGGATAAGCCGATGAAGGAAAAGAAAACAATAATGAAGGGGGACAAGAAGAAGCGCGTAAGAAGGAAGGAGAGCTATTCTCTCTATATATACAAAATTATGAAGCAAATGAACCCTTATGTCGGAATTTCAACAAAACGCCATTAACATAGTGAACTGCTTCATTAAGAACAACTTCGAATGATTGAGTTTGAAGACGTCAAAGTTAGGGACTTACAACAAACCATCTAGGATTGGCAGTAGGGAGATAAAGACGGCGGTGAGGCTGATGGTACCGGGAGAATCGGCCAAGTAAGCTGTTAATCAAGGAAACAAATCGGTCACCAAGTACAAGAGTACAATATCAAAAAGGAGTGGTATCACCAATTTAACGGATCCATAATCTTTCACGCGCCTGCAAGATGATTGGATGATAGCAATTTATGCTGTTGTGTTTATCTAATAAATGTATTGAAGGTATTTTAAAGTGAATAGATGAAATATTTAAAGAGCAGGTATTTAAGAAATACTTAACGTTAAAAGAAAGTCCTTCTCACACAAGAGGTATGTATTTAGAAATCGACTCGCAGTCAAAATCAAATTTAGTTTTAAATATATTGTAATATACCTAACGTATTCCCTAAGATGAGAGTAAAAATATCCAGAGTAATCAATGAAAAGAAAGTTCAACGTAATAGTCGACGGAATAAAAATCAGTAAAATTAAGAACAAATTGTTTTCATTCAATTACTGGTCTAAAATAAATAGTTGATAAACAAGGAGGGCCACTAGTAATTTAAAACGATTTAAACTAGTTTCTTATTTATACATAATATTAGTAAAATATATGTAGTATTTTCAACATTGCGCATTAACACTAACCGGTTTGTCTACGAAATTAAAAATTAAAAATATTAGAAGAACACCATATCATGTGCAAAGATATTAACATTTAAGTACACACGCACGTATGTACGCATGAAAGTACGTAAGGGCTACTTGACACTTATTCACGCATGCACTAATAGATGCATACGATTGTATGATAAGATAATGTACAATATCTGTTATAAGCTATAAATTTGAGAACTTTGATATTTTGTGCTCAATATGGTCGACAATGTTCCCAGAACTGAAAACACAATCAATTAAAATTCGAGAGTAAATCATTCATGTATTCCGATTTGAGAAAATGAATGTATTTCACATATAGTGACTAAATATTCAGTTCAAGGCAAATAGAGATAAGTATTCAAATAAATTGCCGAATGAAGAGAGGTCGTATTCCATTATATGCGAAGCATAATTTAAATTTATTTCTAAACAATATTTTTCACCAAGAAATAATGTTAGTAATCAAAAAACTCTTCATCAATAGACAAAATATTAATTCATACAAATTCACCCCTTCTGTATACAATAATTCACGAAATAACAAAGAATAGATACACAGAAAGGCAACTGTCAGTAGAAAAACCACTGTTTAAACCGACAATGAAAATCTTTGTAAGCTTCGTCACATAAAGTTAAACTATTACAATTCATTTTCTATTGGAAAAAAACGCGGAAGGGTAAATTTTATTTTATGACGAAATTTTAATCAGCGTTTTATTTATCAATCTGCAAACGTGACATAATATCATTTCTAATTTTAATATTCAGTTCTAGTTTAATTGGTTTTTGTTTATGGTAATGCTGTGTAATACTAATGTACGCGCACGCAATTAAAAATATATATTTTGCAATGTTATTATTAATTAGTTTGGTACAAATTTACATTGTCGAATATTTTTTTTACCTTTCAAATAATATTTTCATTTTAAATGCTTTATCTGTTACCAATGTGATATTTTGCAGCTATTGCAAAATCAAAAACAAAATTAAAAAATGGTTTTCCTTGCATCTCATCTCTCCCTTTGAAAAATTCGCGATTAAATCTCGACTCAATAATTTTATAAAGCTGTCGCATTGTTTACAAGTATAAAGATGAATAGCATAAGAAGATACTTAAAGTACCGAGTTGTTAAGATATTTTCCATTTATTGGACAGATTCGTGCACTAGTAAAATGAAATAAAATAAAAATGCACGACGGCTACAAACATTTAGGCCATTAGCAATAATTGTATTTTGGCCTACCAAATTTAATTTATATGAAATAAAAAAGAAAATATTTCGCTAAATATTTCGCAGATATTATGAAAGAATAGCTTCATTTAGGCGATTAAAGATGTTACCTAGAGAAAAACGTAATTTAAATTCGATCTCGCGGAAAAAATATAGATATCAGAATAACATTTTTCTTTTTTGATCTGAATTTTTCAAATAATTAATTTTGTGTCATTTTTAATCATAGCATTAGAACTGCTAGTTTTAATGTTAGGGTAACGATTTGGTTCCCTATAAAAATATAATGATATTCATGTATGAAGTTTATATTCGTTAAATTATCTTTTACATAATTTTCTTAAGTTTTCTCCCAAGAGTACAAATGCATGAATAAAATAAACGAAAACGTATTTTACTCTTTATAGTAGGTTTAAATAGTACTAGGGAAATGTTTGTGTACATTAAATATCAAAATGTTACTGGAAAAATTAAAGATATATTCGAAATTTTGTTAAAATTAATTTGTTTCCATGAAATTTTGAGATAAATTTATTTACTAAATTATAAATCCATTTCTTTACTTGTTCCAGGTCAGTAGATGAACATAGGCGTTAATATAGCGACATTTAATAAAATAACGTCAATAGACAAAATGTATAAACACAGATACTGTTGTATGATTCACACAGATGATGTGAATCATACAACATTATCAAATACAAAGAACTATTTATATGGAAATATTCATTGAAATAAATTCTGAATATAAGGTTACATGTGTAGATTAGTTTGTTAAAGCTAAATCGAGTTTACCAATAGAACGAATTTTCCTTTCCGGATAGTTTCGAATGAGATATAAATTATAATTGCTTACACTTATTTGAAGGACCTTACGAAGAATTTTATGGTCGGTTTAAAAAAATATCGGGGCGTGTGATTGTGTATGTTCTCCGTTTCCAGGTTCAAATAAAATGCAAAGAAAACAATTTTTATAGTAAATGTATATTTATTAGGTATTATAACGCTGACGTTCGTGTGAATTTTTTAAATGTCTTTTTTCGTAACAAGTAAACTATAAAATTCTATAATGTAGAATTAAATAAGATTCTTTGCACAAATTCAAGAAGAAAATCTGGTAATAAATAATTTGTTTTCGCTATTAAATTTATGGAGTGTTTAAGTTTGTACGAAATATTATATATAACAGCAATGGAGAGCAAAGCTGGAGTTCTTTCTTGACATTTAGAAAAAATTAAACTTGCTGTGTTAGGTCCCTGAACGAACAGGTTCGAATTTACTACCAAAATAACAAAAAAAAATGGTTATGGCTATGAATTTTTTTTGAAATTTCGTTTGTGTTCGTAATATCAGATAAAATAATAGTAGTTAAAAATATACGAAGTTTTAATAATACCATTTTTAACAATTCAATTATCCATATTACATAAATTTGATAGAAGAAAAAATTGCTTAAATTTAAACAACAAAAATTTATTGATTCTTTTATATAAATTACACAAATCAAAAATTCAAATGAAAAATTTTATTGCCGTATTAAGTATCTAGCTTTCTTTTTAATAAATGTTCTCCAATAAACATATTATAAGTAGTTATTTTTTGGTTCATCAGAATATTTTTTATTGGAATTAAAGTTAATTTTGCGCATTATAAATTATTATGCAGGGACACGTCCAATGGTGAAAACACACTAGCACGTTTTGAGCTCATGCTACCTTGATGTAATTTTCCCCTTCTTGTGGAGATGCGTGATGGAAGACGAGCGTAAATGCAATAGGTACACTAGGAAATCGCTGCGTAGTAATTCGTTTACGTGAGAAAAGCAATAAAATAAACACAAACTCTGTGGGGTGTCACGCAGATCAATGTACTCCTACCTTGAAGTTTAAAACTGTAAAATGTAGTTAACGGGTAGGTTTTATGAATCTCCTCATAAATTATACCTCAACTATAATATTTATCTTTATACTTAAATATTTTAGAAATATTTATTTGATTCATGAAGAAAATTATGCAAAGCCGCGTCTCAAATTTGATTACAGTGTTAGAAATACATTTTTTAGTAATTCTGTACAAACAATACTTAAAAATTATTGACCCTACGTTCATTTGTATAGTTATCATATATAAATAATTTTTAAATTCCTGTCAATTGCATTCAATTTATCTGTAATCTAACTATTTTAATTATGCAAATATGCTACGCATAAATAAATTTATTACGGTGAGATATAGAAGGATATAAATAAAAAAATTTAGGCATAAAATATATCATACGTTAGGCAACGTATATAACGTATGTAATATAACGTCAATAATAATAACATAACGTATGTGACATAACGTCAATAATAACTAAAGCTAACATTAATAAAGTACTAGTAAAAACGTTATTATTTTCATGTCTGCTTAACTATGACATTCAAGAATATACACAGATGTTGAGGGACTATATTTTTCAAATCATAAACCTTTTTTAATTTAATCAGAATTTACGTGAATTTTAAGACCGCCTTACCTTGACCTAAGAAACGACTCAATAAGAAAACTTACGATATTAACTAAAATCTCCTGAAAGAATTTCTGAATATAACGATGATTAATATTTTGTACTTCAGAGTAATGAGAAGTACAAATAAATAATATCGTAATTTTATTATGAATATGAAAATTTAATCTCATATTCGGCCCATAATTAATCAGCTCAATAGTGGTCTTCAAACAAATGTAATCAGTCAGTCATTATTTTTGAATATATACGTCAAAAGAGCAATAAGATGTATGTTATCATTCGTATTACTGTACAATGTGAAATTATATTTTTTAAAAATTGGAAACCTAGATAAGAAAAGTTGCAAATCACGTTTCACAAATAAAGTCAAATAATTCGATTTCTACTTAAGTTTAGCAATAAATGGAATTTCCCCTTTAAGAAGTTTCTGCTGGAAAATGAGTCGTTACCCTTTCAATTTGATCCGCTGATTGTAGGGAAAATTTTATTGCCCGGGGTTAACGGCTGCTCCGTCCTCCGTTTTGTTCTTATTGAGTGCTCGTAGTTAGATTGTTTAACACTGGAGAATGAATTTTATTTGGTATATCGTAAATAATAATATATATTGACTTCATAATACGAATTTTACGAAGTAAAAATATTGCTTTTGCTTGTCAAATTCGGTAATCTAAAGCGTTACAATGGACATGTATCTTTGGGCACTTTAATTATTCTTTTTAAACAATTTTATGACAACCATTCTTTTTCAAATATTGAATATATTTGGCGTAAATTTTGTAAAAATTCCTTATTCACAATTAAGTGAAACTACGTGATGTATTATTTCTACTTTCTTTAGGTTCTTTACCACGACCTAGGTTTCGTTGTACAACATCTTCAGGTGGGATATTAGCAAATAATGCAATATCCCACCTGAAGAAGTTGTAATACAACGAAACCTAGGTCGTGGTAAAGAACCTAAAGAAAGTAGAAATAATACTACATCACGTAGTTTAATTTAATTGTGCATTCTTTTTTCTTTAATGCAAGTGAGTTTTTTTGTTATTCTGATCTCGCATGTTTTTGGCTCCATTTGTTTGACAGTAGACTATGCACGGTGAGCAAAATATTAATGAGACGCAGAGCACGAGGGTGGTCCACGTTTCTTAATAGAATTTAGGGACGATTGTATCAACCTATTACAAACTTGTATTGTGAAACAAAAGCGTTGCTGTAACATTTTTTAAAAAAATTAGTAGTTCGTAATACGCACTTGTATGCAATTTTCTCATAATTGTAAAATTTGTCCTGTCTAGCTACCTTTCTACGTTGCAGCACGATGGTGTTAAATTCCGTTGAATGTCCACTTTATTTCATTGTTAACTACAGGCACACGTCTAAGTACAGCAGTGTAACTTAGCATTAAACATTTGCTGATGATGTAACACAAATGATGATAAAACATTATTATTTTCGTCTCGTTCATTTGAAATATTTACACGCAATACATCACATTAATAACCTACTGAAAATAACACGCACGATACCTATGGATAGTTCAAAAAACAATATATTTATTGATATTATCACAGACTTGGAAAAATATTTCAAGCATAAAAAATAAGGGATTTTTGCAAACATAATTAGTAATTGAAATTTGATATGTATTCTTATAAGTAGCCTGGAGAGATGCGAAGGACAATTAAGGAATGCACTCAGATAGTCAAAGCTGAAGTGAAATATTGCTAGACAGGAATGTCTCCGACGTCACTAAGAAAATAATGGTGCAATCACACATTAAAATATTAAATATTTATAAGCAATTTATTACACGAATAAAAATATTGGTAATTTATGTATTTTATCAACACAGATAATTAATAATATGATTTCAGAAAAATATGATATCTATATAATATGATTATAATATGATATGACAGAAAAATTAAAATTTTTGAGACTTGAAAATATAAATAGGTATATTCGCATACGTTTCTAGTATTATATTTATGTACTCACCTACAGTAAAATTACAATGTAATATATTAGGTCTCAGAAGGACATACAATGAACGAGTTTTCTATACTATACTGGAATTAAAAATGTAGTTTATGAAAATTCACAAAAAAAAATTAAATGCATTAATATCGGTAACAAACAAAATGTTTGAGAATGTTATATAAAGAAATCATAAAAGTTCTGATAACGCGAGTTCGTGTGATATTTAGCAGTTCCATTTGTTTAAGAAGATTCTTTAAAATAACTTCAGTCCGAGGTCAAAATGATATTCACGTAATAACGATTTGTTTATAACATGAACACAAATATATTACACGTATTAAAAAAATCTGGCCCCAAGTTCTATAAATTTACTTGCGAAAATGACGAAATGTGACAACGAAACGTAAAACGCGAAGTTTAAAAAAAAATAAAATGTATTTTTTGTTAATTATTTTTGAAGTAAGTTTTTTTTATTTTACATACTTGTTGTTAAATTATTTCGTAATTTAAAGTTTCCGTACTTCAAAAAAAATTACTTTCATGTGAATAAACGTGGGGTGCTCTCAACTTACATTCTCATAATAACTCATAAAAAGACCCCACGCTTTTTTTACATGAAAGTTAATTTTTTGCCATCAGCCTTTGGCTTTTGGTCAAAATCTTCACAACATTTAAAAATCACTTTTAATTTTTGGGTTCATATTGCTACAAAAGCGTATTTATCAGTTTTTTTAGCCAATAATTTGATTTTGATAATCCTTTTTTTCTTAAGACTAAGCATTTTTTTTTCTTTTATGAAATTATGGTATTGTGCTGGGTTCCTGTATGTGTTGTAAAATTTTAAATAATTTAGACGTCTGAAAGTGGATGAAAATTTGATTGAAAGTTTCCGAATTTTTGGTCTTTTTTATTTTAGGACTAAAAAAATTATATTTCATTATGTGCACTTATTGTGTTGTTATTAGTTCTTGATAGTGTGCAAAATTTTAAATAATTTGGTCAAAAAAATTGAAATTGAAAATTAATTGAAAGAGTCCGTCATTTTTCTTGTATTACATGTTTTATGACTAAAAAAATTAAAAATGTTTTTTCTATGTTATGAAATGATTGTATTGTCGTCTGTTCTTGATACGTGTGCATAACTTTAAATAATTGGGACGTCTGGATGTGGGTGGCAGTTTAATGGAAAAATTTGGTTACATTATTACACACTTATATATATATATACATAAATACATACCACACATAATAGTGAAGTTAATAAAAGCATTTTAAAAAAATGCTTTTATTAACCCTTTTTACGATCACTAATTTATACTTTTATCTGGCCGTTGCTTGTTCTATCACAGCCGTTTTTAAGAAATCGTTTAATATATAGACATAATTTCACCCAATGTATCTTAATAAAATATATATAATAGTGTAAATAATGTATTAATTTTTATTTTTTTCCTGGATGAAATATCAAATAAAAGTGTAACTTTTTAGGATTCCACAACTATAACTTTACTATTACCAATTCAAAAGGATGCCGAAATTCTCTGTAGAAATTTTCGTCACATAGTCCCAGTGATATTTCTAAAAAAGTCCACGAAATGTTTTTCAGAAACTGGTCGATATAGAAGACACTTAAATATTGACATTATGTTAAAATGTATTAAAATATATATATTTAAATAGTTAGAATGGAAGTTTTTATGAAGAATACTAAAATATATGTACGTTCAGTTATAAACCTTCGAAAGTTTTTGGTTTTTTTAGAAATTAAATTTAGATTTTTTATTTATAATACTTAATTATTGAGTGACATTTTGTAACATGAGAAAGAAAAATGTGGAAGTTATGATAATGACTTCACAAGAAATGAATTTTTGGACCATCACGAGTTACTAAAAATGCTTTCTACTGTTTTCTGCAGGATATTAAAAAGAATGACTTCTCCCTAGCTTAGCCTTTTGCCTTTAAATATGATGAATATGGTTACTTATCAATATTGACAGTCTGAGAGTTAACTAAGTTTTTTTGTTCTATTAAATTTTTCGTACATACTCATCAATAAGTATGATATAAATAAAACGATTTTGTTCGTGCAAAACGTGTTATGTGCAAAACGCGCAATAACTTTTTGTGGCAAGACTCAAAAATTATCTTACCTTACACTAGTAAAAAAGGTGTTCAAATAACCTATGGATTATAAAAATTCAATGAAGCTAAAAAACGAAGCGAAAATAAAAACCAAAGTAAGTACAAAAAGCAATGATAAATTGAAGCGCTTAGATACCAGGATTTTTACTTCATTTGATTTGGCAACAAGAATTTCACAACGCAGAAAAGGAGAAATAATTTTAAAAATGTATTAAATAAATGCTGAATTAGGTAAGAATCTTCCGTAAATCCGACGAAAATGGTTTTATTAGATTTAGGTCTCACCTCAAAAAGCTAGGTCAAGTTGTAAACAGATTTACCCAATTATATTAAGAAGAAAAAAAAGAGTATTTTGCATTTTCTTCAACATTGTGTAAATCTCTCAAAACTTCAGACAGAGCCTTAAAAAGATAAGTTTATTAATGGCTTGATTATCCAAAACATTTTTCTTCAGTAAAAAAATTTAAAAAACAGATTTGTGCTTTATTTTAATTGCCTTTATCAATGACGCTCCATGTTTCCATGCAGAAAAAAAATTGCTCAGCCGCCCGTAAACACCTGGGGCTCTATTTTTATAATATGAAATAATTTTAAATACCAATTGTAGTTTTCAAACAACAAAGACAAAAGAACTTTACGTATTGTATACGAATTTTAAGTCTCTAATTATTTTATTTAGATGTTAGAAGCCTATGATAAAGAGACGGGTGGTTGGATTTATGGACTAACAGACGATGATACCGCGGAATGGACTACGGTTACAGGGTTCCGTTCAGAATTTTCGTGTACATACAAATATATATATATATATATATATATATATATATATATATATATATATATATATACATATATATATATATAAAATCGCGAACTCATATCCCGATAGCCGATAGGCTATTAGTTTATGCTGGTATAAAATGTTTGTTTTTTATAAATTTTAAAAATTTTATAAAATGTAATTTGGAAAAAATATTATTAGCTGGTGTTGTGAAAAATAAATTCTTCTAGGAAGTTTTAATTAAAGTAAGCACACGTGCAGTGGTGATATCTTCTCTTTCCCAAAACCTTCGTTTGGAACTTCGGAGTGATTATAGACAGCTTCCTCATATTTTTACTATCTCATCAAAACATGTATTGATATTGAAACGAATTGGTGTGTTTTTTCTTAAAATAATTTCTTTTTATAATTATTATGATATAAGGCATACTGTTTATGAATGTTACAATTAAATTCATAATAAGTTTATATGTCCATGCGCGAACGAAATCACGGGCATGTATGTCAAAGATTTATGTACCAACATATTTAATTGTCAATCGCCTCTACCAGGAATTTAAAGTAACAATCACATTAAGGCTCTGCTTAAAGCTTTCATTCTTTACAAATTGATATGTCTCAATTATTTGGTCTCTATAGGAAATAACGAATGTCCTCATATAGAGTACACACAGAAAAGATTTATACTATTTCTATATTTCAAAAATGTAGCTGTTATTTTCGCGAATTTCCTCTTTTTTTAATTACACAAAATTGAATCTCTGTCTATATTTTTCACCTACATTTAATTCTCTGCAATTATTAAAAGAAATGCACTTGCATTTATTAGGAATATTGGATGATTATAAAAGAATCAACCAGTGTAACGATTAAAATAATTTTTGCACTGGACTCTTATGCACCGATATGAAAACACCCATTACTACGCATTCCGTATGTATATATCAACATCGGTTTGCGATCATCGACTGTCCACTTTACTCACTTAGTATTGGATGCACCACGACTTGTTTTCTTGCTTGATTCGTGACTCTAGGATCAAATTTGAAGAGTATTGGATTGTTTATCTCTGTTCACTAATTGTACTACATATAAATTAATATCCTACACATTACATATAATTGTATAATTTGTGTCAATACATACAAATAAAATTGCACACATTGTATTTCTTTTCAATCAGTGTTTCTGCTTATTTGTTTTTCTTTGTATATTTTTTCTCTATTATTAATTTGCTCAATGCCATTGATACCAACATACAAGAAATGCACGATTTAAGTTATAATAGTTCAATCTAATTTGATTTGCTCACTTAAAAAATATTTTCTTTTAAGTTTTTATTCTATTTTTTGCTGTTATTGACTAATTCCGTTGTTAATTATTCACTTAATTCAGTACAAATAATTATAAATTTTACTATACAATTTATGGGTTGACGCTGCTATTTTTTGTATTTTAACTGTTATTTATATTTTTTTTAATTCATTATATTTCTTTGAAAAAAAACCTAATCTGGAATTTCAATATATAATGACCACCAAAACGAAACACCAAATGAATTACCTGTGCCCGCTCTTTTTGATGTAGTCAAAAAAAATATTTTGTGTTCCAGATTTGGAATCTACAAATGATATTATAACTGTCTATATGTCAGTTTTAAATAAATAAACAAAGTGCATAGGTTCTAGTTCGAAAAGTAAAAAAAGATTATCTGCTTTCAATATCGTACAAATATAAAAAAAAGGTCTTAACCTCAAGCGTAGCTCATTTGCCGTTTCACTTAGTACGTAAACATTTCTTACTTGTAATTTTATCTCAATATCGCAAAGTATCACAAGTTGCGAATTATCTACTAATATTGAAAAATAATATTCCTTGTTATTATCTTATGATTACTAGTTACCAGCTGAACTATCCTACTTCATTTCGTTTAACTTTTTGACATCTTATTGGTGACGAGGCGTAACTTTCTGCATGTAACGATAACATTACATTTCAAACAAAACGAAAAAGAAATAAGTTTGCAAAAGTATTTCTTAAAAAATAAAAAGTCATATTTTAAACCAAATGTTAAATACTAGCTGAGTCTACGAATTTGTTTGCATGAAATTCGGAATAAGAAAATATATTAGAATTTTTTTCTCTCTCGTATGTTGCTCTTGGTTATAAATTATTACCATACCAAATTTCATCAAAATGTGTTCAGTAAATTTTGCATCATTGATGAATAAGTTAACGTACAGACAGACAGACAAAAATACTAAAAGCCGATTTTGTAGCTTCTTTTATCATTCTCTACGCTAAATTAATCAGGCTTTTTAAAATATTTTCCATGTTCAGAATTCACTGTTAAAATTTTATGTACATTTATAAAGATGACTGTACGAACAGTTCTCCAAACTCCATCGTGCAATAAAAATGATCCGCTATCGATCATACTGTCGCACTTCTATTGGAAAAACGTTCGAGAAAGCGTTTCTGCATTTCATATTTTACAGTCGCAATCAACTTTTATATCTTTCTCACTATTTATGGTCTTGGGACATCGCATAGCTCGATTGGAGCGTTAAAGTGATTTGATAATTTCATTACTTTCCTTTTGTATTTTTTCCATAGATCTGAGTTCATATTGGAGACGAAATTATATTGCGGTGAACTTGAAAAAGTGCTGATGGAATGCTATCTAATGCTATGTTGTATAAATTATGGATACTTTTAAAAAAATACTATAATTGTATAATTTATTCAACTTTTCGCACTTTAGATCACTTTGTCATATTATTATACTCAGAGCAGAATTGAATTTATGTAAATTTATATCGACTAAGATATAGAACGATTTTAAAAATATTTTTAAGTTCATATATAAATTAGACGGATTTAATTTTACTTTTAAGGTACCGTAATGAAACAAGGACCCTTATAATTTCATCCGGTCCCTTTGTCATTCCAAGCATTACATTTTTTTTACAATTTTAGACACCCATGAAACATTTTTGAGAATAGATGCTTCAGTTAAAGATCTTTTTTTAATATATTAGGATTAAAATATTCACGAATACTTTTATATAGTTCTCTCTTTCAAGTTAAATCGATTTACAGGTAAAATGGTTACCATATATAAGTGTAGTTTGTTTTAAACACAGTAGTTTATTTTTAATTATTTTTTCTCGAATGGGCACCGTATTGAAAATATTTTTTTTTTTTTCAGAGATGTCCTTATTTGACATAGGTAATAATTTGAAATTTAGAAAATCAACATTAAACCGATTTTTGACGTTAGCCAAAATTTTAAAACAAACATTTTGTTTTCGATTACCAGTGTTCGAGTAATCAACGTTACCAAATTGAAAAATCGTTTCGAAAAATTTAGTCGTAAGTTTTGCCTAGTACATAATTTATTTACAAAGAATCAAAGCTTTCTTATTTACTGTACGTATGTTGTTAACTCGTTGAATAATAAGAGTCCATAAGAAGGTCCGTGTCCGATTTAAAGTTACTTATCTGTAATAATAGATTCTGAAGAAACCTGTATGTATGATCACATAATTTAACGCGCTAAAATATTCTTCTAAGATTAATTGTTGCAGTAGCCTCTATTTTGTATCGTCGAATAGTCATTGGTTACTTAGTTCGCATACCTCCTGATGCTCTATTTAAATTTAACAGGAATCCCGTAGAGATCAGCTATCTTAGTTTAAATTAGTCCAAGATTTCTTATATTTTTTGACATATATATATGTATATATATTGCATAGATTGATCTCAATACCAAGAGCAACTTGTATTGTATTTAATTTTCTAAAATAATTATTTATCCTTTAAACTTTTACTACTAACGTCATCTCTTAAAGTTTAATGAGTATTTGAATTACGTATTTTACCAAATATATTTTGTTATCAATTGACATAAAAGGATTTGAAGAAAACATGACCAGCATTACTTAAATAATGATCCAAATTCTTGTGGTTAGTAGAGAATAGCCCTGCTATATACTATCATTCGAAACGGCTGTAACTTATTATCATTTCAGAATTTCGATTTAAAAATATACAAATATATTTCTGAAAGTCTATACGAAATAAATTTTTATGAAGAAAAAATTGTTTGACCGGTCAGAGTAACGTTCACACTCAACAATTTATAAAAAGGCGTAATTTTGAAACATATTTACAAATATTTGAATTGTTGAATGCTGAAAAGTTGGAATATCTTCCGCTTAAGTAAAATATTTCGTCAATTACTTGCAGTCTTGAAAACGATATGTTCAGTTTGAAAAATTTCATGTCATCGATAAATACATTACTGAATCTGTAGTCTGTCAACTTGCACTTAGTTGTTGGCGCTGTCTACTTTTTTCTGTTTTTGTTGATATTTTAAAACTCTTCATGTGGGTAAAAAAACAACCTGATTGTAAGCTATGTTGAAAGTCAAATCATCTTAGTGTTTTAATGTGCTATGACATTTCATTATGAACATAGGTGAAATGATTACATGTATCCGCCTGCGTATACCCTTGGTGCACAGTTACATGTTAAATTGAAAAGCACTGGAAAAGATATCATCCATACGTTAATATAGATAACCATGTAAAATTTCACAATGTTTGCGCCAAAGCCCGTACGATAATCTATAGGGAATTTGTCATCTACCAATCCCTCAATTTCAAACTCAATGTTCTTGTTGTGACTTTTCAAACCCCTGTTCCGTAGTGCCTTCGAAAAGAATATACCTACTCGTCTCCGCATGAAGTAACAGATATTGAGTATATACATTAGAAAAACAATTTAAAAATTTTGTAGGGTTTTATCCCTATCTGTTTCGACTCGGGCGGAAATTGCTTTTTATCGCTTATTATTCGTATAAATTATCAGAAGTTTGTTAACGTTTTGACCTCCTTACAGTTATGTTTTGACCTCCTTACAGTTATATTTTGACCTCCTTACAGTATATGATGAATATTTTATCCACCTAGAGTGAGCCGGAATATTCTGCAGCACTTATCTAACTATGACGCACTTACATTGACTAATACGAGTATGGTATTACGAGGGACGCCCAATCTTGATATTTTTTGCTTCATTGATCACTTTGGAACACGATGTGGGAGTTACTTGATTATTACGAATGAAAATTAGTTAGTCTAATGTTTAATTTGAATTCGTGTATATTCTTTTTTGATATGTTAAATATTTTTAATAATATACTATTGGTGCGCGTGCCTAACGCTTGAGCGTAACAAACAAGTACTAATTTTTAATAAATTCTAGAAATAAAAAATACGCTAAAAAATAAAATTTACCCGTAAATTTACACATGGCGTTAAAATAAAATATTATATTTATTTATTCAAAATGTTCGTTTCCCAACTCCACAACGTAAATACTTTTTCTCGCTGACGTGTGATGAGCTATGGTCTAACGATGCTGATGAATAGTTCATGCGTATGAAAAGTGACGGACAGTTACATTCAATATTATAGAGTTTAAAACTCACTTGAACTTTGGCGCAATGATGTACGTGATGTTTGTATATCACTAATAATAGCTTTCATAAAATATTAACAAATTTTCCTAGCAAGCTCTCCTTTCAATCCATCATTATTCTCTTACTTGAAACTGAATGTTTAAATGGAATGGAAAAATCATATATTCATGAAGGGAATTATTGAGTTATATTAATTTAATTTATGTTTAAACTATCTCAATAATTATATAACTCAATTTGTCACGAGTAATGTGATAATTCTACCTTACAAAAATTATCTGAGGAATAAGAATTCCTTTCCTTTTCAGCAGAGTATATTAATTATTAATTCTTTGTGTAAAAAATTATTGGTTTGAATAGTCTTAATAAAGCTATAAAACCTAGTGAAAAATTTAAAACAAATTTATTCCTACTATTAGGAAATCACCTATGGCATTTTTATCAAACCGACAACTATTCTCACTCAAACTTTGATTTAATATGTAATTAGAATATAAAGTCAAATAAACTTCTTTATCATCCAATAAACAAAGGTTAATAAAAACAAAAATTGAAAAATTTTAAATGTATTTTTTTGACTGGATTATTTGTCTTCATTCGACATAATTACGGCATATAATTATAAATGCCAAGTTTAAAATTGATAAGGATCAGTACTTCAAAAAATTATATTTTGAAACAACACTTAAAGTTACCTATAGCACTTAAAGAATAAAAACAAATGGAATAAAACTTGGAGACAGTTGATTAAGACTTTTATATTTATTTATTTTAAATTATAGTATAAATAGTTTATATATCTCATATTTGTGACCATATCAATAATTAAAATTTAAAATAAAATTTTTGAAATTAGCATTGTGCTCTTTTTAGATTGAGTGTATTTTAATTGTATTTAATCTTACTACTTTTATTAAATATATTTGGCGTTAATTTTGCAGAAATTCATTATTGATAATTAAATAAAACTACGTGATGTAGTATTATTTCTACTTTCTTTAAGTTCTTTACCACGACCTGAGTTTCATTGTATTACAGCATCTTCAGGTAGGCTATTAGCAAAGATACTTACTACTTTTAATTAGAATGTCATAAGAAATACGTGAAAGGTTATTATTAAAGTTGTTATTAAAGATGTAATGAACTATTAAAAAACAAACGACGTTATGAATATTCTCAATATTTTACATTAGCTAAATATACGGCACAGTGGGTCTTTTTTAAACTTTCGTCCACAATCTTGATATGTGGTGTTAGGGGTAGAAAGTATTGAAGAAATTAAAGATATAGTCACATCTTTCAAGTCGAATCTTTAAAATGTGACTATAAGTCATATATATGTTAAGTAAAAGGTTATATGTTATTAAATTTGAAATATCTCATAATTTTTATTAAAGCCATACACGGATTTTTATTTAAATACATTCTACGTTTTACTTGTCATGAAGCTTTTTATGGGAATAAAAAGAAAGACTAAGCTATGTCGTCTGAACCATGCAATTGTTTTTAATATACTTTGCATACGACTAAAGAACTTGAGAAATCTTCCTTTCCAATGTTGCATTTTTGCAATTGTTTTACAATAAGCTTTTAATTAATTTTACTACTAACTCTTCTTTCTGTTACAACCTTTAATCTATTTCCTTTCTATTCCGCACTGTATAAAGTCAGTATACCTCAAGGATCTTCTATCTTAACGTTGACTGTAATAAATATGCAACGCTGTCCTTGGTTTTATTTACCGACGGGCCACTACTAACTTGATTGCTGCGTAACTTTTCATAAGGTGGAGTTATTTTCCTGAATATTTCATTCTATTGCTTATTTTGCTTAGCTCTTTTCAAAAAAAGAGAAGAAGAAATTTAGATATAAATTATAAATATTTTTATTTTAATTTATTTGTTATTTGTTCTTGTATATGTTATTGTGTTAATAATGCCCTTTAGTCTTATGGAACTGTTAATTTGTAAATAAATCTAGACCAAAATCTACTTAATCCATTAAATTCGTCCCTTAATTTGTTATTATGAAATGTCTAAATACTCAAATGTTCAAATTGCGGAGTTCATAGTAATCCTCGCCATTATTTCTTTTAGAATAAGTTCCATTCATGTAAATTGAAAGTACTTATAATTTAAGAGGTTTTACGAGCATTCGAAAGAATTATCTACTCGTTTTCAACCATTTATAAAGTGATCTAAAATGTCTTCGCTACACCAATATTTCAACGCTTTTCACTCTTAAGCCACTCGCTTCTTTGCTCCAAGCTAACTATGTCGCAAACATGGGTTTTATATATATTTCTGACAAGATCTAAATATGAACTAAAGAATATGTTATATAAATGATAACAGATGTAAGGAATACACAACTTCGGTAGGTGGTAGCAGTTTACTATGAATATCATGTTTTATTACCTTTTAAAAACAAATAGCATTATAAAACTGAATTGAAACAATAAAGAAATAAGATAAAAATATTATTTTTTTATCTTTTAAGTAATTTTAAATAAATTTAAGAATTACTGAAAGCAACTTTATTTCGTGAAGTTCCTTTTTTATTTTGTACCATTAACACGTCGACATTATCACATTTATTAAAATAAAAAGCGCAAATGGTTAGATGATTTATTATTGCCCCTGTAAACCAAAGAAAAAATAAAGGACATTTGTCGCTGCCTCGTATTTCTTAAAGTTCTACTAAAAGCTGGTTTCTTTACCTATAATTACTTTATTTTTAAATATAAGGCTTTATTTTTTGCTAAAATATTTATTAAATTAACAGTAATTCTAAAAGTTACATAGTTATGCACATAAACTATTTAAATAAACGTATATATTGAGTTTAAAACTTCTTCCATGTTGAAAGACCACATTAAATTGTCGTAATCTCACCTTCTCAAATGCAAACACAAAATTGTTGAAATGTTAAAAATGTATTAACTTTAATAATGAATTTAATGAAAAACCATTTTTTTTTTCTGGATTTATTTATTCATAAATTTATTAATCCGTAATATCCCTACAGTATTTATATTATTAATAGGCATCGCAATTTCAACTATTCCGTCTTTGCTCTTGAAATACATTCATCCACCTAACCCTTAAACTATTCCTAGATCTTCTTTACACGGCGTTACAATTCATGTATATTAAGTTGTATTATGTTTTCTGTTATGATTAAAAGTACATTGCAAGAGAACCAGTTTTATTTTTTGATCATGAAGAGTTAATAGCCAATATCAGTAAATAAATAATAAAAACAAAGGTTAGTCAATGATATATTTTTTGGCAATACAATTAAACCGATTATGTAAAACAAGAGAAAACTGATCGTTTATATTCGGTACCGATGATATTAGATAATTGAAGTAATTCCCCTTATTATTGGAAGTACAATAAAAAAACAAATAGATAAATTGTTTATTGGGCACGTGTTCATGGTGATTTAATAAATACAAAAGAGTTAATGTCATCAAAATTATTTGCCATATTTGAGACCTAGCATCAAATACTTCTATTATCATTTGGCTCACAAAAGCTTTTATCGCCCATCGAATTTAACAGAACATGCAAAACATGTTTAATATTTCCTTGCAAAACCTATTTTTGATCTAGATGGGAGATAAGCATAGCGGTGCACAGAACTAAGACGGGCGGCTAAAATAAGTAATTCGGAAATAAAGTATTATATCTGTAGTAAAACGATTGTAAATTTTATAGCAAAATGTTGTTTACTTAAGTTCCAATATTATTCAAAATATTTCTCAATAATCTGATTTAATATGACAATAAAAAGAAAATTTAAGTGAATGTAAATATGGTGTATTTCAATGTCCATATTAATTAATATTAATTACAACTAATTGCTAGATTTGATAACATTTTTAAATAAATAAATATTTAAATAAACTGGCAGTGATGTCTACTATCCTTAAATCAAAATTACATTTAAAAAGATATTAATAGTTAATAAAAATGACAATGAAATTTAGGAAAAATCGTGATTTTTAACTAAAATAATTTAACTAAACCTAGATAATCTTACAAATACTGTTACAAGATTTTCTAAATTGCTAACAAATTTAATACCTGACTATTCAAAAAACCCTTTTCCTTTCGAGGAAACTATCGTAGGCTGGTAACGAAGGGGTTTGATTTTAATATGATTCTAGTCATGAAATTAGTATCAGTATGTTCCCGATTCGTTTTCGTTGAAATGCGTTCAAAATTTTTGTTATTATCTTTGGCAGCCTCTTCAACTAATATCCCAATAGACACTAATACATGCTTTACAATTTATGAGCCATATATATATACTTGACGAAAGCCGGGAGGTGATACAATTGATATTCTTGTACCAAAATCGGGCGGTTTCCAAATCTAATTTATTATATGACGCTAAAATATTATTTTATACTGAAAATAAAGCTTGAAAAGTTATAGAATAATGCAAAATTTAATCTTAGTTTAAGATTTTGGCAGAAACATCTGAATAAAAAAAAAATTTCCTCGCGGTTTTATGTCGTTCGATATCCCGCTTCCGGCACTCCGTGGTTTGTCTAAAATTAATCCTAACCTAATTTTAAACGTACAATATCTTATCAACTGCCTTTTTTTATTATTTACTGATCTTTACTACTTTACCTTTAACCGGACAAATTTTACATGAAATGTGAATGAAATACTCAAAGAAATAATTCCACGAATCTAGAGGTGATAAATAGAATTCAAGAAGAATTTTTGTCGCTAATTTTTTGTCTATGTCATTCTTTGGATGTTGCTTCATAAATTTAACTTCTAGAATTTATCATAATATAACAACTACCCATTTTATCATCAACCATTTTCAGTTGCAAAGAATGCTGGATATTGTAAACGCGTTCGTCTACTGTGATTGTTGTCGAACAGAGGGAAGCAATTTTTTGAAAAATAAGATTCCTCATTCTTAGGTGCAGTAAAACTTTTCTTCACAAATTGGTAACGAACAGGTCTACGGTATCTCGTATCGCGGGGATTTTTGCACAAAATGTTAGTTTTACTATCTAAATTTGTTACTAATTCATCTTAACTAGAATCGGCGAAAGCCTGTTTGTATTAGCTATGGCCTGTACTGCCTTCAAAATCCTATTTCCCAATTTAAGTTAAATTAACTGACTCTACTGGGATATTATTTGAAACAAATTTCTCTTACTCTAAGATACGCAAAACTATGTGATCTAATAAACTTTGGAGCTCGACTTCGGCTTTTGATATTATCACTACCATATTGCTAGGTTATCACTTTTTCTTAGCTTTTAAAACACTCTGATAAGATGATAAAATTTTACGAGTAGTCTTACCGTTAACAAAATTCGATATGAACAAATATTAATGTTTAATAAGATTAATATTGACAAAATTGATAAAACTTCATCCGCACTAATATTTGTTTCATATGGAGGCATCCGAACTATCGAGTATTGCTCTAATTGCTGAACCTTCAATCTGGGATGATTTCGTTAATCGTCTACGTTTTGAACTGTATTCTCTAAATTATATTAAAGTTTTTAAATAGCACTGATAAAATACGTTCATATTTTTAATTAGTATGTTCTTTTACTGAATCAAAGAACTAAAAAAAACATCCTGTTAAAGGAGCACTTCATTGAATTAACTGAATAGAAAAATATAACGTTTATTTAACATTATAAAAATCCCGTAGACGTACTAACGTGCGTAATTATCATTATAAAAATCCAGTAGATGTACAAAAAATAACCGATACACGTTGACATAAAGGGCCATAGGACCTACAGGCTATGTCAGGCTATATTGGTTCATTTATTTTACGTTAGATTATAATTATATTCATATGTAAAAACATATTTAAACAATTGCGCATTAATGCTAAAAATAGTAGAACCAAGAGAAATCAAAATTTTTAATTTTTATTTCAAATTGTTAATTTCATCGCACAATAATGCATCACATAACTTGACCTTGGATTCCTATGTCATGAACATATAAGTAAACAAACAAATACCGAGTAATGTTATTGGAAAAATAAATCACTGTAAATGCACGGTAAAGAGTTTGCAACGCTGCGCGATTTTTTGATTTCACAATTCAAGTGAAAAACAATAATTAACGACGGTATTTATGTGCTTTGGGAGAATTTCTTTATCGTACTAGTTATTGAGGTAGTTAGAAATGAGAATTCAAGGTACTGATTTTTCGATTTATAATGGTGAAAAATTTAAATGGCCACCACTGTGAATAGGACCTATTTTATTTACAATGTTTTAAATAAATTGAAAAATTTTAGGTGGTATACAAGTAATAAAGACAACAGAGGTTAAAGAAGAATAAAAATAAATTAAAATCAGGTGGATTATATTTTTTATATTCTGTAAAATATACCCAGGTAATCTATTACTACGCTTACAGGGGTGGTGATGGGTTTCGTTTATTAATTAACCAACCTAAGTTCTTCATTTTCTATTTGCATTCCTTTTCCCTTGAATGAGTATATTTAATACTAATCTCGTACTTATCATATTGCAACGTTTGAGAGAGTGTCGCATTAATACTTTTGATGGATGAAAATGATGCTTTACTATTTATGAAACTTAAGAGTGCATATTACTTCTGTTAAAATATTTACAAAGAATAATATTATTTTTCATCATTTGTAAAAATAACGCGAATTTTCCAAAAAATTATTTTGGTTTGTTTATATCATTTTTACTCTTAAACATTTAATTATTTTTAAATGTGTAAATACAGGATATAATAAATATTCGAGACGAACTACAGCTGCCCACATAAGAGCGCTTTTGATCTGGTAACAAAATTACTCAAAAATTACAAATAAATCATTATTTTTAATTGAAAAAGTTAGAAAAAATAAAATAGCTTTGTGCTCCACTCGAAGAGCTGTTTTTTAAAGGAATACAGAAAAAATTTTGTAGAATCCCGAATTATAATATCGTAATCCGTGTTCTCAAGACGTCTAACTGATTGTTGATTGGTGGTGATGATAATATAATTAGTTCAGTTGGAAATTTGAAATATGGCGCTATTCGTTTTTAAAAAAACTCGAGCGTATGATATGCGCCAAAAGTATTTAATGAAAATAATTTTTATACTTACTACTTACCGTATTCTGCTATTGAATGCTCCTAAAAACGTTAAAATTTTCAATTGTCTACGTTGATGATGCTTGATGTGGACTTTTTAGGATTTTTTTACGATTCAGATCTATTGATCCGTGGTTATGTTGAATATAAAATAGATTCGCAGTAACCAAAGTCCACGTGAACCAAGCCGCAGATACATATAACAAGAACATGTAAAAAAATCATAGCTTTTTTAAATCCTTAAATAATAAAAAAAATCTTTAATTGTATTTTCGATACTAAAATCGTTACTTTTAAGTTGTTGACTCTTAAGTTACAACTTAAGTTTTTTTTTAAAATTTAATTTTTATCCACGAGCTTAGGAATTTAGGAGATAATTAGTTAAGGTTTGTACCTTACCTAATTATCTCCTAAATTCCTAAGTTGTACAAAATAATGACAAAATTATAACAATTTGGTCTTTAAAATTCATAGATGTTTACCAACATTTTTGCACTAGAAATATTTATGAAGCTAAAAAAAACTTACATTATTTTTAAATTCTTCGTCCAATTTTTAATTATGTTTTCTCTATCAAAAACACGTATGGTACAATGAAAAAATTGTGTATAAGGAGTAGCCAAAATGCCTAAATAAGCTCTCCAATTGTTGGTTAATCCACGTAAATTGGTATGAAAATTTGACTAAGTAAAATAATAATCAAAATACTTTAATACTATTGCCAAGGGGAGAACCGAGTATGTATGATTCCCGATTTTTCTTTCGGTTCCTTTGATTCTTTTTCTATATTTAATGTTACGATATGATAAGCCTCTTCCCTAACTCTATACCCTCTCCTCTAGTTAAATTTAACTTCACCTATGCAAAATATTTTTTGGTTACAGCATTGTAATATATTGACGATAAAATCCATACCAAAGAGCAAAATAATAAGTTGGCTTTAATCATTTAACAATAAAATCATCTCAAGAACAATCTTGAGATTTCTCAGACTAACATTTTGTAAAAATTTCACAATTTATCACTTTCTTTCCTTGTAAAATGTAAAAGCTATCAAGACAGAAAATTGCTCCGGCATTGGCATCCGGCACGTACGGGACCCAACATTATTGCTTCGCGATGAGTACACGAGCGCACGCTGTTAAATTGCAAGTCATTGTAGTAAGGAAAATTGTTAACATTTTCACGGAAACAGAAACTTGGAATACATTAGGTAAGTATGTGGTGCAGCTATCGAAATCATCCAAATGATATAAATGAGACATTTGGAAGAATTATAATATTTAAATTTGGACTCATTTTTATTCAAGATCTAAGGAAGGAGATAATTGGTTAAGGTAGACCGAAAAACAGATGAAAAATTAAACTATTTAGGTGTATTCTCTGTACTATTTCTACCTAACGGGGTGATATATTTATCAAAAAAAATTGCTTTGAGATAAATTATTCAACGTTTATTTCTATGACGGGAGCTATATTATGCAAAGTTTTACAGGGAATGATAAATTAATCGAAGCGTGCAAATTGTAAAAACAAACAAAGGAGTAAACTCATTTTTAATCTAACAGAAGAATGTTAAAAAATGTGGATCAGGTACGGACGTTGGCTAAAAATAAAAACAAAACATATACCCGACTCAATAATAATTCAATACACTTTAATGTAGTGTAACGTAACGTCGTAGTCTCATGATATGAAGGCGAACATTCTATGCATATTAAACAACACGTGTATAATGATAAATATACAGAATGTTCTTAAATTGGTGCCACAAACTACTCTCTCACTTATATCTTATAGTAATTTTTTTTGTATCTCATCCAGTCCTTGAGATTAATTTTATCAACCTTAGTACAAGGATTAAATATCCGGCATCATTCAAGAGACGCGGTGAAAACCTTTGAAAAACCGGCCTTGAATTTCGAGCGATACGGGTATTTTTTTGCATAAAGAAAAAACAGTTATACTGATTATAATGTCTTTTCTCGAGTTTTTTCCTGAAGGTTCTTTATACGATAAATAATTTTTAATTTTAATTATGAATCGGAAAATACTGAAAGCATTTTTTATTGAAAAATAAAATATTACTCAATAATAAAGGCCCAAATCAAAAAGCTATACATTGTTTTCGAAATATCTTCAGCTGAAAAACTGCATTTATTTTTACGGAGGAGATTTTAAATGATTTACTTTAATGTGGAACATAAAAATTAAATATGAAGCATAAACATTTGTGATTATAAATATTGCAAGGTTTTCTATCGGAGTTCCGCAGTTCATTCCCATCTTCATTATTTTTAGCAGATGCAATGTAAAACAATTATTCGAAATTAATTTTATATAAAAAACCTGAATTATAATTAAATAATTGTGAATATTTTCGACTTTTGATTTAAATGATTTTGCCATTTTCTTTACCTACACATATGAATTTAGAAAGTTTGACACATTATTTAAAAAAATTTGGGAATAACTTCGTAGCATACCTGTAAAATAGTAACTAATGGATATTGATTATATGTAAACAATCCACCTACTTACGTACTGTACTGTAAACGATCCACCTACTTACGTACTGTACTGTAAACGATCCACCTATCTACGTACAAACGATCCACATACTTACGATTAAATACATATATTATTATTAAAAAGAAAATATTTGGAAACAAATAGTTTTGCGAGTTTAATATGATGATTTAATTATTTAATTACCAAAATAACATTGTTAGTTTAAAAATAGACGTATAAAGATAATAAGATTTACTACAAGTTTTTCTTGATAGTAAATTTATTATAAATAACAATAAATAATATTTGTAAATATAATATTTTATGCTGACACAAAAAACAAAAAAAACTGGACAAAAAAATAAACGACGCAAAGATTGGGTGTAATAAGTATGAAAGTACAAAAAACGAATTCCAGAAAGTGCATGAAAGTGACAGCTATGTTATTCAAAATGCTACGAATCACTAATATAAAAAAAGCAAGAAGAAATATATTATACCGATTGCTAATTCCCACCAATTTAAATTGTAGCCTATCCCCAAAAAGACAGTAATTTTTCGAATAACAGAAAAATAGAATGCGAAGATTTAGAGTTTGTTGCTCCCTGTATTATTATAAATGTTTTATTGCATTATAACATTTATAGAAAACAATCACACTTGGATCTAAAATTTATTGAATAAATACTATCCAGCAATGAAAATTAGACATATTAAAATAAGATGAATTTCAGCCTTTAGTCCCGCTAACTATTAAGAATAATTATAAAAAGTGTTCATTTGGATTGAAGACACGTATCGAGCTGTCAGTTATGAACTCCATTACGCTAGCGTTAGGTTTAATATTTCATTCATATTTACGGCTTAACGTGATTAGTTTTTATTGACCGCCCGGAACTCTGTTAGAACGCCGTGGTACAAAAAAGTTTGTAGTCCACTCAAAAATTACAGCGGTTTGAAGAAAGTTCCAAAGCTTCAACGCAAAATTGGAATTAATTTCACTACTGGCAGAATACCTGGCTCAAACTATTAATGCAACTTGAATGCAAAATAAGGTACACTGAGTCTTACGTGAGGTTTAGGTGAACTCGACATTTGCAGAAAACTTGATTAAATTAATATTTTTATGACATCAAAAATATTAGTCGTCCAGTTTAGTTTAAAGTGTCAAGAAAAAATAGTAGCCATTTTATTAATGAAAATACATCTTTTATCATTTTAAATTCACAATTAATTATTTTACCATACATCTTACTTTAACTATTATAAATAACCTCATTTATTTTCTACCAGATCGATTGTTTTATGCTGGATACATAATTGGATATCACGTGAAAATATTTACTTTAGAAAGTTTATTTACTTTAGAAAGATCAAATTGTAAAGAAATTTTATTTTTTTTTACAATATACTCGCCGTATGAGCATAATGCAGATGGTCTTCAAACGTTTCTGCAATTTTTATTTTATTAGACCTGACGTTTGTAAATACATCCCATAAACCCATATATCGTAAAATTATTACTTCTGTCTTGTGATTCATGGAAAAAAAAACCGTGTTTTCCCTTCTGCTGAACCCCTTGTAAAATTTTCCGTATTTTCTTCAAAGTTTTTTTACATCACAAGTGATAATTAATTCTATTCAGTTTTTTTATGATTTAAATAACTTAGATAAAATATTCTTATTTCAATTTCCGTTATTCCGATTTATCAAAAAACTCGAAATCATAATCCGAATTTTCTATTTCAAAATATCTCATTGCCATACTTATATTTCGAAATAATTTGATACAATTACAAATTTTTAGGATACTGTAGAAACATTTTGCTTAATTATTAGATAAATCGATTTGAGTTCATTTAAGCCTTATTTAATTAAGATTTATTTTCAGTCCTATGCACTGTTTTTTTCTATATTAAAGCATTACGGTTTTATATTTGTAATAAGTAATGAATGTTTCAAATTCAGTTCACCACTTTGACGTTGTTCAGCAATAGACGTTTGTCAAAAGACATGAATGAAAAAATAAACCAATTAATTTAATTTTAATAAATAACTCAGATTGTTTACTTTTGGGTAACCTTCCTTTGACATACTAACATACTAATAGACAAAAAAAGAATAAAATTTCTCAATAAATTTTATGTGATAATGTTGTGGTAAATTCTTGCAAAGAATATTACGTAATGAGAAAAAAACCGTAATGAAATGCAAGCGTCAAGGGCTCAGTTTTCAAATTTATTCAACTTTATTATATAACGTATAAAGTTATTTGTTTACTCGCACGACTTCACGATCAACGAGAAAGTGAGGAAACATAGAACAGGAAGAACATAGCAATTTGCACATAATTTTGAAACATATTTTATGAACTTATATTGTAAAAAACTTTTTCCTTCCAAATATTGAAGATTTGCTGTTACATAGTAAATGATTTTATATTGAAGGTAAAATTTTTCATTAGAATAAATAGTACGAGCAAGTTTTAGAACGTAACACAAGTGTCTAAGCAATAATAAATATTTCTTAATTTTAGACACTTGTGTTACGTTCTTAAACACAAGTGTCTAAGAACGTAACACAAGTGTCTAAAATTAAGAAATATTTGAATTCGGTAATTTGAATGATATAACTTTAATCTAAAAGTTAAGCAGTTGATTTTTACGATAGGAAATTCATCAATATTAAATAAATCCTGAAGTCGTAGGTATATCTTATAGTTTGAAGGGGTAATCTCGGAACTTTCCGCCGTCTTTTTTGGAAAAAATATTACGCAAAAACTTTCCCAAATTAGAGCCTTAGCTTTCTTGCTCAGTCTTCTTCTTTCTGTCTTCTACTTGTCGTATCGATAAAGATACATGCTTATATAAGATGTGTAAAATTGAAAACATATACAAATTAATGCAATATTATGCAAAAATCACAAAACGAAAACATTCCTTGCACTTTTCATAGAAATATTTCTAGGATTACGATAAACTATAAAATTTATTAACACAGAAAAATAGCTGAGCTTCTAGCGTGTAAATATAAAGTTTGTTTTTCTATTCGACATAGCTATAGTGGATATTTCAATTCTAGGAATATAATGTCTGACACCAATGAAATATTATGATTAATTATAATTTTTTTTTTACAATAATTAAATTTTGTAATCATTTGATTGTGTGGGATTTTAAACCCACTAACAACGCAAAAATTACATAAAGACATATTCTACATCTTACGTAGCTCGCTTTAAAGTGTCATAAAGAAGACTGCAGTGACTTGTCATCGATTAATGAAAAATCCTGAAGCAAAGTTTAATGATATAATATAAAGTAATCAAGCGCCATTTTTGAAATGTGAGCTAAAAAGCTAACTACCGTTTCGTATAAGGCTGCCTCCTGAATTAAAAAACCAAACATGTTGTTTTGTCGAAAAGGAAGAAAGTTTAAATATTAAATATAAAATTACTAGATCTTTTTTTTAAATGTTCGACATAGTCATATATTTAAAAAAAGTTGAAAAAACCTAATTTTTTCTTTTTCATATACGTCAAACATTGCAGTTCTTTTCCACAAAATGTAGAAAAAACATAAAAGGTTTAAAAACGTTTATATTTAAAATGTTATCTGCGCTATTCAAAAATGCTATTAACATAAATGTTGTTTGGAGAATTTCTGTTTTAATGGCCCTAAGAAAATATTTTTTTATTTATTTACTGTAAACATGGACTATCAGCTATAAATATTGCACCATTGCAAAACACACTATCAGTTGTAAATATTGCACCATTAATCTTATTAGTATCTTAACTTGTCAGACCCAATTTTATTAGTTTATGTTGGGCATGCCAGTGCACCATTGGGGTTTTTAATCAACATAGATTCATATATCTTATACTGAAGATATACGAATTTTGAACGAATATACGAGAGAAGAAATCTTATGTTTTGAAGTGTTAGTTTAAGCTGAATTAGTAGTAATCTATATAATACGAATAAGTATAGAGAATTAGGAAAACATATTTACATGATCGTTTATTCTATAAGTAAACTCATTTAGACTAGAAAATAATGTGAAAATATAGAGGTGGAAATTGTTAGATCAGGATAGGGAACAAAAACCCCTCAACAAATATAATAGAAAAAAACAAGGTTGGCTCTGTCGTCAACACGGCCGTGGGTGTTGAGCTGACAGCTCAACGTGATAATGTTAAGCGATTATTGTCAAATAAAGGAATAAAAATTATTTTGCTGTTTATTTTTATTAAAATTTCAATTCGTTAGTTTTTTTTTAGTTTGAGTTTACTTTAGATTGGGTCTGATTGGGATGAGTTGTTTTTGATGGGTTAAGTTAGGTTTGATTAAGATGGGTTAGTGTGACTTTGTTTAGGTTGAGTTGAGTTTTATTAGATTTAATTGGTGTGCATTGATATGAGTTGGGTGTTTGATTGAATTGGGTTTGGTTAGATTGAATTGAGTTGCATTGATATGGGTTTGCTTTTATTTGATTTTTATTAGGTAGGGCTTGGTTGGGTTGCATTCAGTTGGGTTGGGTTAGTTCTTTATAATGAGTTTAGTTTTGTTGGGTTAGATTTGATTGGATTTCTTTGTTAGGTTTGTTTTGTGTCGAGTTGGGTTGAATTCGCTTTAGGTTTGGTTGGATTAGATTTGATTCAGGTTGGATTGAATTATGTTGGATTGGGTTGGGTGAGGTTTACTTTGGGTAGAATTGGGTTTAGATTGTGGTTGAGTTCAATTTTAATTTGGGTTGGGTTGAGGTTGATTGGATTGAGTTTAATTGGTTTTGGGTTTAGTTGGGTTGGGTTATGTTGGGATCTTTCTGATCTTTTCTTCTTTAATTCTTCTCTTTTTGTTTAATTCAGTCGAATTTATTTCGGTTAAGGTTGATTTAAATTTGCTTTGGGTTGGATCGGGTTAGATGGGCTGGGTTGAATTTACTTGAATTTGGGTCCGTAGTTTTTACGTGATGCGTGATAAAAAACTAATGAAAATTCCAAACACAATATTATTGTTTTTTGTTACTTTTTATTGCCCTCTAAATAACTTTTTCGTAAATAACTTCAACGTACAGACATTTCGTTATGAGTGTAGATATATTGGTTTAGACTTGGGATATAAGTTTTTATCGTCTTTGGGCATTCTTTTCTATAGTTAAACCTGGTCCAAGACTGCAGATTTATATAAGGGCGTTGCATGTATCGCTCACAATTTTCAAAAAACAGACGATGATAATGTAAAAGTAAGTTTCGGAACGCGAACTTTTTCAATTAACCTAATTTATATAACGAGACGTCGTCACTTCAAAACAAGAGGCTCAAACATAGTCAATTGAAACTTCTCGAAATTCGAATAAATTTTCGAAATAGCCAAAATATCATTTCCGTATTTAAATAATACATTATTGCCTTTCTTTAAAACAGAAAATGTTTTTATGAATGATAGGTACAAGGAGAGTAAGAAAAGGGAAAATTTTCTTAGGGAAAATCTTTTATCCAACATTAAGAAATTAAAAAATAACTGTGTAATTACAATTTATTATTAAATGATATAACACCATGTTGATTAGTTTAGACTTTTAAATAATGAAAAATAAATCGCAAAAAAAAATTTAAAAGCATTCCGAAAATATTTCTCAATGTAAGACATTTATTTAAGGTAAACACAATACTCGTTTGCTTCAGCAATATCTTGAACTCTTATCAATGCTGGGAATAATTATATTTAAACTCATTTTGGTGCTCGTAATGTTAGAGTTTAAGATAAAATTGTTATTTAAATGTCAACATTTTAGTTTGAATATATTTGGCGCTAATTTTGTAGAAATTCATTATTCACAAGTAAATGAAACTACGTGATGTAGTATTATCGTGATGTGACGTGATGTAATTTTGTATTATGAACATAATGAAAGTAGAAATAATACTACATCATGTAGTTTCATTTAATTGTCAGCATTTTAAGTAATAATTATAAGTAATGATTTTCAAGAGGTACTAACACTAATTTATCGTATGGCTATGTAAAAACTTTGACATATAGGTTCAATATTTCGTATATCTCTTTTTGTTCTTTTTTATTAGTTGTTTACATGTTATAAAATGTACAAAAAATTTTCAGTTCGTTGATAAATGATGAGTTAATTTTTCTACATATATTTTAGAAAAGATAAACAAAAAAAATTACATGTTCATACCATATTTTATTGTATGATGGTATATGTCTCTATTTTTATAAAAATTCTATGAAAATAATTATTATTCTACTTAATATTCTAGGATAACTATGTAATTTAAAAGAGTTTACCACAAATAAGCTATCCTTAAAAAAGTTAATGAACCGCCAGTCGGAAAGACCGATTAGGGAAGACTTTATTGTCTATATTATTTATATTGTGAAGGAAAAAAAAATTAATGATATTCAATGCAGAAAGAATAAAAATTGTTTTCCTACCTAATTTTCGCGAAATTATATAGTGAATCCTCCCTATCTTCTAATTCAATAAAATTTTTCACTGCAACATATTTTGCTTCTATATGAATAAAAATGATGTCTAATTATTTTTCAATTTACATAACATGTCGAATTCGTTAAATCTGAATTCGTATATTTATTTCTTATTAGGAAAACTCATAGAAAATACATGTAAAATAAACAAAAGCATTTTAGTAATAAACTAAAGTGACTTTACACTTTTGTTTATTACTAAAATGCTAATATCAACACACCCTTATATGAGAAATCGTAAACATACACATACGAACCATATATCAAAATGCTGAAAACAATTTCCGTTCTTCAGGTATTTGAATTTTCTTTGCCTTTAATAATATTTATTACATCTAAATCGCAAGTGGGAAATTTTTGAACAGACAATAAGCTTTGATGTCAAATTTAACTGACTTAAAATGCAGAACTTTAATCGCGTCGAGATCAGAGCTTATGAGAAGGTTTATATTTCAACAGAAATAAAAAATATTTAAATCTTAACATCTCAAAAAATTCAAGAGTATTTAGCACTAGGGGATGCGTGGTTATTTTTTACGAAATAAATCTAATTATTAATCTGTCGTGTCTTATAATCCTTAGATGACTAACCATTTGAATTAACTACTTGTTCGTTTATTTATTGTAAATTTAATTTGATTCATAAATTTACGACATAAAGTGCCCGACGATTTTATATAACGCTGGGAATCAAATCATTCTTTAAAACGGTAAGTACACGTGAGATTTTTATGAGTTAGTGTGCAATTCTATTTGTCTATTCCGTGTATTATTAGCATTTAATTTAACACTTGTAAGTAAAATAACTAGAACCGAAAACCGACATATATGTTTTTATGACAAGTAAGTGCTTAAAATTGAGTTAAAGAAGAAGATTCTTTATATTTTTAACATAAGTTATTTTCGGAGATCTAATATATGATTAGGTAGAGTCACAAGTTTTTCAAAGTTTTCGAAAAATCTTGTGTTTTATTAAGTTCCACCAAGACTTTGTACGGGAAAATGAAATTATTTGATGGGGGTTATTAGATTCACATTTATTTTGAAAAAGATTAGAATTTTAAGCCCATCAACGAGATATGGAAAGGTATCCGTAACCAGAACATCCGTAAGAAAATAAAGTTTTCCATATATCTAGTGGGATTTATTATGTGAAGGTGCAATAGGCAAGCTATATAGCATACATAAATGAGCACTGTTGGAAAAGAAAAATTCCAGAATGGTGTTCACGTTTTGCTGGACGAGATTAATCTTTGTAGAAATCTATGGTGAAGGGCTTTATGGGAACGATAATGGATCAATCAACCTTAACTTTGAATCGTTCTTTTCCTTTTCTTTCTTGAATTTAAATTTCTTAAATAATTCATTAAATTGACTCTTGAGGGTAAAAACATGTGACTTAACCTAGACACAAACAATCTTCAATTAACTTAAAAGCAGGTAATGTTTCTTGTCTATAAAGAATTGACCTTGTATTTAGATGTTTTCAAGACATACAATTTCATATATAGTATAGATATATGTAATAATTTTGGTTTCATAAAAATAATATTTTCGATGCCCATATCTTTACTCGAGTTAAGTAGAGTCAGTACGAAGGGTGTGCACATTCTTTTATCATTCATTCCAGTCACTTTCATTTAAAATTGTATAACAAAATGTTTCCAGGAAGAAATAAAACATAAGAAATATATTTTTTTAAGTTATAAATTCCTAATACTGCGACATAAATAGCTACCAAAATACTGAATTTAGTAAATAATTTGTAACATAGACTCCCTGATGTTGTGCATGTTAAGGCAGAATAAAGGATGAGCGCAGGGAATGCGGCCATCCATTCCTAAAGAAATGTAATTATTTTTTACTACTAGAAATTTTTTAAACTTGAAATGTACTGTTAAGTACTGAGTACATAGATTTGTGTAAGTAAAATTTTGTAGTAATTTCCTCTACCATGATCGCCAATGAATATAAACACGATGAAAATAATCGTCGGTGTTTAAATTATTTTGTTAGGTAATTATATTGGTGAAAGAAAAATGTTAAAATAATGGATTGTTTTTTGTTTGTATTACATAATTTCCTCACAAGAATGGAATCAATATGAATGCACGCGTCTCAGCTCTAAGAGTTCAAAAGCATATACTTGTTATCAAGGTCTCAATTCTAGGATAGATGTTCTAACAATTTTTCTAAAATTACCGAGCTGGAATAGCTATTTTCATAATTGAAAATAATAAGCGAAAAACTAGACCAAATTGAAGAAAAGTTTTAAGTTGAATCATTACACAAGGATAATATGGTCAAACACTTTTTTCTTAAGCCTAGTCAGCCTTCTTTTACTTGTTATACTTAATCTATAACAGTAGATACTTAGTAGATATAGGATAAAAGACTTGAGATAGATGAAAACAGAAGACGAAAATCATGTTGACAAACCATAAGCTCTAAATTCGCATATACGTTTATTGTAAAACTTTAATGAGTGCAGACAGCACAGCTACTGGTATATAACTGCATATTAAAGATAAAAAGGGACGTCTGCAGTACGGTCTAATGCAATATAAAATATCCAAACCAACATTAATTAAGTATATTAAAGAATATACTGTTGAAGTCTAACCAAAAATATGTTTCGAATGACGTTGTGTGAATATCAGTCGTACACTAGACATACTCTTTTGTAACCGTGTTTTGTATTTCTAATATTTAACTAATGTTTTCAATGTTTTCATTAAGTAAGGCTTGGATTAATATATAAAAAATAAATAACAGCGTAATCTTGATAAGTTCGAATGCACAAACTTTCGGATTCGAAGAATGAAAGAAAAAATACCTATTACCGCTACCCTTCCAAATTTGTACACAAATGTAAAAATATCCTAATGACATCAGATATATATATATATATATATATATATATATATATATGTTAAAATGGGAATAAAATTTATGTATTTCCCAGAAAAGTCCTTATCTCGCTTCCGCCATGTGGGTATGTAATGTTTCCTCTTACCGCTACTGGATAAAAGTTATCAATTTATGATTACGCTCAGGAAGTAACTTGAAGCTCATTATAACGAAACGGATGCAAGTTAATTCGGTACGTGTCAAAATATATTTAATGATACGCATGTAAGCAGAATGTTAAAGTGAATATTTGGTTAGGTGAAATTATACGTTATCATTTGGATTTCCAACGGACTAGACAAGCCATTAACGCGATTTCAAATGGTGTTTTATTAGGTTTGAAGTCTGAAATTAGGAACTCTTGTCAATTTCTCATATTCTTTTTTTCTGTCCATGCTTCTATCACAGGCTTACATGTACTACAGTTTATGGATTTCGTTTATATCATTTTACAAGTTTATGCTTCACAAAAAGCTCAGTTAGTAGACAGTAAAATGTATAAAACAAAATATTTAATTATCTTATCGTTCAACTTTATATAACTACGATATTTATGGTAAAAAAAAATATTAAATTTTCCTAAAATTTACTACTTTTTAGTTGAAAAAATTAAGGGTATTTTATATTTCCTGTTACAACAGTTTGACAAATGGAGAAATTATGCTGAAATCGATAACAACTTTTATAGTATATTTTAATTATGTAAATGATTATTTTTGAAAATACGTGAGAATAAGGTTGGTTCTTACTTTGTTTTATAGTGCAAATTTGAAATTTTTTTGTAAAAAAAGAAAATCGCCTGAGTTAATGGAATAATGACAATGCTGATAGTATTACCTGATATTCTCTCCGTTAACAATATTGTTGTTTTTTCCTATTTTCCTAAATGTTGTTTGCGATAGTGCTGGAGACAATAAATTTTAGAAGCTCATCATCCCTCCTCCTCACATTGACATTAGGTATATAACCTACGGGAAATATTTAAAAAATATTCTTTAATAATCCAAAAATCACTAGAAAAAAGGCAGGGTTTATTTATTAACTTGATGTATAATATATGCAAATACATTACATGCCTAAGATATGGTGAAACTAAATTAAATTTAATAAATATAAAGGAGCTCGGCTAACAGCCATAGTTGAATGGATTCACTTTTGATTATCAGTTGACTAAAACACAAATAGGTTAGTTACAAAAAAAATATATTTAAGATAAGGAATAAATAACGACCTTCCTGCAAACGAGTTAAAAATAATGTTTAATAACTAAATCACTTTGAAAATAATATTAACCACTCTCAAGGTGCATTGACCATGAAAATGGGCATTGTATTTCTCTCCTTTCTAATATCTATTTCTATAACGACCTTCCTACGAACGAGTTAAAAATAATATTTAATAACTAAATCACTTTGAAAATAATATTAACCACTCTCAAGGTGCATTGACCATGAAAATGGGTATTGCATTTCTCTCCTTTCTAATATATATTAAATGTTTTTCAAATGATACAAGTAGAATAAAAATTAATATAGGTAGGTCAATTTGAAATAAATATTTATTAATTTATTATTACATACACATATTACCTTTAAACTACTTGTACCTGGCCACAAACGTAAATGTATGTATTTTTTGTTTTTTAGAATAACATTTCAATTACTATTTTACTTTTTGCTTTATACTATCCTTCTTATATTGTAAAACAATTAAATCACAATTAAATAATTAATTTATGAGTATTAACACACTCGTCCATAAATCGAACCTCAGCCGCTTAGATGGGAGCTAGAATCTTAACTACTGTGCTACCGATCATTATGTATAATGTGAAGCTCATGTAAATAATGCCGGACATTAACATCAAAGCTTTTTAAATGTCTTGTTAATTAAATATATCCAACTTTAAAAATAATCATCGAAAATATGCATCGAAATAAGAGTAAAAGTTGAAATATTATAAAAAAGAACATTACCCTAAAATGCGTATAAAATGTGTAGTTGTCACTTTAAAATATTATTACATTTATTTGGAAAGAAAATAACTTGTCACAATGTTTACTTTATTATCTATACGCCAAATATTATATAAATATATCTATATATGATGCAATCAGATCTAGAAATATAGCAGTGTAAGCTAACATATTACAGTTATCTCACTATAACGCCTAATATAGAAAATAAGCATATATAGTCTTGAAATTTTCACCTTCTATATTTTGTGTACATTTACGAACTGCTTCAAACATCTGAGATTTGGACCATAAAAATGGAGGATTTTCCATTTTTACCGAGTAAATTTGACCATTAGTATCAGTAAAATAATGGTGTAATACTTGTGTTTATAACATTATTTAAGACGAAATTTTTTGAAGTTAATGATTTATTATGTATGTAGTTTAATGTAATATTCTGGATTTAATACAATAAGTTTTATAAATAGTCGTCAGCTGATCGAATATATATTTGTGTCAACCATATTTTAATTGCCAAATTCTTTGTTTATAAATATTCTCTTTTGAAATTTAATGGAATACAATAAACCATAGCACCATCTTCGAAATGACCACAGCACCGTCTGTTAAAAATATCGTAATCCGTGAGTCCTTGGAGACTAAAACTATTGTTAACAGAATATCACAATTGAAAATTTTTCAATTGTGATATTCTTTTGCGTGCAACTTGATACACGCGATAAAATTGAAATTCCTTTGCCGATGTAAACATAGATTTTAAGTATATAATAGTAGAGCAAAACGGAAGTGAGGTAAGAAAGGAAAGAAGGAAATTTAAAGGCTTTGAGAAAAATGTTTGAAACCAGGGATATATAAAAATTTTTATTTAATTTAAAATATAATACATATATTCCGCAGATATCATTAAAATAATTGGAGTAGTATATACGTGTATGGGTGTGTGTGTGTGTGTATTTGTGAGTCTGTGTGTGTGCGCGTATGCGTACGTGTGCGTGAATAGGCACGCGCGTGCGCCCGCGTCTGTTTGTGGTCTAGATATATAATACAAAGATAAATTTATAAATCAAAATGTTGACAGTTCTCTTTAGACAGATGTAACGCACGAATCAGCTGACAATGTTAGTGAGCGCCATTTTGCGTTTGTTATTTGACAGTTTACATGCAAAATTTTGATCGTTTACTTTTGACTGATAATATCAGTGAGCATCATTTTTGTTCGTTACCTCTCTCGGTCATTAGCTAAGTACCTATTTTCCGACCTTCTTGCGATAGATTCCTAACACTAAATCATTGCAAAACGTTACATGGAAGATGTCATGACTCGTTTTATTCTACTCGCACCCAAAGAAATTTCACTTATAATTAAAAAATCGTCTTTATTAAAAATTCATATATGCACTAATAGATACTTATGCTTGTATGATAATGTTCAATATTCTTTATAAAGTGTCTGACAACTTCGATATTTTGTGCTCTGAGCTGATCGGAAATTTTCCGAGAAATCGCAATCAATTGAAATTCAAGGGTAAATCATTCATACATTCTGATTTTAAAAAATAAGTATATTTTAGATATTGTAACATAATACTTAGTCCAACACATATAAAGATAAATATTAAAATAAATTGCAGACCAAAGACAGGTCGTATTCCCTAACACGTAATGCAAAATTTAAATTATTAAAATAATTCTCATTCTAAACATATTAGTTTTAACTGGAAAAACGTTAGTGTTCAAAAAACTTTTAATAAAAAGACAATTATTTTACTCACACTAATTAAAGTCTTTTTTGTAATGTATGCAACATTACAGACTCAAATTACGAAATATCAAAGGGCAGACACACTGGAAGGCAACTGTTAGTAGAAAAATCACTGTTGAAATCGACAATGAAATTCTTTGTAAGCTTTGTCGAATAAAGTCAAATCACTACAATTAACTTCCTATTAAAAAATACGTGGAAGGAAAATTGGTTTTGTTGCTAAATTGTAATCAGCGTTTTATTTAGTAATCTACAAACGTAAAATTATATCAGGACCTTATTTTAATGTTCATTTCTAGCCTAGTTTGTTTTCGTTTATGTTAGTGAACGCGTACGCAATTGAAAAGAAATATTTTGCAATGTTTTTTTTGTTGTGCTTAGTTCTATTCAAATTTGCATTATCAAATATATTTCTTACCTTTCAAATAATATTTTCACCCAAAATGCTATAAATGTTATCAATCTAAGCATTTGCAATATCAAAAAATAAAATAAAAAATTGTTTTCCTCTCATCTTATTTGGACCTAGCATCTCGCATTGAAACGTATTCTTTGAATTCGGATGTTCTGTAACTACTTGTTTTCATATAAAATATATTTACAATCATTAAATTGTGCTGTGAATATTATCGGACTTCCTTTTTTCAGTATTTTTATATGATTATATTTATAAATATTTTATTTAAATATTTAACGAGTTTCACGAATAATCAGGTAAGAGTGGTAATTATAATTATATTGTTAAATCATAATATCTCAGGAATTTATTCTTTGAAATAAGCGAAGCATGAAAAAAAGGTATGGCTATAAAAAATATACTAAAAATTCTAATAAAATTACCTGCAATTTTTGTTTAAAAATTTCCATACAAAATATCCCAAAACGATCAAAATTTTGAAACTTGATTCAATATTTCGTTGCAAAATTCTAATTGATATATTCTTGAACATATTGGATAAAACTTGACTATAGAGCAAAGTGCATAAAATTAAGCAATATATAATATATCGATTCTTTTTGTATAAATTGCACGAAAAAAAATCTAGTAAAAAACTAAGTTACCAAATCGAGTATCTACCTTTTTTTTAATCATTGCTCTACATTACATATGTAATAAGTGGGTAGTCCTCGGTTCGTCACACTATTTTTTTTTGGAATTAGAGTTTATTTTGAACATTATTAATTATTGACAAGGGATACGTCCGACAGGGAAAATACGCCAGCACGTTTTGAGCTCACGTGACTAGCAGCCATGATGTAAATTCCCCCTTCTCGTGGAAAGTGGCGGACGGAAGACGAGCGCAAATGCGATCAGGTTTACTAGGGTATCCCTGCGTAGCGATTCACTTGCACGAGAAAGCAATCAATTAAAAATAAAGTGGGCGGGGCGTTACGCAGATCTAATGTACTCATATTTGGAAGTTTAAAACCGTAAAATAGACTTAATGGTTTAGTTCTATGATGTTACGTTCGTTATGCTTCAACTATAACATTTATATTTACACTTAAATATTTCCAAAATATTCATGTAGAAAATTATACAAAGCCGAGCAGCGCAGCATATAATTGAATACAATATATTATAGTCACAGAGATATTTTTTTGTAAATTTTGTACAAATAACATTTAAAAATTATTTATGTTACGTTCATTTGTTATTTTTCCTGTCAATTACATACAATTTATCTGTAATCAAATGACTTTACTTATATGTTACGCATAAATACAATTATTGTAGTGAGATATAATGGGATGCAATTCGAAAAATTTAGCCATCAAATCTATTTTACATTAGACATCATATAATATTTTGATATCAATAATAATTAAAGCTAACTAGTAAAAATGTTACTATTTTCCAGGGTAATGTTCATGTTTGCTTAACTATGATATTAAAGAATATACAAAGATGTTGAGTGACTATATTTTTAAATACAGAAATGTTTTTGATGTGAAACATCTATAGGCGCAGGTATAAACCAGATCGTTGGCGTGGCGACGCTTGCCGTGACGAAGGGTCGCCACGCTATACTAAGGTATGTATATAGTCTATATGTAGTAGAGTGTACGGTATGGCGACGTGTCGCCATGCGGAACCGACTACGCGACCCACTCCTTACTCAGTTCGACGCTGTTGTTTACTACGGTACACATAACCTGTGCTTTATTATTTTTGTATTAATTGTAAATAAATGTTTATTAAATAAAATCACCATTTTCTGTAAGAAATTCGTAATACTTAATTTTTTTATTATGCTATATTTATTTCCTGTAATAATCTTGTCTTTTACGCATATTACTTGTACGAACACGATGTTTCACATCTGCCAGGCGTCCCGTTATGGCTCACTGTTTTTTAATATAATTTGATTCATTCAACTACTTTATTTGAACATTTTCTTCAGTCGTTAATTAAGATTTAGTTTCTGCAATACGTAAAATTTTCAAGACTTTGCCAAAGTATTTAACACAAAATGATATGTGTGATTTCATTTAACGAAATATGGAAGGCTAATTACTAAATGACGTTGATAAACATTTCGAACTTCAAAATATCAAGAAGTACATATAAATCATATCATAATTTTGTTGTGAATATCAAAATTAATTCTCATATTCGGCCCATCATTAATCAGCTCAATAGTGGTCTTCAAACAAATGTAATCAGTCACTTATTATTTATTAAAATACATGTCAAAAGAGTAATAAAATATATTAGTCGTATTACTTTACAATCTGGAATTGTACTATTAAAAAATACAAAACCAAACAAGAAAAATTGCACATCACGTTTCACAAATAAAGTTAGATAACTCGATTTCTACTCAAGTTTAGCAATAAAACGAGTTTCCCCTTTAAGCAGTTTCGGCTGGAAAATGAGTCGTAACTGTTTCAATTTGATTCACTGATTACGTAGAAAATTTTGTTGCCAAGATTGGCGGCTTTTGTCATCTTCCGTATCATTCTTATTGTATGCTTGTTGTTGGATTGTTTAATATTTGTGAATCAATTTAATTTGGTATATCATAAATACTAATATATAATACTAACTTCAAAATATGAATTTTACGAAGTAAAAATATTGCTTTTGATGTTTGAAATCTGACACAGTAATATTCATGTTACAGTGGACACGTATATTTTCAGCATTACAATTATTCTCCCTATGCAAGTTTATGACAAATATTCTTTTTTTTATTACACGTAAATTTTGTTGTTACTCCAATCTTGTATGTTTTTTGTTCCGTTCGTTTCATAGTTGACTGTGCACGGTGAACAATATATCACGCACATATACTAATAAACATATAACAGAAAACCTATAACAAATTTTACAATGTGAAAAACAAGCGTGGTTGTAACATTTTTTTTTAAATTCTAGTAATTCGTAATAGGCACTTGAGCGTAATTTTCTTATAATTTAAAATTTGTCAATCCTGCCTGGCTAGGTCGCAGCACGACGGGGTCCTGAATGTCCTCTCTATTTCATTTCTAACTACTGATGCACGTTTAGGTACTGCAGTGTACATTTTGGCAAACATTGTTTTCATCTTGTTCATTTACAAGCGATACATCAAATTAATAACCTACTGAAAATAACGAACACGATAATTATTGATGGTTCAAAAAACAATATGTCTATTGATATCATTGCAAACTTAGAAAAATATTTTAGGCGTATAAAAATAAGTATTTTTGCAAACATAAATAGTAATTGAAATTCGAAATATATTCTTATAAGTAGCCGGTGGAGATGCGAAGGAGACTTCAGGGATACACTTAGATAGTCAAAGCTGAAGTAGAATATTGCAAGACAGGAATGTTTCCGAGGTTACCAAGGAGAGAATGATGTACATGTTTTCTTCATCTTTCTAACAAGGGTTTGAATCTTGGAATATCCATGCCGTGGACAGTAAAATCGATATATCTGAGGTATGATTTGGGGGGAGGGGGGGGATTATACAAGGTATAAGTGCCATGAAATTACATATAATATAGATATCCAAATAATTCAAAAAATCCACACTCGATTACCTTCAAATTAAACTAATTATCAACCAATCACCATCGACTAACTCTCAGTGACTTTGGCCATCGATACCAACCCGGTTATTGTAGAAAAAACACAAGAAACATTTTCGTAGGAAGAATACGGCAAAAGACCTCACGGTCACTATTCTAGGCGTTGATTAAGATCATAATAGAGTCCCCAGTTACAACCGGTCTGAGACAAGCCAGAGTAGCATAAAAGCAGCAAGTTCCTCTATTAAATAATTTCAAGAGGGACATGTAAGAATATATTACTAATAAAAAAACAATGAATGGGATGGTCACCAAATTAATATGACGACTAAATTAATATTTTAGAAAATATCTAATATATATTACTTACCAAATGCAGAAAATACGGAGCTTTATAAAAAAGCTTTAATTGATTATTTTATCTATAAAGCATATTTTACATCAATTGAATTTCTCGTAATGGATTTATCTGCCCAAGTATTTATTATTTAAATATTTACATAAAACGAAGTAGTTCATATTGCTCACTACACCAAAAATTTTAAACTAGAACCTTTTTCTTTTTCAAAATAAATATGAAGGAATTTTTTTCTATTTCAAAATAAATATAAATTAATATTGTGGCTTTTATTCAAAAAAGGGTTAATGGAAAAAGCAAATAACTAATTATATCTTGTACTCAACGGAAAGACAAATTGTCGTCGTGCATTTTACTTAAAGTATTATTAGAATATTTTTTTAAATTTTCGCTACAAACATTCAAACTACACTAGAACTTAATTTCATTTGAAATAAGCTTAATATTTTCATAAACAAAATTATATAAAATAATATCTTCTTGAACAAGTGGTGGCTTCTAAAATTCAAAACAAAATAATTTTGAAAAAACTGCTGTCGTTAAGTTTCTTTTAAATCGATTACTATTTTGATCTGAAAATATTTCTGATATTTGGATTAGTCATTGCACATTAATTAATTCATGATTCTATCTATTTTATGGCTTTCATTCAAAAAATTTCATTTCATTTCAATATTTTAATTTTAATATTTACATAGTTCAGTAACACATTGTTCAGTTGCATTCTTTTTATTCAATAACGCACACTTTTTATTTTTCAAAACACAAAGGAGAAAATTTTAGTTTGTTTCCACGTGTTTTATAATTAAAAAAGTACTTTTCCTTTGATTGTACTTTTGGAGTCTGTGTATTTTTAATACCTCATTGGAAATTTATTGGCGATGGTGTTGCACAGACGAATATCTGTCGCTCAATTCTCCATTTCATTTGTATACGCGTTTTAAGGACTTGTTACATCGAGTGACATCGAGACGTTTTTGCATAAAATTTTCCATGCATTGAATTTATGGCTGACATAACTGACCCAATACAATCACGCATTCAAAATTTCATTACTTAAGGTCTAGACAGAGGTGTTCAAAGTTATATCGCTCCTTTTAAATCAATTAAAGTAATATATTCATTTTTTAATTTATTCCATCGCTATTTATATAATATATTTTGCAGTTTAATGTCACACATGTTCAATAAATCGTGTATTCATTTATTTATAATGTGATAACTGTTTGTATGCTATATATTTTGAATATATTTTCCGATTTCAAAAACCCGAAAGTACATTCAGAAGTAAAATCATCTTTACTAAGTCCATATTTTCTCTCGTCCTCTCTGGTAGTTTAAGAGAAATTTAGAAAAAATATATTATGACCATGCGCGCCCTGAAATGCAGATTTTGTAAATAAACTTAGTATTTAGAATAGATTTCTACAAAATTTAATATCCGTAATGTTTTGATTCGAAAGGCATGCTGTAATATTAAGTTTCGTTTCGCAATTTGTCAGTTACTTTAAAAAGAGTCACTTCTGTGCTATTTTTTTATTTGTTCCTATTACGCAATGCCTGACTAACCTTAATGATAAATACTTTCAAGTTAAGAAAAAAATATTCAAATTCATTTTCGTTTCCGAATGATTATTAAATAGGGATAGAAATATCGTACGTTGCATCATCGACCCTGTCCAATATTAACATAGGGAATGAGATAGTTTGAAGGTTGTTATACTATATTTTGCGTATAATTTTTAATAGTGATTTTTAACTTAGAAAGTTTATTAATGTGATTGTACGTCAAAAAAACGTTAGGAAAAATAGGAATAATTTTTTTTTGAAAACTCGGTCTATGCAGCGAATACTTGTTCGATTTAACGAGATTCAGCTTACATAAAATCAACTTAAACGCTTTCATTGCTCTATGTTTACTTGAAAAATTAAAATGATAAACTGCGTTCCACGTATATTATTATAAATATTTGAAATAATTACACGTTATTCAAAATGTTATGCTAATATTTTAATTTTTTTTTCAATAGTTCGCCTTTTAAATTAATAATTCACAGAAAATTGATTACATGAATATTAATAGACTAGTAAATTGTATACTTTATCAATATAGACTACATACCAAAAAAAATATATTTAAAGGAGTAAGGAACATCTCAAACACATGATATCTATGTAATAAGATATAGGAAAAAACTTGAATTGTTAGACCTTAAAATATAATTGTGATAACAAGCATTTCCAGTATGTCAAAGTTATGTATTCATCTGTAGCATATTAGACAATAATATATTAAGTGTCAGCGGGACACTCCTTATCGATTATTCAAAGACGCATGTGTAGCAAGATTTTTCTTTACTATATACTGGAATTGAAAACGTATATATATATATATATATATATATATATATACATATATATATTTTGACGTCTACGCATTTATTACAATGAAATAAAATAAAATGTAATAAAATAGTTAATAGAATAAAAGCGCTTTTTTAGTTGTTTTAAACTAAAATTTTATTTTTATTTTTTTTTATCTTTTTGCGTTAAGAATAATTATTCTTCTTCTATGAAGTTATTGCATTTTCCTCGGTTTTTGATAATATTTATATTTAAAAAAATGTTGACATATAAATATGGCTGAAAAATGATTTGAAGATTCCTTTTTTTTTGGCCTTTTTTGATTTTAAGATTTAAAAATTATATTTTATTTTATGCAGTTATTGTCTTGTCATCGATTCTTAAAAAGTGTGAAAAATTTTAAATAATTCCGACGTCTAGAAGTGGGAGAAAATTAACTGCAAAATTCCGTTTTTTTATATGGATGTTTCAATACTAAACAATTTTGGTATAGTATGAAATTGTTTTATTATTTTGATTCTTGATACGTGCCAATATTTTAAATAATTGGGACGTCTGGAAGTGGATGAAAGTTTAATAGAATAATTTAGGTACATTATTAGATACGTACACATATAACATACACACACACGCGCATATATATATATATATATATATATATATATATATATGTAGATACGAATCATACATACTGGTGAAATTAATAAAAACGTGTTCAAAAAATAGAACTAATTTAAAATCACTCATGTCTTCGTTTTTCTGGTCGTTCCTCATTTTTGGGAATAGTTGGACAAAGAAACTTGAAATTTAATATAATTCCACCCGAAGTAATTTTCAAAAACATTCGAATACATTTGGACGGTGTAAATAATGTATTCGTAATTTTCTTTATTTCATGTATGAAATATGAATTAATAGTGTACCTTTTAAAGTGTTCACGGCTACGTATTTACCACTACGTGTTCAAGTGGCTACTAAAATTAATTGTACAAATTTTCGGGAGAAAACCCTAGTGATATTCCTAGAAAGGTCCACGAAATTTTTTTCAAAAACTGTTTGGCCTAGAAAAAATATTTATATTGGCATTATATTAAAGGATATTAACCCGCATATCTTTACATAGTTGGAATGAAAGTTTCTAAGAGCTAGCCTCTCTAAAGGACTTAGGTGTTAGGTACGCAATCGTCAACTGATTTATGTAATATACAAAGATATGCGTTTCGTTCAAGTCTTTGAATATTTTTGGTTTTGTGAGAAATAAAATTTAGGTCTTTTACTGATAATATTGCATTCGTGAACGATGTTTTATGACATGAAAATGAAAAATGTAAGTCATTAAAAAAATTTTGTTAAAAATAAAAATTTAAACAACCACGAATTTCCATAAATCTTTCCACTATTCTCCTCAGGATATTAAAGAGAAATACCTCTCCAGGGTTTTGTCTTCTTACCTCAAAATATGGTTACTTATGGATATTTTCAGTTTGGGAGTCAATTGATTATTGTATTCAAATAAATTTTGGATATAGATTCATCAATAGGTAAGAAATTAATAAAATAACCTTCTCATAACAAAAATATTCAACGTATATTATTCGCAGAACGAGGAAGAAAAGAAAACCTTTTTACGGTAACGATCATATACCGTTTTTCCTTTTATTGTACTATTAAAAAGATTATGAAATAATCCATAAACTAAACAAATCCAATCAAGTTAAAGAAGAGAAAAGAAAATAAAAGAAAATAGGCACAAAAAGTTAGGATAAATTGAAGCGCTTAGGTACCAAGGCCATTTCTTCATTTTACTCTAGATTTAGCAACGAGAATTATACAACGCAGAAAAGAAGAAATAATCATATATATGTATTACGTAAATGCTGGATCAGGTACAAATCCCCCGTCAATTCAACAAAAAGGGTTTATTGGACTGAGGTGATCGTAAGGTTAAATCAAATTTTAGGGAGATTTTCCGACTTATAGAGTTGCTAAAGGTTTCTAGAAGAGTATTTGCAAATGTAAAAAAAACAGGTCTTTGCTTTTTTAAAATATTTCTGTACACTTGTTCTTCAACATTATGTAAACCTCTCAAGACTTCAAACAGAGTAGTTTAAAAATAGGTCTAGAAACGGCTTTATTACCCAATACGTAGTAAACATTTTAGAAAAAGTCAGATCTGTGCTTTACTTAAAGAACATTTATTAATGACACTCCACATGCTGATGCAGAAAATAAATTGCTCTTTTTATAATTTGAAATAATTTTGAATCAGTCCTAGCTTTCGATCCAAGAACTCTAAGTATTTTATGTGAATTTTAAGCCCCTCTTTATTTCATTTAAAATTTAGAAGCCTGTGGGTATTGAAAATATTTGTAACACCATATTAGAAATGTTAGGATTTATCAATTGCCACTCTCAGGAATTTAATAATAACAAATGTATTAAGACTATGCTTAAAGCTTTAATTCTTTACAAATTAATAGGTCTCAATTTTTTATAGGAGAAAACAAATATCTTTATGTTAGAGTACATAAAGAAAATATTTATATGATTTCCCTAATTTAAAAATGTTGCTAATATTCTCGAACATTTCTTCTTTTCTTAATGAGAGAAAATTGAATATATTTTGGACCTAGATTCAATTCCCTGCAATTAATAAAAGAGTTGCACATGCATTTATCAAAAATATTAGATTATTATATTAGAATCCACCAGTGCTCGTTGCACTGGTGGATTAAAGTTATTTTTGTGCTGGATTATTATGTACCAGTATGGACACACCCACTACTAAATATTACATATGTACGTACCAACATATGTTTGTGATCTTCGACTGCCAACTTTATTCACTTAACTTAGCATTGGATGCATCACGACATGTTGTCTTGTTCGATTTGCGACTTTAGGATAAAATATAAAACGTATTAGGTAGTTTATCTTCGATCACACTATTTATACTCCATATGAATAAATATCGTATATATTGTTTTTAATAGTATAATTTATATTAATGCACGATATAATTTATATTAATACACATATATTTGTATATATCTAATTTGTTTTCAATCGTTGTTGCTGATTATTTGTTATTCTCCATGTATTTTGTCTCTATTATTAATTTGCTCAATGCTATTGACGCCAAGACATAAGAAATCCACGATTTAATTTATAATAGCTTGATCCAATTCAATTAGTTAACTTCAGATATTTTGTTTTAAGTTTTGTTAAATTACTTGACTGTATGTATTATTGCTTAATCGCCCCATTTATTTTTAACTTAATTCAGTACAATTGAGACCAAATTTTACTGTTTGTTTTAATGTATTATATTCGTTAAAATGTATTTAATCCGAAATTTAATTATATAATAATGTTAAATATATTTGGCGTTAATTTTGTAGAAATTCATTATTCCGAATTAAATGAAACTACGTGATGTAGTATTATTTCTACTTTCTTTAATTTCTTTACCACGATCTAGGTTTCGTTGTATTACAACAAGAAAAAAGTAGAAATAATACTACACAACGTAGTATAAAAATGTAATAACGGTAACACCAAATTAACTATCCTGTGCCCACTATTGGGGCACAAGACAAATTATCCTTTCTTCGCGAATTGAAGTTTTAAAATTGTAGTATTACTGTTCATATTTTTAATTTACGTAGTATATTAAGATTTATTACGAAAGAGTTTGTCTCAATATCACAAAATATCGCAAATATCGGGATATATGGGCATAATCCATTTATTTTCTTTTAAATTTGGATATTTTCAAAAGTGTTGTCAACTAATATAGCAAACCACCATTCTTTGTTGTTATATTAAGGTTATCAGTTGTTAGATGAACTAGTAGACTTACTTTTATTTAAATTTTTTGACTTTTAATTTGTGAGAAGGCGAAACTTTCTGCAGGAAACGGTGACATTTCATCCCAAGCAAATTTACGAAAAAAATAAGGTTGCAAAAATATTTCCTAAAAATAGAAACTCGAATTTATAAAAAATATTAAATATGACTGCTCGAGTTGTTCCGCAACCTCCATCGTGCTATAAAAATGATCCACTATCGAGCATACTGTCGCCCTTCTATTGGAAAAGCGTTCGGGAAAGCGCTTCCACATTTCATATTTTACAACCGCAATCAACTTTTACGTCTTCCTCGCTATTTATGTTCTCGGGGCATCGCATAACTCGATTGGAACGTTAAAAGGATCTGAGTGATTTGATCATTTCATTACTTTCTTTTTATATTTCTTCCATAGATCTGAGTTCACATTGAAGACGGAAAAGCCGTGTCGCTTAGCCATTCAAATTTTGTATTAATTTATCCGCAATCACATCTTAATCTAATAAATTGCAACCTTTCCAATGCAATTAAAACAAAAGGGATGACGTCTTACCATCTCACATATTATAAAATTTACAGATGCATTAACACAATTATTTTTAATGGATAATTTATTCAACTCTAAGAACTTTAACCACTTTTTCATATTACGACACTCAGGGCGGAATGGAATTTTTGTAAATATATATTCAATTCTCAAATTAATTTTATTCTCAACCGAAATTTCTGGGTTTCATTTTAGCAGCCAGTAAAATTGTTTGTATTTTGTTTTTAATTTTTCTCTTTCATTTCTTATGTAATCATTCCATTTTAATTTGATATTTAATTCATTCATAGATATCATGCCGCATTACAGTTAGCGATAACTCTATTCTTAATAAATAAGGAAAGTAAACTTATTATAGTTAATGACAATTTTATACGAGTGGACTAGATTTTACTTAATATGATACATCATATTCCTTTTCATTTAATTATTTATTAGTGTTTATAGTTTTTCTGTGGATTCTGTTTTTTCTCGCCTGTCTAATAATAGCTAATACTAAACGTTGAACTAAGAAAATATTTATACCATTTCCCTAATTCGCAAAATATGGTTTTGTAAAATTTCTATCGAGTTTGTGTTATAAGCTTTCATAAGAGATTTAACGAAAACCTCTAATAAGTTCAGCTGCACTGCTGTGCAGACAATTTTTTCTTCAAACGATTTTCAATTGTATTTGCGATATCCTTGATTCATTGTTGACAAATGACCTCTAAATTTAAATTAAAGATTTGGGAACTGTTACCTTTCTCTAAAAATGCTATTTAATCAGTTTTAAAAAATTTTTTTTAAGATTTCTGACTAAATTTAATATTGATCCATACGAACTAATTCTTGTATGCAATTTTTCTAATTTTTATATAACGATTATTTCTACAGCTTCTTAATGTTTTGGGACATGTCTTAATTTAAAATTATCAGTTATAATATCTCAGTAGAAGATAGGCTTTAATACTAATTTACTTTATGAAAGAAATCAATAGAAATTAATTAATATATTTCATATTACCAAAGTTGAAGCTAATTTTCTATATATCGTTACAATATATTATACGCACCAAGTTTTGTAATTTTATATAAGTGTGTTTAACCCCTTGCTTCCTAATAGAAATAAATTAACGTATCGTATATTTTATTTTATTATAGTATGGAATTAAAATAATTTAATTCTTAATTTAGAGACATTCTCTTTGAATTATTTTGTGAGTTACACCATACAATAAGAAAAAAATAATCATAAAATTCGGCACATTATATTAAGTGCATCCCTATATATGTATTTCATTATATAAAATGCTTATAATATAAATATTCTGTATTTTATGCAAATTTTCTTTAAGTTTAATTTTAGTCGTCGAGAACCGATCGTCGTTTCTAAATAAATTTTTGCAACGTTTTTATTGAAGAAACTTCGTTTTGTATATTGAATCGAAACAAATAAAATTCCTAAATATAAAGTTTCAGTAATTTATATGATAGTCAAAATTTAAAATATCCAGTAGGAATGTAACGTTGGTTCAATTTGGAGGTGCATTTTCTGATAATTCTTCATATATTTTGCGAAAAGAACTCTATTATTTCTGATAAAAGTTACAAAGTACTAATTTTTTATTCGTCTTCTTAATACTAAGAGTTGTCTCCACTTGGGGTCATCGAATCGCAAAAATAAATTGATTTTTTTGCAAGCGCCCGAAAAAAGCAAACTATAGTTTCAAATTGCGAATGATAAAAATGCAAAGGAAATTGTAATTAATTAATGTCTGAGTTTTAAAAGCCATCATGAGCTAATTAATTTTACTTTGAACTTTCACACTTCACTTCGTAGCTTGACAGCGTTTCTATTATCCTTATTGTTGAATTTTTTTTAATTCCGTCCATCCGACTGAGTGTTACGTCATTACACAAATATTATAATTGAAATAGTTAAAATAAAGTTTTCAAAACTATTTTTCAGTACTTTATTCCTATGCTAAATGTACTAAATGTACTATGTACTTTTCCTATACTACTTGAACTACCTATTTGTACTATGTACATTTTATATGTACATTTCCTATGTATATTTCCTACATTACATATACTATGTACATGTACTATTTTTTATATGTGTCAGTTCCAGAAATAATGATTTTGTGAACTTTTTCAATAACTTCTTCTACGTCTGCGAAATTTCTGAAAAAAAAAACCTTTTTAGAATTTTTTCTAAACGTTGCCTTAAAACTGCAGCAACAATTTTAAATACCGTAGTTTTTGAAAAATATGTGGAAAATATTTATGGTGGAAAACAACATTAATCTTTAGTATAAAGATTGTGTAAACGATATGCAATCTTAAATGTATATGCGCGTAATGCAACTTCAACTTGTACACGTAATAACTTATTTTTATATCTATTATGCTTGAATATTTTCAGATCAGGGTGCTAAATTTTAGGATTCAAATCGTTTGCTTTAATTTGAGGCAATATTCAATTTGGTTCTACCATATTTAAAAAGTATTATAAAATATATTCCTGTAAAATTTGATTCCGTGATTAATTTTCCTTTTTAAAAATATTTAATGTTGAAGAATTTCGTTTCTTTATTCTATATTATTTGCATCACATTGGAAATGAATAAAAGTACTGCTGAAATGACGAAGATATAAAAAAAGGTATGATTCTTAAAAAAAACCTTCGATTGCTACCAGCATTGACTTTAGACTTTCACTTTTCGCATAATCTATACAGATAATAAAGTTCTGTACGTGGAAAATATTTAAAAAATGGTGATGGATTTTGCGTTCAGAGTTATAATAGAAGCCAGAAAACCTGTTTTTAGAATTTTTTCTGCCTGTCGTTCTCTCTGTCTATTAATTTGGTCTTCAATCCCGGGAAATCTACTGGACGGATTTTGATCCAATTTTAAATGGTAACATTTTATATTTTCAAGTAACACATAAGAAACTAGATATTACGTATTAAAAAAAAAACAAATTTGGTGAAATTTACAATATCGGTACTGTCAACGCCTCGTATTAGCGTTTTTAATAAATTTTCTGCTCATAGATATTGTACAAATAATTAAAAAATAAAAATAATGTAATACTGATTACAACATTAATACCTGTTTAAAAGTTTTTCCAGGTCAGCGGAATCAACTGTGGTATTATGGTTAGTATATTGGCACGATATACCAAAGATATGGGTTCAAATCCCACCGTCCGACTGATTTTTCTTAGTGTGGTCTACAATAGCAGTTACTATATTGATCTCATCATTTTTACACTGGCACTACTTTTAGTTACACACTATTTAAAACGAAAAGTGTTATAAACCTTTATGCTTGATTGTTTTTTGTTAATTATAGCCTTTTCGAAACCAATTACGTGCTAAAGTCATTAAAGTATTCAAGTTTTTTGCAAAAATACTCGTAGTTGAAGTTCTCGCCAGTCACAGGATTTTCTTTATGATTTCAGTTATTTCTTTTGTCACTGTATTTTTATTTCGATTCAAAGAAGTCAATCTAGAATGAAATGATAATCTGTTATTTAAACTTGCAAAATATTGAATTCCTAATTATATATTTTAAATGATAATAATATAAAAATATTAATGCATCTGATGTGGGTCAGAATTATCCGTCTTGTCTGTTAGAATACCTACTGTTATCGTAAATTATAGATTTGTCTTTTAGAATATGATTTCATTTGCTTATTTTCCACATTCTTAATGTATTTCAACAAACCTATTTTATTTTTGTGGTGCTTCCTTTTGAAGTAATTAGGAAAAATATTTATTTCCATAATTCTCGTAAATAATCAAAATTAACTGGAAGGGGGGAAAACACAAAATAAGGATATTGCTAGGTGGTAACCCAGCAATATCTGCATGAAAACATAAAACAAAGATATTGCTTACAACGTACGTACTGAGAGTATGAGGGAAACTCTATTTGTATATATTCTTATCTTGTAAAAGCACTCCCTGCTTTTAGATGATTGTAAATCGAATATTAAGTTTACCTTACTAAGCACGTTGCATATACTGGGTTGTTACAGGGTTAGCTTTTAGAGTTTAAGACGACATACATTCTATAAACCGTAGCCCGATATGAATTTGTAAGGTTTTAGTGCGTTTTTTTGGAAGTTTATCTGTAAATAGTATATGATAACCAATAATTTACTGTTAATCAAATTTGGATAATATACATTTAATACGGAAATGTTTCAATATTTAAAAAGAATCTCTCATCAAATATTTTTAAAGGTTTCTTGAAACAGATCTTTAAGTTGGAGTAGAGTCATAAATAACAATTTTCAAGATTTTTTTATCTTTAAAAGAAGTGTGAAATCTCGAGAATATATTTCATTAAAAAAACTCGTGTGTGTACATTTAAAAATATTATATCGCAACATTAAAAATGATTTAGTCGATATATTATTATATTTATATAAATCATTAAAATCATTGAATCAAATAAAATATTTAATCCTATAAAATTAAAACTTATTTCGCCTCACTTCATATAAAGGCCGTATTATTCATTACAATACTTTTCGCATAGATCGACTATCCTGAAGTTTTTACATTAAAAAGTAATTCTTTATGGAAATTTTTTGAAGGGTTTTTTTAAAAGATACATGTTCATTTTTCATAATAAAAAAGTACATAAATTACCTTAATTACAAAAAAATTATTTATCTATGTAACAACTTAGTAAAGATTCGTTATAAATCGTCTGTATAACTATTGTTGATGTGTTGAATGTTAAATTTTTAATCACTTTTTTCAAATATTACATTTTTATTTAAGAAACAATATACACCTGGAAATTAAACGTTGTAAGAGTAATGGTTTTTATTTCAGTTCTAATAGAAATTGAAAAAAAATCTTCAAAAACCACCCTAGTTGATCAATGGATAGTATGGAATTTTAGCCCACTATAATCTATTTTAATCACAACACGCTTAAAGTAGACCCACTTGCATTTTTATTACATATTTGTTTTTATTACGTGGGAGGATACTATCCATACAACACGTCGGGCTCTAGATCATAATTTCACGCAGTTTAGTTCTCTTGAGATACTATATATTGAGGACCGCTCTCTTTTCATCATGTGTTTGGTTCCAAACTTTTTGATCGCTTCTGGAATTGATTCAATATATAATTACGTTGTGCATTGTTTCGGACCTACTTCTGGGAGAATTTTCCATAGTACTTTCTTTTGAAAAATGTGTATTTACTGAATGTTCGTTTTCCTATTACATCTCCAAATTTTAAAGCTTTACGTGAATTTTGTACAAAAATTTGATTATAGATTTCTATGTTATTCTCAAAAGAATGTTCCGAGTTTTATACTACCAGCCAATGAAATTACATATACTTTGTACTTATTTAATCTCTTCACTTTTTAAACTACTCTTTTCATTTTAAATTGACGTCTAAAGTTGGGGATAAACCTGTTATAAAAAAATAAATGGAGAAAATTTATTTCATTGAATGATGAAATTGTAAATTGTTGTGTGTTTCATTTTTACTATGATATTAATATTATCAACGAAGCTTACTGTCATTATGTACTTGTTAACTATTAAATCTCTCTTGTAACACTTGTTTAACACTATATGGAACACACTGCTCTTTGGAACGTCTCAAGAATGTGTTGTGATTCCGAATATTGCATGCCATCATATGTTTAAAATCTATTATTTGATAAGAAAAATTGAAGAATTTGTTATATTATTTTGGCAAAAGCTTTACTACATTCTAAGTATTTAAGCCAGAGTTTTTTAAAGATCTATTGTACGTCCAGGAATACCTAGTCTCTTTAAATATTTTTCTCTTCAAATGCCTTATAAACCTTAAATGTGATTCGATTTATTTGATCTGTTATTGAGTGGTTAGTTTTAAATCTAAATTGGTGATTCAAGAGCTTTCATTAATAATTCTATTTAGTATTTTCAACAACATTTTTCTAAGACCTTGCTATAACCGGAAATAGCAATACTAGTCATAAGTTAAATACGGCAGTCAAATATACGGCGAAGATATTTGCATTCTAATTAGAGTCGTCTATTCACTAGTCGTCTAGAGCTTCCCGGAGATAATATTTTACATGAGGTTCTTTTATCTTCTTGGTGGATTCCTGTAGAAATATTCAGTAATTTTGTGTGCTATTAGATTATTGATAATTTCTTGAAAGAAATCGTTTTTTTGCTCCTACGATCTTTATTTTTTTTAAGTAAATTGTTTAGTCTTTTGAATTCTACATTGTTGAGCTTGTATCGTTTTCCTTCTCACGGGTTTCCCGTGTTATCAATTTTTCTTAACGTAGCGTGAATTTTCTTATTGTATTTGGGTGATTTGTTATAGAAAAGACCATGCTCGGAAAAGAGGGCGTATTCATCTTCCCTGTTTAGTTTTTCACTGACACTCTTGTTATATTTTCAAGATTTGGTTTATTATAAGGGACCTAGTTCTTTATTTTTAACACTAAGCTTTTAGTAATCGGTTTCAGATATCAGGTATATATCTTCATTTTCGTTTCTCTTTCTAGTATATGTTGTAAGAGGTCATTTCCATTCCTAGATATTAATTTTAAAATACTTTACCTTTCATTTTTCTACGAGTGAATTATTTTGAGTTAATTTTTTAAAATGGCTCGCAGTTTAAGCAACTTTACCACGAAGCTAATTGATTGCGTCTCCCTGCGTTCTAAGCCTTTGGACAATGAGAGAAAGGATTTCACTTATTCTGTTTACAATATCACATTTTATTTCTCGGTATGATTATTATTTGGGTTTTCATTACGAACCCTATGTTCTTTTCTGACACGCGAATCTGTCTTCAACTTAATAATATATTTTACCTTTTATATTGCTAGTATTTATATTGAAACAATTTTTAAATAATATTTCAAATACTATACGTGATATTATTTTAAATCACCATCAAATTTACATAATTAAATTTTATTAATGAAGTATGTTTTCCGAACACGACGATTATCTCACTATTTTACACAGTACCTCATTTAACCTATAATTTTGCTTTGTACATTTTTGCTTTCATAACTTAAAGCATATCGGTATCCATTAAAATAAACAAACATCGTCTATGCTCTTTGAAATATACACAAATATACGCAGCATTGAATTTTCCGCCATTTAATTGTCTAATTAGTATGGTAAAAACATAAATAAATAGATAGAGATTCTGATATATTTAGTAAGTTTTGGTTTTGATTTTTAGTGTATTTACATTTTACGTATCAGTTATTTATTTCAAAAAGTAACTTATGTTGTTTACGTGTGCTTTTGAATTTCCATGGGATCTACCTTCATGACATAAAAATTTAATCAAATTATCTCTTAAGTTGGCATTCAACTAAGCCTTCCACACAAATATATTTGAACCTTTTTTGAAAATATGGTCTCGCTATTTTAAAATATGTATAACAAAATAAAGGCGCTGACTTGACAATTTTTATAAATACATACTTTTATTTCACTTCGTTTTCCATATTTGATTTTCCACGATATACACAACTGGTTAGAACGTATGAATCCTTGCTAAGTATTTGTAATTTTTGTGAAATAGATAACACAAAAATCTCTTATAGCTTAAAGGATTTTTTTTATTTTGGATTTTTTGTAAGAAAGATATGTGCGCCATTTTTCAAGAAAATAAAGTAAATAAACTTTTGATCTTTTCGAACATTACTTGAAACGGTTCCTGGGAATTTTAAAATTTACCCTCCAATGTGATGAAATTTTATAAAGGTTTCATTTTTCATTTATTTAATTTTTCCTTTCTCCTTTTAATAACCTTTCTCCGAAATAAACCTAAAAATTAAACAGCGCTTAAGGAAATAAAATAAACAATTATTTCACAAGACGAGAATTACCGGGTAAATTTTATGTATGAAATGAAATCACGGATCAGGTCCCGGAAATCGTTGTTTTCTGTGGTAACTATTACTTGTTTGACTTTAAACAATGTTGTTAATAGTTAAATTATTTTAATCTTATGTGGTTTGAGGCAATATTTGAAATTTTGGAAAGTAAACATTACAAAATTTAAAAATGTTTAACAGAGAAAGTTTCACTGATAATTTTTCTTTTATACCGGGATTTTACAACATAATTTATTACGAATAGTTTAAGTAAATGTAGCTCAACGAATCGGATCAAATAAATCTCTGTTACAAAACAAACTCACCGAGTACGGGCATAAATATATGAGGCACATATTCAGTACCATAAAATTCGTGTCCGCTCTAACTTTTTATTCGATAGGCATCTGTCTTTTTAATTTATTTTGGGCCAAATTTTATTACATTTCAACTTTACGCGACCACCACATGTCGACAAAGTGCTGAAAACGTAGGCTAATGACGTTGGTCCGAAGGTCGCCGAAGGGTATCAAAAGTTAGTAATGTTTTCTCCGTGAAAAGATCACAAACGGAAGTTAAATACGAACGTGAAGGTTTTGCTTAGAAAACTTTTACAATAATTTTGGTACTTGAGCTTAACATATTAGAAAAACACATATGTATTGAAAATATTGTTTCTCAAACTTAAAGACATGGTGGGGGATGTCTATTTGTCTGTATGTATGAGACTTTTTTATTGACAATAGAACAGTTTTTTTTTGGTTTTGATCGATGCGTAAGTTTATTATTACCAACTAAAATGAAATGTATAATTTATAAACATTTTAAATAAATTAGCCAACTCGCGATTATGAAATTGCAATAAAACGTTGAAGAAGTTTCACAGCACTCTCTGCGTAAAGATTTAGATATATATAAATACCATAGAAAATTTTACAGTCGTATATGTCTAACTACTACAGTTAATTCATACTATCGCAAAGCAGTTCATAGAAATAGGAGAGATGACATTTTCAAACCGACGAGAGTCAATTAGGTATGAATTATAACCATATAATATTCGTATCACAGTCGTATTAGCTATAAAAATTCTTTATTCATTTAATTTCTATACTTGAGAGGGCACGAGAAACGTATGACTAGGCTTCCAAAAAAATTGCTCTCCACTTTATGCTATGATTAATTACATAATAAGCTGGTCCTTATCATGTATTATTGAACATAACATTCACTTCAAATTAAATTCTCAAATCTTTCACCTTTTTTGTATCTTTTATCTCGGTGCTATGATCAATTTTCATATCTTTGACTACCTTCGTAATGTCACTTTGGCTTCCTTTATATATTATATTTCTCATTTGGTAGGTTTGTTTTATACATGTTTACAAATGTAAAAGTAACTAGTATAAACTTATGTTAACTAATCTAAAATGTAGATTTGTGAAAAATATTAAAACACCTATCTTTAAATATTAATAAAAATATTTTATTTTAAAAATCCGATTTCACTGATAAAATACAAATAATTAAACCAACTACTTAGGTTCGGTCTATTTTCTGATTGCAATTTTATTATTGGTCTTGATTTTTGGTCGACTGAACAATACCCTAGATCCTTGAACACAGATTTTTACATTCCGTACGTTCATTCGTGATACATCAAGACAATTCTCAAATTAAATTTTTCCAATGAAACATTCGCGTGTCATTTAAAGTATTCTTTCCCGCTAGTGTTTTTGAATTATTATTTTACTACCCTTTAATGTTAATAAAAGTAGTTTCAAAAATTTATATTTTATCAAATATTTTATCACTAATACTTTTAACCAAGATAAATAAATAAAGATATGGGGAAATCAGGAATAGGGGTTGTTGTCGTATAGTGTCACCTCATACTCACTACAGCATGTCGTATATGAGGCACCACTCAACTGAGAAAACACGTCGATGACCTTGCGAACATAGTTTTAATTTCTAATATCAATGTCGAATTCCACATTTTGGACAATATCGAAGTAAAGAAAATATTCTTCTTTTTATTTTCTTTCTTTTTCTTATTATTTACGATTCTCGTTATTTCAAATTTTCAGATTCTTGTTATTGCTATTTTGTTGCTTGTAAAACGTTATTACATCGAGCGTGTTAAAGTTTTCAGAAAATTAGTCTATTGTATACTATTTTTTGCTTGCGCCGTAAACCCTGTTGAAAATATTAATAAATATCTGACTTCCCATCTTTTATATTCGAATGCTAGAGTGCATACAGTGTGATGAAAGTCTAAATTTTAATGTTGTTAAATTTCATAAGAAGTAAATTGTGTAGCTCTAATATAAAATCTGATATTGAATATAATTGGCGTTAATTTTGTAGAAATTCATTATTCATAATTAAATGAAAATAGTATTATTTCCACTTTCTTTAATTTCTTTTTTTCTAAATTCAAAGTAGTAATTTAGAAAAGAAACCAAAACTTTCGGTTAAGCTTCATTTGAATGTATAAGCTGATTGTGAGTGCTTTGATTACTCATCGTACAATACTCATTATGAATACTTGTAATACTCGTAATGGCAACGTTTAATGGCATTACCGTTCAGCTTTATTCAGATTACTTAACGTATATAAATCCATTTTGAAACGAAAAATATGTAAACTTAAAGCTAAGAAAAAAATATATTTTGCTACTAATTTAATTTATATTTTTTACTATTTCGTATTGTTTGCCATATGGACAATTTTATAATATTTAGTTATACATATACGTTGCAATTTCGTATTTTCCGTAATATGTATAACTTATTGATTATATTGAAAAGGGTAACAGGTTATATTTAAAATTATACTTACATTCCGAGTTGATAAGCCTGTTTAGTTTCTCATCTTAAAAAGGTTATATACATTTTCAATCTCAAAATAAATAAATGAATACTTACATGCACACACACACAGACACAGAACAGGAGAGCGCGCGAGAGCGAGGCATGACGCGCGACGCACGGTGCACTCGCACTCGCACGCGCACGCGCTCGCGTGCGCGCTCCATAAAGGGAAAATGCCTCAGTCCATTCATTTTGATCATGTGATTATTTCTGATATTGTCGCTAACGACACCACAAGAAAAAGTTCACATCAACAAAAACCACTGAAGTAACGAAAAAGTAACGTAACAGTGTGGAAGTTCAGGTAACGATATCTGGAATCAGCGGAGTGGTTATTTACTTTTGATTGATAGATTGATTGAAAACCTAACCTAGCCTATTTCAACTTTGGTGCAATAAATAAAAAAGTTGTTAGAGTAATATTGGATTAACCAAAAGAAAAAATTAAATGAAACTACGTGATGTAGTATTATTTCTACTTACTTTAAATTCTTTACCACGACCTAGGTTTCGTTGTATTACAACATCTTTAGGTGGAATATTAGCAAAGAATAAGAAGTTAAAGAAAGTAGAAATAATACTACATCACGTAGTTTCATTTAATTGTGAATAATGAATTTCTACAAAATTAACGCCAAATATATTCAAAAAGAAAAAAATTAAAAGTATTATTTTTCTGTTACATTGTATATGAATGACATGCTGAAGGCCTACTGTTATCATATAGATTGATAATTTTACTAACTGCAAAGATTTTTAAATTAGGGATACAATTACCGGTTATAATCTTCATTACATTTTATAGAATCTAAAAGGGTAATGATACTGAAGACTTGTCTTGTTTGTTAATATGAACATCACGCGTAAGACAATTTTTGAATAACGTTCTCGGTTTTTTTTTGTTTTTCTATCTCTAATCATAAAAGGACTCTTTATAAAACTTTTTGAAGTAATTTAGTAGTTCCTCTTGAGTTTTTGGGTTCTCATCCCATTAAAATTTGCATATTGGGTATCAAAGGCCTTTTATTTTAAGTAAAGAAAAAATTCAAAGATCATAAATTTACGATTCTGTTGCAATTATTACGGGACTAACAACTTGTTGGGGTTTTCTTTCTTTTTTATATATTTACCAAAATATTTGAATATCTGAAATTTTGAAATATCTACCAAATAAACTTTAGGGCAACGTTAAATAATGGTATGGTAACATCGGACACGAATTTTATTCGTATTAAATAGTAGAAAATATTAAACATTTCGCTTTCAATTATTTCTTTTTAATTGACGGTATTGTTTCTAATGGTAGCTGGAGTAAGAAATGCAACGCTGTATATTCGGCTACTCAACCGTCTCCGCGTCATTTATTAAATGTAGATTTGAAGAATAAATATTTATTGGGTGGTTGTTTTCACACGATGAAAGAAACTACACCTTGATACTAACTGCAGATAAATATATACTGTAAAAAAACCTTTAATTTCGAAGTAGGGATAGAGATCATATTTTTATTGTAGAATGGATTTAAATCCAAGCATATTGTCTTAATTATTTGTATGTGTGCACTATATTGTAGAAGCTATGAAATATTGAACTGTTTTATTAACAATGCTGCTATTAAAACTGAATTTAACATTCAACCTATAATATAAACCGGCCAATGCGGGTCAGACGCTTCGAGGTTTTCGCATCTCTTTTAAAATAAAATTACTATAATTACAGTAAGTCATCCTTAACTTCAACTTAGTAGATCATAAAATATTTAACAATACTTAGCGTAATTGTGTAAGTGATCAAATGTTTATATTACGCCAAATTTTACGTTTCTATGCCAAGCAATTTCTGATAAAAACGGCTCCCATAGATGAAGAGACGGACGCGTCAATGATCATGCTATTGTTCTGTTTTTACTTTTGAGCTATAAAACCACAAAAATTGATGAAATTTTTTCGAAAATATCCGACAATGAGCGACAACCGATCGTATAAATTTTATTTTATTTTATATGTTACGTATTAATATTGATGGCTTTTTAGATAAATATCCGATAACCAGTAATGGTTATAATCATTAAGAATCTCTTTTCTGAACATAATTTTTTATTCCTTTTTCCAATGTTCTCCTAAATTAAAATTCCTATGTTTTATAGTAGTTTTTGTGATAAGAGACTTTACGGGCATTCAAAATAATTATATGGTCGTTTTCAGCCAACTCTAAAGTGATCTAAATGCCATCGCCACATAATTATTTCAAATTCTAAATATTGGTCTTATATTAGATGTTTATTAGTTAAATGAAAATATATTGATCGAATAAATACTATTTGAATTAGACTTGAAATTTATTAACAAACTTTGTAATTTTATTCGCTAATCATTGGATTACAAAAATTATTCAATTTTTAATTTTATAATCGATTGTCAGAATATCAGATTATTAGATCATTTATTTATAGAATTAATTCCTAATCGCCCGTCGGTAGTTCGAATTAATAAGTTTACTTAGGAAATTACCACCGTCATCATTTGAGTGAAAATATTAAACGATCAAAAATTTATATTGAAGCGAAATTAATATGAATGTGCCCACAGCATCTCAGCCCACAACAAGTTGTGTAAAGTTTAATAGAAATTAAAGTAGCTAAAGGAAAAATATACGAACTTTAACTCAGAGTTACAAAATACTTCCATATAAGTGAATCTTGTTACTACTAGACGAGAAATAATAAGTTTGTTAAGTGCAAGTAGAAATCGGACTATTAGGATTACATTTGAGTACATATCAATTCAGACCTTTATTTGAGGGCATACCCTTAACGGAAACATTACAAATAGTGTTTCCATTACACTACTCCATATATTGATTTCTGCCGTCTAAATATATTGCCTAGAATATATTTCACAGACGCAGATTAAGTAAATTATTGTAGTATAATTTTATAATTTATGAAAGTAAGTTGAAAGCAATATTTTTTAATGAAGTACTTTCAAATGCTGTCATTCTATTTATTTTCAGATCTTTTAAGTCCAGGATAAATAAGCAGAGGGTCGAGGGTTAGCACTGGCATATCACTTTCCAAACGATGTGATGACGCTATCTAACAACATTTCTAATTGTTATTTTTGTTAGATTTTGAAAGATTCCTTTAACTAATGAAAAAAATTCAACCCCAAGTTTGATGTATGGCAAGAGGTTTTAAACAAAATTAATCTGTTTAATACCAATAGATCTTGCAATGTTAGAGTTTTGTACACCCTCGGACATACGTATACATTTAAGATACATAATATTTCCATCATGTATCTTTAAATCCACCACCGAATTATAAAAATATCGTGAATACCTTGAAAACTATCAGATTTCAAATCATTCCTAATTTTGTAATAAATTGGTAGCAGCTTTTTTTCATGAGGGAAGATTTCTTTTGGATATATGGAACAATATCTCTGGAATAGTCAGACAGGACACAGGAGAATGTTTGTTTTAAAATACTTATGATTCGTCCTTCTACTTGATATCTAACACAATATTCATATATTGAGAGAAAGAAGAAAAAATTTAATAATTTTTTGACACTTTAAATATTGCTATGTATATATACAAAAAAATATATTCATATATACATATATATATATTGAGTGTTAATCCTTTGGTATGTGAAATTTGAAAAAAATAAAAATATCTACAGGTTTGGCTTTAGAGTTTATCTTCCAAAACGTCAAAAGTTTTTAAATTTTTTTAGTCCGTCATTTCAATTTATACACATTAGTAAAAGTAATAAAAAAAAGTCGGATCTTTAATTTAAGATATCCAGGTGAATATTGTTAAGTATTAGCTATACAGGTTTATGCGGGCTGAAATTCAAATTTCTACATGAAACATTTTCTGTACGTGCAGATAATTATTTTTATTTTGCGTTGCTGATTATGAAATTATAAGATTATAATTTCATAATCAGCCGGAACTAAAAAATTATATCGCTGTAGTACACCGAAGGATAAACTAACAGATAGATATGAAATCCTAAGGATTCCATTTGTGTGCCATTCGGTTATGGAACTTGAAAAAGTTTTGAAAAAGTATTTTAATTGAAAAAAGAACAGCTGAGAACATCTCGTAAACTGTCGTTTAAGGAAAAACAATTGCAATATCGTAAGTTCCTTCAACCATAAACAGGTTAAACTGAATTGGTTAACAGTTATTTTTTTTAAAAAGTTACGTTCAAATAAAAGTTCACTGCAATATTTTTTCATCGTTTCTAGTTACACTATAAACTTGCCTTTCTATTAAGTCTTTCAAATGACTTCAAAGGATTGATTACATTTCGATTAAACTGGAAAGGCGTATTGACGACTTCAGAGTAAAATAAACACACAAAATGCTGCTAAAAGTCGCAGTAAAATAAGGCTTGTATATTCTGCTTAAAGTTGGCTTTGTATGGAGAACCTTTATATGTTACCAATTAAGAATAATAGAAATAAAATAATTAGCGATTTGACCAACTTCGCCCGTTTGACCTCAAGCAGGATTTCGAATGTAAAGGAAATGTTATTTCCAATCTAGTTGACTTCCTTGGAAATGAAATAGTATATGAAAGTTCAAAAATAATGTACGAAATCTGTCTCGATTTCTATTAAAAATATAGTTTAGGTAAGAAAAAATATGAAAATATTCCTGATCACATATACTAAGGATATTTTACTTCGAATCTAGTTGACTTTCTTGGAAATGAAATAGAACATGAAAGTTCAAAAATAATATACGAAATCTGTCTCGATTTCTATTAAAAATATAGTTTAGGTAAGAAAAAATATGAAGTGATTCCTGTTCACATATACTAAGGATATTTTGCTTCCAATCTAGTTGAATTACCTGGAAATGAAATAGTACATGGAAGTTCAAAAATAATGTACGAAATCTGTCTCGATTTCCACTAAAAATATAGTTAAGATAAGAAAAAATATGAAGTGATTCCTGTTCACATGTACTAAGGATATTTTACTTCCAATCTTGTTGACTTTCTTGGAAATGAAATAGGACATGAAAGTTCAAAAATAATGCATGAAATCTGTCTCGATTTCTACTAAAAATATAGTGCACATAAGAAAAGATATGAAGTGATTTCTGTTTGCGCTTAATACTTGTCACGATTTTATTATTTTCTTTTATATTTAGAACTTAGTAAATTACGTTGTTACTAATTAGAGATTGATATAAGTTTTCATAAGGTTAAACAAGGAACATAACTTTAAAAAACGATTTTTCATAAGCTCTAACCAATTTTTCGTATTCTAAGTATTTATTTCTTTCCTGTATTTTACTACAAAGTGTATAAAAATAATGTTTTCTATGTTATTGTAATATCACGAAGTAATATATAATTAAAATAAACGATATCAAATTGGTATTAATTAAATTATTTTAAAGTTAAAAAAAGAATTGAAAAAAGGTTAACTTATTTTTATTTTCTTTAAAAACAGGTCTAATATCATTAGATATTTAACAAGCATTGGTTTTACTTAAAGATCATATGTTGAAGAAGAAATGAGATTTAAAATAAACGTATTTTGCTAATGAAAGCTTTATAAAATGCAATTCATAACCATAAAAAATTTATATTAACATTATTTATATAATAAATTGCAAGTCCTTCAAATATTATAAAAAAAATTTAAATATATAATGATTTTATAAACAAAGTGAATTCAAAAAAATTACCGAAAACTAATATTGCTGTATTCGATAGGCTTTCAAATAATCACGTTGATGCTCAAGAAAAGAGATGTGTGCAAGAAAAAATATTGTTATAGGACTGTGCATCTCACATGGATGGGCAGGCCGTCTATTTATCTGGCTATGATAGATAGATAGGTGTTCCGCCTGTCTATCTGTCATAACCGATTTTCTCAAAAGAAGTTTGAGACAAAAATTTGAAATTAGGCGTAGCGATAAAGTATACTGATATAAGTAAATAGTAAATAATAACTTGCAGATATTCCAAAATTTTTTTTTTCAATTTATGTAATATCCAAAAAACCGTAATTTCGAAAATCGTTGATGTTTATGCTTAATAATTCTGCAATCAAATATTGAATAAGTACTAAATGCGGCATGCTTATATTTCATGTAGCGGTGTATTATTTAGAGTTACGTAACTTTTCCGGATTTGCACACATGAATTGCTAATACCAGGAAAAGCATGTTTACATGTTTGCTATTCAATCGCGCCCAAACGGCGAGATAATTTTTTGCAAAACTTAACACGAACATAGCTTCCAATTAAACCGATATACTATTTGGACGTATTTGTCAGTTTTAATCGGAGAAATACAGTTATTACTCTGGGACGGAACTCGGTGTTTTTGCTTAATAATAATATTTGAATACTGCAACCTGTTAAGACATGACGCAACGTAATAAAGGATTTTATATTACAGATAGATGCCGCTACGGTGTCATTGAATTAGAGAAAAATTCCAACGTATATATATATATATATATATATATATATATATATATATATTAATGTAAATCTCTATGATCTAGATACGATAGCCATTTAGATTTTAATGTTTTTTAACATTAGAATATAAACATAATATTTGTCATCCATGTGGCTGATGTGGGATTAAATTATTTAATAAGTCCTTGCCCAAATATGAATAAAATTTTAAAAACGCATGAAAAACTGACTTATCACAATAATAAGGATAACTTCCAAAGTGATGTGAAAAATTAATGAAAAGTTGTCTCTTTCTTCACGGCAATTCACCGATCAAGTTTCTGTGACTGCTATAGACAAGGACAACTTAACCCAACTCTGGATAATTTCTATTTCCACATTTAAAATAAAAACTTCAAAGAAAATAATTTGGTGATGACGAGTAATTAAGTTATAGCAAAAAAATTATATTATTGACCAGGTTTATTGAAATCAATTAACCAGTATGTTAAAAACATGATAATTTTGATAAAACTTAAAATAAGCTTTCAAAGAAAATCGGTACGATTATTGTATGTCTGGTAATTTTTGAGAAGTGGATATTTTTGATATCGACCGCAGCAGCAACTTCATTTTACAGTGTCCTTGAGAAATACAAACTTTTAAATTTGTGCTACGGAATCCTTCGCGTGCGAGACGACTTGTACTTGGTCAGTTTTATTTATTTTTATTTGTATGACATTAGAAATATTATGTATTTTCACATAGTTAGAAATTGTTCCTTCATAGCACATGTAGTTTGACATTGTCAGAAATTATTTTAAGTAGGGTTTCCGTCACGATATTGTCTTAACAATTTTATATAAGTTGTGTGGTATATAATATATGCAAAATTTATGTAAGTTTTTGTATTTTTGTATGTTAGCTAGCATAAATAGCAATAAGTATAAGAAATTTTAACATGCTTTTACTTAAATCTTGGTTATAATGTGTATTGAAATAGTCTTCCCCACACAGAGACATTTCTTTAGTTGACTCAGTAACAAATAAACATTAATAGTCTTTCATATTTTACAGATGATAAAATGAAGTATTCGCTCATCGGAAATGACTCTCATTAATTTAATATTAAAAACTTGATTCTTTTATTACTTTAGATTGTTATCTACTTTTTACTTATTTTCCTAAAAATACATTATAAAAAAAAGGAAAACTCAATACTGCTTAGTGAATAATGAAATTTAAACAAAAAAAGTATTCACCGAAATATTTAATGCTACATTTTTTTTTCTTTTTGAAGACGGCAAAGAATTATCAATTAATTTTTCAATAAATGTACTTGTAACGGCAAGAAATTATCAATTAGTTTTTATAAAATGTACATATATAAAAGAAAATTCTGTGTCTAAATATATTTCACCAACAAGTAATGGAAAACGAGATATTTAGAATTCTAGGTAGTGAAAATTTAATGATTCATTAGCGAGCAAAACCAATTAATAGATTCTTCGAAATTCTATAAGGTAATGTAATGATTTTCTGTGAATGCTTACGATCTTCAAATTATATGAAAATCTCTAATTAATCATAATTACACTTAAATTACGTTGTCTAAAGTCTTAGTTAATAAATTAGCTTAGAAATTTCTCATAAATTTTGCTTTCCTATATTTCAGATGGCTTTTATCGTTTATAACGAAAGCTTCTTTGCAACCTTTCAGTTATTATGAACAATAAGATTATTTCGTTTTCTTGTAATATCACAAATATTTAACAAATTTCTTGTTTAAAGTTAGTCAGGTTATTTAATGTCAATATTAATTTATTTCAAAATTTCCTTAAAGCATGATTGACCTTAATTTTCTACACTAGGAATGAAATGAAATTAAATAATCAATTTAATTATAATAGCGTTATGATTACTATTACTCGTGTAAATTTTCTCAATATCGATATTATTTTTTAATATTTAAATTAATAATCAATTAAATTTTTTAAAAAGGAAGCCATAATTAAATTAAGTTTTCGTCTAAAATTTTCAATTAAAACTGTTGAAAATTAAACTGAGATTTTGGTATGATTGAAATTTATATATTGCTTATTATATATATAATAGAGAATTTCTCTGTATATCAAAAATTTATAAATAAGGAATTTATTAGTTATTCATTAAGTACACATGAAAAAAAATATGAATTTTTTGGCAAAAAGCCAAAAATGTGAATGAGTATATGGTGAGTTTTAACAACCAGACCATTAAAATAAGTAGTCTTGTAAAAAAAATTAAATCGTATGGATTCTGAAAACAATATTTTGAATTTTTATAGCTTAAAGTGACATAAGTTCGTAAGAAGTAACGTGGAAGTAAGGTCGAAGTAACGTCGAATTTGTACTTAACTTTAGTCATAATTATAATTTAGTCAAATACAGAATAATAAAAATGTTAGTGTCTTTGGGTGATATGTTCTTTTCAATAACGTTTCGTCCACATTTTTATATATTCAGTACCCATTAGCAATCATCTGAAAACTTTTTCCATTTCTTTAGTTATTCATCAACTTTTAGCAACCATATTGCAGCTTATTTCCTCTTTATTTATTCAGCAACCATTGGAAATCATAAGGAAACAATTTCCACCTAGTAAGCCACTGAGAAATGATTAGCAATTACTTAGGAACTTCTTTTCCTTCTTTAGCTATTAAGCAAAAGTTAGTATTCGTATACTAGCTCTTACATTTCTCTAATTATTCAGTAAGAGTTAGCAACCGTGCAGTAGCTTCTTCCACTTTTTTATTATTAATTGTTAGCAAAAAAAGTATTTCTTTAAAATTTTTAGGTATTAAGCAACTGTCAATAACCGTGTATGAACTTTTATAAATTCTTTATCTATGTAACAAACGTTAATTTATTATAAATAGTTCAGAAACTAATATTGAAAAAACAAACCGAATAGAATTACTAATCTTGTAACATTTAAACTATAAATATGACGTAGAGTTTTAATCGGTTTAATCTACTCCTCTCAAAATAGTTCTAAGCCACTTTTTTGGGAGATGCTCTTATAATTTATAATTTCTGTGATAGAAGGTAATTTCCTTTTCTAGTAAAAAACAAGTTCGTAATACTGTTGAATCTACAATGAACTGACAAAAAATCGCCAAAAATATTAAATAAAAGAATGGATAAAATTTTAAATAAAAAAAAAAGAAACAGAACAAAATTTTGTTTTCATAAATAGAAACACTAAGAAAGGAAAGAATCCAATTTACGTTTATGACATTCCGCAGAAAATATTTGTTTTGTTTCGTACAAGGCCGTAAGTGGAAACAAAATACCTGTGGACGTTATAAGTACGTTCACATAAAAAATGTATTTATTCAATCTTTCTATTTATTACTTTCACTTTACAAAATAAGATGCTTTTTAGTACATTAGTAGAGAAGTTTTAAATATTAAGATTACAAATATTACAGTTGCCAATATGGCTCCATGTGTGTGGATAGTCTTAATCGTAAAAGAGTTTTAAATCCTCAAATAACAACACAAGTAGTAGTTAAGAAAGTATAATGTATAATGAGCTTAAAAATAATAAACATTACTTTTTAGTAAATTTTGAAATCTCAAAAGGACATTTCCTTTTAAACAGTTGGTAACCTGTGCATTTTTCCATATCCATCTGTCGTATCCTGCACTATGTCGTAACTGAAAAGAAAAACGTTTCTATATCTTACGGAAACGTAGCATTTTCAGTGTACGAGTAAATCAGTTGTAGTGAAATATTTTAGTAAGATTTACTTAAATAACTCAAATAAATGAATACAGAAAAATACATATTTTAAATTACGTTCCAGTTAGTTTTTAATTATCTTTTCTATGTCGAAAACACCAATGGTACGTCGAAAGGATTGTGAATAAGAAATAGCCAAAACTCCAAGATAAGTTCTCCTATATTTTGTTAATTCACGTAAAATGATATTAAACTTTGACTAAGTAAAATAAAAATAAAAATATTGTAATGCCATTGCCGAGAGAGAAATTTGCTTGTGTTTATTTATCAATTTCCTTTTCGATTCTTTTTACACATTTAATGTTAAGATATGATATGATAATCCTGTTCGTCAATTCCACTCTCTCCTCTAGCTAATTTTTACTTCACTTTCTACTAGAATATTTTTTATTACAGCTTTTTAATATATTGATGATAAAACAATACCGAAGAATAAAATAATAAGTTGGCTTAAATCACTAAAAAATGTCATCATCTTTGCCTCCGAGATTTCTCAGAGTAATATTTTGTAAACATTTTACAATTGATCACTATCGACTACTGTCTTTCCTTGTAAAATGTAAAAGAATTGGAATCGAAAAACCATTCACGTAGGGGCCCAACATTATTGCTTCGCGATGAGTATCCGAGCACACGCTGGTAAATCACAAGTCATTGTCGTGAGGAAAACTTTGAACATTTTGATAGAAACTTGGAATATATTACGTAAGTACACGATGCAGCTATCGAAATGATCCAAATGATGTGACTGGTATATTTGAATGAATTCTCAGTACTTATGTTCACGATTTTATAGCTAACGACATTATATTCTAATTACCAAAAAAATATTGCTTTGAGATAAAAATTAGGCAGCCGGAATAAAATATTTTGTACGCTACCCACGCGGCGTATTTTTTAAATTTATTCAATGTTGAATATATTTGCGGTCAATTTTGTAGAAATTCATTATTCATAATTAAATAAATTCATTATTCACATTTTTTTTTTAAATAAATTGTAAGAATCCTAGCAATTCGAAAAAAATTAAATTATGTATTATATTTTATGAATGTACCTTATGTAAAACATATTTCTCCCCAGTACCGACGATTTGATGTTGGATAGTAAACTAATTTATACAGAAGGTAGAAATATGTCTAAGAGTAGGAACACGGGAACATTAGCATAAGTTTTTGAATTCAACAATAGGAGATAGTATAAATTTACATTGAATATACGTAAGACGGAATATGCGTAAGACGGAAAATGCTAAGTTTTGAAGTGTTAGTTTAAGCCACATTAATAATAATCTACGCAAACCGAGTCGGACTAGAGAAATAATAGAATATTATTGAGAATATCGTTGATACATAGATTTATTTGTACTAAAAATTAATATCGCATGATATAAAACGTATATAAATAGGAATGGTAGATGAAAGAAAAATTATTAGATTAGATTACAGTGTATAAATCCTTCAAAAAATATAAAAGAAAGAAGTGGGTAGCTGCGTCGTCGACACGGCCGCGGGTGTTAAGCGTAACAAAGTTAAGCCTACAGCGTTTATTGTTAATAAAGGAGTAAAAATAATTTTACATTAAAACATGCTTATTTTTATTAGAATTTCCATTCGTTTGTAATATTAAAATGAATTTGGGTTTTTTTTTTAATTTTTGAACACAAGTTTATTTGAGTTTCCTTTAGATTGGTTCGAGTTGGGTTAATTTTTTTGGAGTTGCGTTGGGTTTGGTTGGTTTGATTTGCATTTGATTGGGTTGGATTTTGTTAGATTGATTTGGTTTGCATTGATATGGGTTGGGTTTGCCTTCATTTAGTTTGTGTTAAGTAGGGTTGGATTGAGTTGTGTTCATCTCACTTGAGTTGGAATGAGTTCTGTTTTGTTTAGTTAGCCTTGATTAGGTTGGATTTAATCTAAATTGGGTTAGATTGAATTTGCTTCGGGTTGAGTTGGATTAGGTTTAATTCAGGTTGACAAGTATCGGATTAGGTCGGGTTGGGTTAGCCTTGGATTGGTTTTTTTTTGGGTTGAACTAGAGTTGACTTTTGGCTTGGATTATATTGGGTTAATTTTTTTTAGATTGAGTTGAATTGGGCTGAGTTTGATTTTGGTTTGATTTGCTAGTGTTGGATTAGATTTGATTGGGTTGGGTTGGAATTTTTTAGTTTTTATTAGATCGTAAACACGACCTCTTTGAGTAAGATTGGTTTAAGTTTTCTTTGGGTTAGATCGAGTTAAATTGGATTTATTTGAGTCTCGGTGAGTAGTTTTAACGTGATGTGTGTTCAAAAGCAAATAAACAATCCAAAAACTATATTTTTGTTTTTTTTTATTGCCCTCTAAGTAGCTTTTTCGTAAATAACTTCAGTGTACAGACCTTTCATTATATATGTAGATATATGAGTTTTGGCATTAGATTTAAAATTATACAATCTCATTTACGATCCTTGGGCATTTTATTCTATAATTAGACCTGGTTTTACATTGCAGATTGATGTAAGAGTAATTCATTTATCGCTTACCGTTGCCGAGAAATAGTTGATGATAGGGTAAAAGTAAATTTCCCAACGCGAACTTTTTGAACAGGCTAATCTAACCTACATTATGAGACGTTGTTACGTCAAAACAAGGGTTCCTCATATATAATCAATTAAAACCTTTCAAAATTCGAACAGATTCTCGTAAAAGTCAAAATATAATTTCCGTATTTAAAAAAATCATTTATACATTTTTCTTGAAAGAAACAAATGTTGGTATGAATAATAGGCAAGAAAATAGAAATATTACCCGAGAAAAGTCTTTTATCCCAAATTAAAAAATTAAGTGTAAGTTTGTATATATAATTTATTCATTTAAAAATTAATTATTTATAGTACATATAACATTTAATGCGTTCTTCAATTATTTCTCACATCGTGGATATTATTGTTACGTGATTACCTATTTCCTTTCGATTTATGCTATATTACCTTCAAATAGTCTCTCTTTTGTTCTTAAATACTGAAAATTATACGAATATTTTTTTTATTTTTTCTTTTAACAAAGGTAACGTTTTATAATATACTTGCAATGCAAGTTTGAAACTACCCTCAACGTAATGATGGAATCGTCAATGCACAGAATATTAAAAAAAAAACAACAAGTTATCTCTATCTTCTACAGACTCAGGAAAAGCTTGATATGAAGAAAAAGCTATTGTGTGCTTCACTTTCCTTCATTTTCAAATACAAATGGAGTCTAATATATTCCGATGCGAAGTTGGTAACTTAGTCCTGAAGGTAAATGTAAGACGTCTATTTAATATATTAATATTTAATATGTTAATGTAATAGTTAATATAAACTCAGTTTTGGTCTGCTTCAGCAATATTAAACTTTTATCCATACTTGGAATGATAATAGAAGAAAATATTTGATGAATGTGATGTTACAGTTTAAGATAAAAATTACAACATTTAAAATATTTAATTAACAGTAACGATTTGACGGAAGTCAAGAAATATTATCACACGATAAAGTTTATGGCGTGCATAGTAATAACTACAACGTCGTAATTTCGTTTCTTTGTATGTCACTATTTATTACTTTTTAATAACTTATTTATCTGTTATAAAATATATAGAGACATTTCAATTCATTGATAAACATAAGTGCCATTTTTTATTTGTTAATGTTCCATTTTTTTAAATACTATATATAATATTATTTTAAATATTCTGATACGTAATATCTTAGGGTAATAGTGTAAGTTGGAAGGGGTTACCATAAGTAAGCAATCCTTATAAAAAGTCAGTGACAATCACCAAACTAAAAGACCAATTATGGAAAATTTTTTTGTCTATATTATTAAGTTGCTAGGGAAAAAATAATATTGAGATTCAATTTAGAGAAAACAAGTATTTCTTAGTTAATTTCCGCGAAATAATAGAAATAATTCTTCTTATGTTTTGACTCAACGAAATTATTGACCACAGCTTTTGTTTCAATGGAAATAAGAAATATTTAAACGTTAACTTCTAAAATATTTGAGCATATTTAACACTAGGAGGTCCGTGGTTATCTTTTGTAGAGTAAATATAATTATTACCCTATTACGTCTTATAATTCTGAGGAGACGAACCATTTTAATTAACTGCTTGTCTTATTATTTATACTAAGTTTAATTTGATCCATAAGTGCATAACGTAAAGTGCTCAACTGTTTTGCATAATGCTAGACAATCAAATTAAGGACACATGAGCGTTTCTATGAAATAGTATACAATTGTGTTTGTCAAGTTTATTCAGTATTTTATTCGCATTAAATTTAACAATTGTAAATAAATTACTAGAAACAAAAATCCGACATCAATGAAAATATAAAGAGTATTTGTTAAGAATATAAAGAACCTTTCATTTATCTTTAATTTTAAGCTTGAACGTATTTACGCATTTAACGAACTGGTGACCTCATGGGAAAACCGTTCTAGTTAATCAAAACATCTGAAGTTAAAAATTTAGTGTCGTGAAAGACTGCAATTGATAGTAAGTTAGACAGTATAAAATTAACTTTTCATTATAGTATAACAATTAATATTATAGCTATATATATAAAATTATCCTAATGATAACTAAATTAATAAATTGATTAGTGGAAAGGAAGAAGAAGGGTGGTAATAGGAAATCAAGATCAGAATATCTCTTTATAACTCACAACTCATATCTCTTTATAATGAAAACATAAACGAGCAATGCGTCTCTAATGTTACGTTCATGTTTATTCCAGAGTTTGGAAATAATGATAGGTACAAAGGATTCAGAACGTAATCCAAGATGATGAGCCCCGTAGACTTTAAATGTGGAATTGAGTTAGCACTGCAATAATTTTTCAATTTATTGAACAGAAGAAAGAGAATAAGTTAATTGCGCCAGCCGCGTTCAGACTACTATTTTTAATTATTAGATATATAAAATCAGTCAGTTGCTAGGTAAAGATGCAAGCAGGAGTAATGGAATATAGTTTTTAAACTTATCAGCATTAAGCAATAAATAAATCAAAATGATTTCCAACACGTAGATGACCAGTTATTAATGATGATTGATGCAAGCGCAGACAATTGTATTTACAATGTGTGATTGTTTGAAATGAAATTAATTTTTAGAATTCTACACTTCAAAAATGTTAGTGCAGTAATGGAGATTATTGGCTTTTATATTACAAAACAATAAGGAACTAAAAAATATTTATATGAGCGTTTTGGATCGAATAAGTTTGGTAAAAAATATTGTCGTTTTTAGTTATCGGAGGTATAAATTAAACACATAAAAGCTCATGTAAAGTTTATTAAAAAATAATAGCAATATACATAGTTTTTATAAAAATTATGACGTTTATTGAATATATTTGACGTTAATTTTGTAGAACTTCATTCATCAGGTAGGATATCTACCTAAGATGCACATAATCATCTTAGCCCAAATTCTTTCTGCTTCTAATTAATTATTTGTTTAACACCCATGCGGTTTATGCAATTATTTTAGTATTGAATTAGACACTATCAAATTGTTTTGCATAGTAAAAGGCACGAAAAATATCGTCACTATTGACTTCTTTAATTTGCTTGATCAAAAGACCAAGAGAAATAAAACCGTTTTAATACCAGTAAATACTCATGGATTTTTCCAGCAGAGCCAAACTAAAAAATATATTAAGTTAGCAAAAATAATAATTATTAATTAAAGTCCCTGGAGATGACACACTTTGCAAAATGATTCAATAATTTTATCGCTTCGATTGGATTAATTTTTTTTTATATAATTGGATCAATATATGATATGCTTTAATTAGAAAACAATTTTCTGCCGATCATGGTACTTGCAAAGATTTTGAAATTCAGTGATGTACATGTGATAGGTTCCAGAATTTCATACTTTTAATGACGTATTAAAAGCCTTATAGTTCAGTCAGTAATTGGCATTAGGAGGATTCCGTACACAGATATTTATAAAAGTTTAAGCGTACTTAGTATCTCTAATTAAACTATTTACAAATATACATTTTCAAAATGTAGATATAATTCTTATTATATCTTTCACATTAGTTAAAACAAACTAATTATACAAATGTATAAATCTAACTAGAATTATAAATCACTGATTTTTTTACTTTCTCTTTACTTGACATATAAAAATATTTCTTCTACCGACTTTCAAGATTTTAGGTCGACCGAAATTACCCCATAAGTTTTGATGATCAATGAGCAAAACTACTATATATAAAGGGTGTTTATATCCAATACCTTTTTTACGTGAACTAAATAAATTTATAGGTCTCAGATGAATTTAATTTCAACTTAGGGTCTGAAGCCGTTTATGAGAAACGGGGCTTTACTAGACTGACGAATGGTTGAAAAAACGGACTATCAAATTGTCCTATAAGTTTTCCCTCCATTGATAATACTTCGTTATCAAAACATGCAACTTTTTAGCAATAAATTATTATCCGCCACCTTAATTTAAAAAAATAAAATAACTGCAAAGTTTTTATTGCGAGAAAGATTATTGAACATTAAGGAGGAAAATAGATTATATTTTTAACATAAATACTTCTTCAAAGGTTTAATATATAATAGGATAGTTACAGGCGTATCAAATTTTTGACAAAAACCGTTTATTTTATTAAATCTCACTAAGATTTCGTACAGACAGAATTAAATTATTCGACTGAAATTATTAATATTTATTTGATAAGGATTAAAAATACAAGCCCATCAATGAGATATGGAAAGATATCCGTAATTACGAGATCCGTAAAAGGGCCAAATTATCGATATAACTCGTAGGATTTGTTATGTGAGGTAGCAAAAGGCAGGTTATCTAGCATACAGAACGAAAATCTGTTGGAAAAAAATTCTGGAATGTTGAGCAAATACCCAATGGCACAAAATGGAATGACCCTTCGCTGAGAAGACAAATGGTCTGGTAATTATCATGGAAAATCAATGGATGTATGCGGTACAAGATTGATTTTTGTGGAAATCCATGGTGAAGATAATGAAGGTGTGACGATAATGAATCATGAAACTATAGTTTTACGTCTATCTTTTCCTATTTATTTTTTTTAAATAAAATTTCCCATATGACGCTTTACATTGATAATCGATGGTAAAAATATGTGACTCACCTTCGACACACATCATTTTCACTTAATTTAAAAGCAGTTATTGTTGTCACTGGTAAGCAGTGAAGGATAGAACTTATATTTAGGCCTTTTTAAGACCTACAATTGTACCATATGTAGTGTAGGTATTTGCAATAATTTTTCCTAAACCAGAGACTTTTTCTCCGACTTTGCATTGACAAACCTTCATCATGATTTACCCTATTATTTATTTATTCATTTACGTACTTTAATGTGAACAATATTACAAATATCGAACTTTTTGCTAAAAACGAATCTCTCAAAGCCAGCCAGAAAACCAGTCCAGAATACTCGTTGCGTAGCCGGGAATCGAACCCGGTTCCTCGCTAACCGTCAAAGGCTGTACACCTTGTGGTCAACCCAAGGTCTGTGGTCCTCACGTATAATCCGATTTTTGCTGCCTTTCAAATATTATTTGCTAATTATGATTTCTCCACACGGTCATCAACACGTCCATCCATCAAAATCTTTTCCTATATTCGGTATTTCCTCGGATACAAAATATATTTAGTGATCCAACTAAATTTTGGAATAAGTGATCGACATGTTCCGGATGCCACTGAAGGCATAATTAGATGATGTGTGAAGATACGTGGTGATAAGTTTCTATTTATTATTTTTTTTGCATGAGCCTTGTGTACATTTATTAAAGATAATGTCTATACTAAAGAAATGTTAACGTGCACAAATATTTCAGATGCTTACATATATATATATATATATATATATATATATATATATATATATATATATATAGTCGAGTTGATAAGAATCTATGAGAAGGGTATGTATATTTTTTACAACTTTTGAGTCACTTTTGTATAGACTTTGAAACAAAACTTGTTTCCAAGCATAAATAAAACAAAAGAAATCTTTATTTTTTATAAGTTATAAAACCTGACCTTGCGACATACATAGCGACCAGTACACCGAACGTAATAAATATTTTGTAATACAGACTAGCTGGTATTAAAGCCGAATATTAGTGGAGTACAGGGAATGCGTCCATGCATCCATATACAAAAGTAGAAATTTTTTATGCTTAAATTTTTTTAAACTTCGAATATACTGTAAAGTAATAAGTACATTTCCTGTTATAAATTTAATTCTGCAGTAATTTTCTCTACCGTGACCGGAAATAAATGTACGAATTATGAGAAAAACCGGTGGAATTTTAAGTATTTTCGTTAAATAAAAATGTTGTGGAATAGAGCAATGTTAAAAATAATAGCAAATAATTTGTATTTACAGTGAAATTCGATAAAAAAAATTGAGTTACGTTGGGTATCGCACCTACATATCAAAAGCATATGTTGTTTTCAAAATACCAAGGGTATGATAGATAATCTAAAAGGATGATATAAATTTATCGTGCTGGAAGAACTATTTTCAAGAGAGAAAATAATAAGCACAAAACTGAACCAAATTGAAGAGAAATTCTAGATGGTTACATAAAAAAAATATTATCAAAGCTTTTTCTTACGCCTATATTATTTTTTCCTATTTTTCTTAGGACTTTTTGTATTTGCCATCCTTAATCCATGTCAATAGACATTTACTAAACACATTTACCTTTTATAAAAAAAGGCTCGATACTGCTAAACACAGAAGACGGAAATCATGTTGAAAATCCGAAAGCTCTAAATTCGCACATACGTACAATTATAAAACTTTAATGAGGGCAGATAGCATTATTACTGGGTTATAGCTGCATATTACGGAGAAAGAAGTTCTCTTATACGGTCAAATGCAGTACAAATTTTCCAAACTAACTTTCATTAGGTGCCTAAACATTTTGATATTAAAGAATACGCAGTGTGAGTCGATGTAAATCAAAAGTATATTTTGAATCACTTTGTATGAATATTAGTCGAATACTCAATTTACCCTTATTTCACATTTGTAATGTTTAAATAAATTGTTCAATGTTTCACATGATAAACAAGGCTTAGAGTAATTGACAATTGTTACTAAAAAAATGAATATTTCATATGATTAAAAATCACTTAAATATAAATGTTATTTTCATATGGCAATTCTGCATTGTCAAGGAAACATCTTCATGGCATTTGCAAAGCAATTATTGCATAAAAGGTACTTTTTTAAGAAATAGGTTTCGAAAATAATTTAAATAACACACGGTTTTTGGTATCTGTTAAAAATAAATTTAATGTGAAATAAAATTAAAATTATTGGTGTAAAAATAAATTCCTCGCATTCTTCTGTAAAAAGTAAACGTATTTTCACCGATGTCCCTTAACAAGTATGAAACTACATATGTGATGTAAAGTTCCTTACGCTTATAAGAAATAAAAAATAAACTTATAAATATTACTTTAAAAATATTTTACATTATATGATTAATCATTTTAAATAAATTTCATATGAAAATATCATTTGATTTCGGCTTAAATTCGCACATTACACAAGAGCATTTTAACCAAATGCTGATGTTAGGCGGGCGGCGCCCGACATTCCGACGTGCGTCCGCGTGAATATTGCGATATTGAAATATTTATAACGTCATTAGTTAATGTATATGACTGCTCGTTCAGTTCTGCGTGTTTGAGATTAGAACCTTTGAACAAAATTTATGTGTAGATTAAGACTTACAGTTATACATGTTATGAAATTTTATTTAAACTGACTTTATGAAACAATTTTGTTGTTATATTTTACAAAGAAAAAACTGTTTCTTTATTAAATAAACGTAATAAAAAAATTATTTTTACATTTCAATATATCATGGGCTAACAACTTTATATTATAAGTTCTGAAGTATGTAATATTTATAAATTCTTATATAAATACATTAAATCTTCGCCAGCAGTTTGTGAAGTAATTAAAAATAGCGAAATGTTAACAAATGGCTGTCTGGCTGTGTGACAAGTGATAGTCCTGCATTTAGTTATATGACAAATAGTCCTTGTTTTAATCCTAAATTATAAACATATCTTCTGCGGGTACTCCTTCACTGAATATGCTGCTAAATTCTGGAATTAACTTAATACTAACGAGTGATCGATGTTAAATATATAACAAAAAATAAAATTGCACTAAATCCTGACATGCTTCTACTCAAAATATGAGTTTATAACTACGTTAATTTTAAATTCCAATTTTATTTTATCGATCAACGATTATCTCGAATTTTCTTTAGTGGTTTTTACCTTGCTTAGATTATAAACTATTTTATAATAATTTATTCAGGTGTATAGTAAGAATTTTAGGATCTACTGATAAGTACGCTTTATGAAAATATTAAAGTTTGTAACTAGTAATCGAAGTAACTTTTAAAACGTTGGATTCTGGTCGGTTAATTTAGTTTGGTAGGATGGAGTTAATATGAAAGGAAAAAAAGTGGCATATTTCAAACTGATACATTTTATTGTTTCATGATGGTTAGTTAATGATTGATAAACTTTAGTAAATAGGTAAATAGATAAGCGGTAGTCAATCTGCAAGATGCGTGAATGCAAGCAATCTATTCTGAACAACCAAATAATAAAATGTGTTATGTATTGTCGATAATTTCGACAGATATGGTTTTAATTTTTTTTTAACATAGAATCTGACATAATCAAAAAAATATTTAAAAAAGAAAATGAATTTATTCATATTTAGATACACGTACGTATTTAATATTGAAAAGAAATAAAGGAGGAAATTGGGGCAAAAATCAGAAAGGTTGCAATGGAAAGATTATGAAAAGGAGTTACAAAAAAATATTTTTTGAGATGATATTTGAATGCATGAATTAAGAACTCATCTAACCAATCAATTATTACACAGTTAACTAGCATGAACAGTATAGAAAGGAGATTTTCAGAGCAAAGTCCAATATCATGCTCGCCTAAATTTAATAATTTAGACCACAGTTCATCAGGACTATGAGAATACTTCAATAGATTAATAACCATGCAGAAAATTTAGAGATGTGTCGGCAACAAACATCTAACCAGCTAAAGTGCGCTCTGTATTCAGCTTTCCTGCATTCAAGACATTTCCTAAGACGCATAGTCAAAGTTACTAAGGTCAAAAATATAAAGAATGTGCAAATTTTGAAGTTATTATTTAAATGGGAAATTTACCATTTTGACAATAGTTTAAAATATTGACGTGGTGAAAATATAGACGCAGATTTTCAGGAAATCATTAATAGCGGAAAAGGCACACAGCCTTTTCTGAAAATTACCATTTACCGAAATTGAATGCAGCAAACCCTATGGGGAGAAGAAGAAACATAAACGTGAAAATCACGCTCAGTCGTGTACCGATGTATATATTGCCAATGAGGATCTGACAGATGTTGATACGAGTTAGTGCAGATATTACTCATAGTGACCCATCAGACATTGACATGAGTGTTAATGATGTTAAAACACCACAGGAAAATTTTTAAGTGCACTAGTTGTGGAAAGCGTCGATTAAAACTTTTTGTCCTTAGCTTTGCATACACAAATGTATTTACGTTAAAAATTTGTGATCTTTTTCTATCACAGCCTATCCCATCTTCCACATAGCCTATGTAAAATTTATAAAAACATGATAAAATTTTAGATAACGTTATCGAATAATTACTTTATTCTATTAACATTAGTAATTATAACACCGTGGTAATTGTGAGACAGTGTTTAGGATAGTTGGATTAGTCATGCTACGCTACCGGTGATTCCATTACACTAATTATATTAAGTCTTTATATGATATCTTCGTTCATACTAACAGATTCAGTTATTAGGCCTCCATACTAGGTAACTTTGTACTTATTTTGGAAAAATACTTGAAAAATTTATGGGATTTTTTTTAATTTTAAAAGTTAAAGACTAGTTTCAATTTATCTCTTCTCATTTTGGTCACAGTTAAATGTAAATCCCTGCTACCAAGAAAAGAATAGAACTTCTCCCTGCATGTATTCGAAATGTTAATAAGTTATATAAACAACCCATTAATGTTGAAGTTGGTATACTTTTTGCAGAATTTCATATTCCCGTACTTCTACCAACATACGTGTAGCTTAATTAATTTTTGACGAAATTAATAAGTAAATTTCACAGTATTGTAGGGTATTGGCCCATCGCAACTTGTTTTCCTGTGGGATTTGCAACTTTATATTTAAGATGAAATATTTGCATAGATCATGTCCATAATATTCGGATAGGTCACGACCGGATTATTATTTTTACCATGTTTACTTTATGTTTTTATTTATCGTATGTTAGACATTATTTGTGTAGTTTTTTTTTAATTTCTCAATAACTCGCTCAATGCATTACTAGCAATAAGATGTTCATGGATTCAAATATCATCTCAAAAATGCATTAAAGTATTTTTATATATACCTAATTTGAATAAGTTGATCCCAACAAAAAGTCACGGCCGTTTTGATAACTTGATTAACGTTTTAATTTTCCATTTATTCCTGGTTTTAGTTAAGTAAATAAAATATATTAGAGATGTGTATATATCACACCACAGGTTTCATTGTCAATCGTATAAGTATATTTTATCAATACCTATTTATTCCTCACTCAGTTTTCTTCTACCAATTAATATTCATTCACTATTTATAATTAATCTTAAACACTAATTTGCCACCAGTTCGCGAAGATCCTTAGACAAATTTGTAGTTATTCGTAACTACCGGTATACGTGTATAGATTTAAAATGATGACGAATTGTTTATATTACATTTTATCCCGGCGAATATAAAAGGAATCTTGTCTGTTTTTTTGTTTGTTTGTCTTTCTTTCACGCTTAAATGACTGAACAGATCTTAATATAATTTTTGTATAGATTAACTATATTAGAAGATAGCTTATATATAATTACCTTATTACCAGCGAGAACAGAACAGTAAGCATGCATGTTTAAAAAAATTACGTCCGCATGAGAAATACTGAATGCACTGCTATTTATTTAATTTTTAAAAGTAGTGGAATACCTTTAAAATTTATGATCTAATTATTGCACGATGTTTTAGTCGAGACTATAATTGCGTTATTCGTGCGGCAATAAATCATGTCTGGCTGGTTATGTTTAAAATAATAACTGCCCAGTAACAAAATAACTGACATAATTTATATCCATAACTTTTCTTCTTAAAAAAATTGCATTAGTCAGGCTGGCCAATACAAATTTAATTAATATATTTTATGATGTTAGTTTACCGCTAAAAATAAAAAAAAAATTATATTATTTCAACAGTAAGAAAGAGTCAAAAAAATAAAATATTCTTGTCTTAGTAACATACAATAATATATTAAGAAAAAGTTATATTTAATTCGCCGTTTCTGTCTAGTATATGCTATTTAATATGGAAGATAGAAATAGGTTAAATACATTATTAGAAATATATTGAATAGAATCCTTGCAATGGTTCTTACATAGTTCGCAGAAAAAAGAAGACATGTTTTTACATGAAAACATGTTGTTTGAATACGAAAGAAGTCAAGCAGGGTAAGCAGACTAGTTTTAAAGAAGAACCTCATCCTAAGACAGCAAACGGAAAGTCTTTTATACCTCTGGGTACAAAGAGGAGTAAGTAATTATAATCCTGAATACTAAATAAAAATTACCCAATCTATCAAACTATTAAACACAACAATTTTAAGCTTCATATGCTTCTATATTGCAATGTTTATAATTTTTTCCATTCATTCTCGCTTTAAAGTTGATGCCGAAAAAATGTCATCAAAAGGGAAAAATGGATATTAAGAAACTAACATATTTCTCGACTCACAGGAAAACATTTATCTGTCTTATGTTATTGACATATTTATTAATATATAAATGGAATGATGAATAAATAGTAACTCAACATAATATTTTGAGCGGTGTTTTATTTTAGAATAATCTAAGGTGTAATTAACTCTATGGAGGTAGATGGAAGTGTCGGTAAATGACTTTTAATACTTTTTTGTGAGTATTACAACAGAGTCGAACTTCAGCTTAAACATATACAATATGATGAAAAAATTATTTAAATTTTCCTTATTGATTACTAATTAAGTTAATTTATACTTTTCAGTTACTTCTTAACTAAATGTTACAACGTAGTATACTCAGTATAATACACTCAAAATAAACTGTACAGTATCAATGTTACTAGTGGAAAAATAACGGTCTACACGATATTTCATATGAAGTGAGACATTTGTGAAATATTGATGTTTTACAGCTACATTTGAAAACAATGAGACACACAGTGGTGATCCGTTTAGTACATTTTTATATTAAGAAAATGGTAAATTTCACATTAAATTTTCGCGCCAAATCTTAATGGCTTAAAATATTATAATTTGAATGTTATTAATACAATGATTTTAATATAGAAAATATTTTTTTTTAAAAGTGACCTTAAAAATAGTCGACATTTTAATAAATTAAAACGCCTAGGTTTAGCAGAAATGCAATGTTAAAAACCTATTACCTTGTAGACAAAAAAGGAACATTGAAGTGGTTTGACCATTTTAAATGCGCAAGCAATAAAGAAGGAGCGAAAAGAACAAATGTGGATGGTAAGATTTAGATGGAACGAATCAATAAATGATGAAAAATCTCTGAACAATGTAATACAGTCACATAAATGGAATTATAGAAGTGGAATCGAAAAACGAGGAGAATGAATGAATACCTTGTGATCTGAAAACTGAGCTTTAACTATATAGCTTTATTCGGAACTTTCAGTTAGCAATCAGTTCATCAAATTAACTGCTTAGTTTTAATCCATTCATACATTATTTATCTAAAGAACTACACCCTATTTATCATTTGGGCAGAGCAAGCATCGATCTTGAGCCGCCAAATTCCTCTGTAAGAGCTTTTCCACTTTGCTTACTTTTTTGCCGCATACACCGGCTTAATTTTTTGCTATTTATGCTTTACACATATTTTACATGCTTTTCCATTTTCATTACATCATACATCCTATTCCAACTAGTGACGATTAATCCTAATCCTAACCCAGGATGGGTTAACAAATAACTACTTAATTAACAGCAATCTCGAGTCACCTGTCTCTGTGACGGCTCGCTTCTTTGTTATATTCAATTTCCTATGTTAATGTAATGTAATAATGCGAAATAAAGATTAACCCTTGGAAATAAAGTAGGAAAGCTGAAAACTTGCATGGACCTTCATTTTAATATTCTAAATCTTTCACAAAATATGGAAATCTCACACGAAAGCTGTTTTTTTTAATTTTTTTAAAGTATCTTGATCTTGTCATTATATGAACTATAGAGCATATAATTCGCTACAAGTTGGCTTATTTGCATTTATGTTATGATTAACCATTTTCAAGGCAGAGCGCAGAGAGTGGGAAGCAGGGCATCCGTTTCAGAAAAATCACATTTAAACTGCGAAGCCATGGATACATTATAGTGGTTTATTTATGTGTTTATTTTATAATGATTAGTAAATTTTAAATATTTTATATCACTGTCATTTTCTATTTTTTTTATTTCTTGTCTTGTTATATTATTATTTATTTCTAAAGAGTGTACACTTAAATATTTTAACGTTTTTAATAAAAAAAAAATTCGAAAATAATATTTGTTAATATAGCTTTATCAAAAAAAAAAAAGTATGAGTGTTTCGTTTTTATTTATCCCAACCCATTACACTTTCTGGAAATAAAAACGCTTAATATAATATAATCATATCATATCTTAATTTATTTAAGTAATATATCTTAAGTAATTATATATAATCTTATTTAATATAATCTTATCTTACTATGTAATATAACCTTAATTTAAGACCAGCACAAATTTAAAATAAACAAAATGCCTATTAACATGGGACATGGCATAATGAATCAAATACCAAAAATTACTAAATATTATTTTTCAAAATTTTAACCCCAAGGGAGAAAAAAGGGATATCAAAATTTGTTTGTAAAAAATAATATAATGCGTTCAAGTTGACTAAAACTCAAAGAACAACTTTCAGTAAAAGAAATGTAAACTTTAAGAGATTTTATATTTATTAAATACAACTTAATATATCTTTTAAGAAAAACACACAATAAAATGAGGACCTTTGATAGCTTAAATTTTAACGCTATAAACATCTATGAGTTTTTTGTCGAATAAAAATGTTTAATGTACTATTATCTGATATATTTTTGGTATTCAGAATTTAGACTTAATGGAAAAGTTAAAATTAAGATGAAATTAAATCCAATGACAATGATTATTAAAACGACTATGGTAATTAAGTATCATTATAACTATAGTTAAATTATTATGAAACGTCATTTTATGATCGCCACTTGAAACCATTCTAAATGATTAGAGTGAAAGTAAACCTGTCTACTTTGATATCTCGATAGACCATGTTCACTGCATATTTTCAAATATTTATTGCATGAAACAACTTTTCGCTTATTTGCAACAACTGAAAAAAAACATATTCCAATAAATCTTCTAAACCATATATAGACTAATTTAAATAATTTCATGTAAGTATCCTAAATAATTTACAATTGTAGATAAAAGTCTATTCAATTTTAGACGCCAAAAATGAAAAAAACCGTAAAGGGAAGCTAGTGAAATTGGACATATTTTTATCTGTAAAAAAGAGCTATTATTTTGTTTGAATAATCGTGGTATGATGCTTATATATATATATATATATGTATATATATATATATATATATATATATATACATATATATATATATATATATATATATATATGATTTAACCAGGTAGGCACTTGTTTTAATGTAGAACTTCATGGTGGAGAATCTATTTAGTCTGTCTTTCTGTCTGAAACATGTCTATAGTCTGTCTTTCTAGAATCTATCTAGAAAGACAGACTATAGACATGTCGAAACCGTAAGGGTTCCTGGTTGGCTACGAAACCAAAAGGGGAAACGTATTTACGTACTAACGTTTAATTAAAAGCTACGCAATAAAGATTAGAACATTAAAACATGCATAATTAGCAGACTAGAACATGCGTAGAAGAGTAGAACATGCATAAAAGAAGAAAAAAAAATTACATAATGAAAAATAAAAATTCATTTACTCATGTAAATTAATTTTTGTTTTTCATTACGTAATTTATTTTTCTTCTTTTATGCATGTTCTAATATGTTCTATACCTTAAATAGGGCGGATTAAATTTTTAATTTTTTCTCGTACCTCATCAATTAGTCAATATGATTTAATCGCAACAATTTTTATGGGGAATTCGTGCAAAAACTACAATATAAAACTTTTCATTTTGTTTAATATTCGAAAATTTTAGGACGCACTAAAAATAAATGTGATAATTTGAATATTTTTGTATTACCAGTAATGTAATTAAAGAAAAAGATAATGTACAACATAATTAATTACATTTTTAAGAAGACAATACTCCACTTAATTGTAGGTCTTAAAAAATATTAACCATATTTTGATAAAAAAATGGTACAAAAAAAATTTCTTACTAAAACACTTTTGTTAACATTATTTACAGATATGGTTTCAGATATGATCTTTGTTATTTTAAATCTTTTTGTTTCTTTTCTGCTTGATATCTACTAACATATCGTCTATATTTAAAATTTTGAGTTTATCATATGTTACTCAATGGCTACAAATTCCCTCCTGCTCGTCAAAAATATTTACCCTCCATTCCTATTATACTTTCATTTACTTCATTAATTGCTCATAACTTCAGTATTAAATTTTTAGAGTTTCGTACCTCAAAAGGAAAAAAAGTATCTTTTGTAGGATCCCTTAATTATACGTCTGTCTCTGTCTCTTTTTTTGTCTGTCCGTCAAGATTCTTCTTGTCAGGAATGCACGGAGGTATCAAGTTGAAACCAATATTAAACATTAAGCTGTGAATGATCCCTTGAAATAGTAAAAATAAATTAAGCTTCTAAGTCAACGCAATCTAAAAATACGGCCATTTAGACGGCATACTTTGACATTCGCAAATAAACCAAAACCTATAGGGTATTTTCCGTTGATCTAAAATCATAAAATTTGGCAAGAAGCAAAGTACAAATGAAGAAAAAACATGAAAATCGTTTATTTTCAGTTATATCCAAAAAAGTATTTTTTTAAATATTCCTCTATCAAACATAAAGTAGACAATATATTTTGGTTTTAAAAAATTAAAATTTTGTAAATAATTTAATAGGAATATAGACGGAACCTTCCTAGTGTGAGTCCCACTCCTGCTTTATAGGTTTTTTTGTAAAATATATGCCATAGATAATATAACCCTTTTAAAAATAAATTGAGACAAAAGTCACCCGCCGCTCGCTTTCTTTGAACATAGTATATCCCATCCCGTCGCAAAGTTGAAGCGGAAAAACTTTTCCAAGTGATTTAAGATAAAAATAAAAAGTAGTGATTTTTCTAGGAAAACTTTAGAGAAGAATTCAATTTATCTACACCGTGTGAATAAACTCAGTTTTCTAGCTAAGTTAACGTGTAAAAATTTGTTGTAACACAAAAAAAAAATTGTTAAACAAGAGGAAGCCAAAAAAGATGATCAATAAAATACCTTATAGTATTATAAAATATTCTTTATTCCTATACCGCACCGATTTGTTTTCCTCTGTACAAAATACTAACTTTCATTTTAAAATCCATGTAAAATCTTCTTTATCACAAATTAATAAAAAAAAAGATTGCACCAAAGTTAAAAACTATTTCCAAACTCATAAACTTTCAAATTAATATTTGGAAGTAGCAATATTCAAAATTTCTGTTGCCCAAACTGTCGTCAATTATTTGTCGATAAACCTCAATTCTACCCGTATTTTCGTACAATTTGGATCATTTCCGCATACGGGATACCGAAATTGAATAGTGCATTTACGCGTTAAAGCCTTTGTACAAATGGGCGGCTAGGGTAAAAGCTCAATGTCCCACCTCTAACTAAATACTCGTATTTCAACTAGCAATCACTTGCGATACTCTACGGGAATGATCATAATAGGCTTAAACGATTATCTTTGTTGATTTTCAAATCGTTTAAAATGTATTCTTTTGTAAGTGGGCTTTAAAAGCTGTATTGTATTTGAAAGTATTTGGATTGATAGGTACCCGTAAATAGTAATATTTTTAAAAGTAGAAAAGCACATATTCTGACATTTGCTCTACTGCATGTGTGCTACAAGATGCGCGTTTATCGCTGTATACTTGGTAATCTCTTGGAAATTATTTTGTAACCTTGAATTAATTATTGCCTGTTAATGTAATGACGTGAAATACACTGATTAATTTTGCAAAAAAATTGTTGGAAATTATTGAAAAATGGTTTTACAATTTCATGCTTGACACTATTTTTAATACATTCTATACTAATACGAGAATACCATTATTGGTTATTAGAACTGGACTTTGTAATAAATGCAATAAAAAATTATTTAAAATTTATGATGGAATTTGATTGGAATTCCATGATACAGACTGACAAGACAGTGATCTTTTAACAGATTCAGGAAATTTAAGGTTGGCATGAATCAAGAGCAGGAAATTCTACAAGAATATTTAAATGTCAGTGTGCCTTACGCTAGGTCCCAAAATTTAACCTATGCTCAAAAACACCATCACGTTGATTTGTGTCACGAAACGATAGAAAAATTCGGAGGAGTGAACTTAAATGCTTTACCCGACATTAAAGGTTAAGAAAAGGTGGTGCGCTGGAAAAACAGTCACACTTGTCTTTGCATGGTCGGACTATAACGCAACGATTATAATGGAAACTAGAAAATTAGTTACCATAAACTGATATACCGGCTATTGTTTACCTGTTGTCTTAGAAAATTTCTTAGAGTGACGCACTCGCGCAAACATCATAAGCATCGAAGAAGCTGGTAATTACACCACGACAACGCAGATATTATGAATCATCCGCCATATAATCCCAAACTTGCGTCATGCAATTTCTATTTATTTCCAAGAATGAAAGGTAAACTGCGAGAAATACGACCCCCGGGTTCCATAGAAGTGGTTGCTGTATTGGTGGCTGTCTTCGAAAATGTTGTAGAAGTGATGTCAAAGGAAGAGAAAGCCGAAAGTTTTATCGAATGAAACGATACGGAGAGTATCATGGAGTTTATTTAGGAAACCAATAAATAATTTCCAAACTTGTAAGTTATTTCCATTTTTGATATTTTAAAAAGTTTGAGTATCCCATCTCGTGACAAATTTTAACAATTTCACAGAAACAAAAATCAAAATATGCCCTTGCAATTATATTGTGCAATGTGAGATATTACAAATTTCCATGAATGCACTATAAGGTAATTCACTTCTTAATTTTTTTTGTTACTATTAATTGAAACTATTAATTAAAACACTCGCTGCAGAAAAAATCTATTATTCACTATTCATTGATTTAATTTTTCAATATATAATGCGCATGTTAAGAAATATGCAAATTACTTTGAAATTAGTAATTCATGCCACACTGGAAAAGTTAATGAAATAGATTCTCCACCATGAAGTTCTACATTAAAACAAGTGCCTACCTGGTTAAATCATATATATATATATATATATATATATATATATATGTATATATATATATGTATATATATATATATATATATATGTATATACATATATATACATATATATATATATATATATATATATATGTATATATATATATATATATATATATATATATATATATATATATATATATGTGTATATATATATATATATATATGTATATATATCAAAAATGGAAATAACTTACAAGTTTGGAAATTATTTATTGGTTTCCTAAATAAACTCCATGATACTCTCCGTATCGTTTCATTCGATAAAACTTTCGGCTTTCTCTTCCTTTGACATCACTTCTACAACATTTTCGAAGACAGCCACCAATACAGCAACCACTTCTATGGAACCCGGGGGTCGTATTTCTCGCAGTTTACCTTTCATTCTTGGAAATAAATAGAAATTGCATGACGCAAGTTTGGGATTATATGGCGGATGATTCATAATATCTGCGTTGTCGTGGTGTAATTACCAGCTTCTTCGATGCTTATGATGTTTGCGCGAGTGCGTCACTCTAAGAAATTTTCTAAGACAACAGGTAAACAATAGCCGGTATATCAGTTTATGGTAACTAATTTTCTAGTTTCCATTATAATCGTTGCGTTATAGTCCGACCATGCAAAGACAAGTGTGACTGTTTTTCCAGCGCACCACCTTTTCTTAACCTTTAATGTCGGGTAAAGCATTTAAGTTCACTCCTCCGAATTTTTCTATCGTTTCGTGACACAAATCAACGTGATGGTGTTTTTGAGCATAGGTTAAATTTTGGGACCTAGCGTAAGGCACACTGACATTTAAATATTCTTGTAGAATTTCCTGCTCTTGATTCATGCCAACCTTAAATTTCCTGATCTGTTAAAAGATCACTGTCTTGTCAGTCTGTGTCATGGAATTCCAATCAAATTCCATCATAAATTTTAAATAATTTTTTATTGCATTTATTACAAAGTCCAGTTCTAATAACCAATAATGGTATTCTCGTATTAGTATAGAATGTATTAAAAATAGTGTCAAGCATGAAATTGTAAAACCATTTTTCAATAATTTCCAACAATTTTTTTGCAAAATTAATCAGTGTATTTCACGTCATTACATTAACAGGCAATAATTAATTCAAGGTTACAAAATAATTTCCAAGAGATTACCAAGTATACAGCGATAAACGCGCATCTTGTAGCACACATGCAGTAGAGCAAATGTCAGAATATGTGCTTTTCTACTTTTAAAAATATTACTATTTACGGGTACCTATCAATCCAAATACTTTCAAATACAATACAGCTTTTAAAGCCCACTTACAAAAGAATACATTTTAAACGATTTGAAAATCAACAAAGATAATCGTTTAAGCCTATTATGATCATTCCCGTAGAGTATCGCAAGTGATTGCTAGTTGAAATACGAGTATTTAGTTAGAGGTGGGACATTGAGCTTTTACCCTAGCCGCCCATTTGTACAAAGGCTTTAACGCGTAAATGCACTATTCAATTTCGGTATCCCGTATGCGGAAATGATCCAAATTGTACGAAAATACGGGTAGAATTGAGGTTTATCGACAAATAATTGACGACAGTTTGGGCAACAGAAATTTTGAATATTGCTACTTCCAAATATTAATTTGAAAGTTTATGAGTTTGGAAATAGTTTTTAACTTTGGTGCAATCTTTTTTTTTATTAATTTGTGATAAAGAAGATTTTACATGGATTTTAAAATGAAAGTTAGTATTTTGTACAGAGGAAAACAAATCGGTGCGGTATAGGAATAAAGAATATTTTATAATACTATAAGGTATTTTATTGATCATCTTTTTTGGCTTCCTCTTGTTTAACAATTTTTTTTTTGTGTTACAACAAATTTTTACACGTTAACTTAGCTAGAAAACTGAGTTTATTCACACGGTGTAGATAAATTGAATTCTTCTCTACAGTTTTCCTAGAAAAATCACTACTTTTTATTTTTATCTTAAATCACTTGGAAAAGTTTTTCCGCTTCAACTTTGCGACGGGATGGGATATACTATGTTCAAAGAAAGCGAGCGGCGGGTGACTTTTGTCTCAATTTATTTTTAAAAGGGTTATATTATCTATGGCATATATTTTACAAAAAAACCTATAAAGCAGGAGTGGGACTCACACTAGGAAGGTTCCGTCTATATTCCTATTAAATTATTTACAAAATTTTAATTTTTTAAAACCAAAATATATTGTCTACTTTATGTTTGATAGAGGAATATTTAAAAAAATACTTTTTTGGATATAACTGAAAATAAACGATTTTCATGTTTTTTCTTCATTTGTACTTTGCTTCTTGCCAAATTTTATGATTTTAGATCAACGGAAAATACCCTATAGGTTTTGGTTTATTTGCGAATGTCAAAGTATGCCGTCTAAATGGCCGTATTTTTAGATTGCGTTGACTTAGAAGCTTAATTTATTTTTACTATTTCAAGGGATCATTCATAGCTTAATGTTTAATATTGGTTTCAACTTGATACCTCCGTGCATTCCTGACAAGAAGAGTCTTGACGGACAGACAAAAAAAGAGACAGAGACAGACGTATAATTAAGGGATCCTACAAAAGATACTTTTTTTCCTTTTGAGGTACGAAACTCTAAAAATTTAATACTGAAGTTATGAGCAATTAATGAAGTAAATGAAAGTATAATAGGAATGGAGGGTAAATATTTTTGACGAGCAGGAGGGAATTTGTAGCCATTGAGTAACATATGATAAACTCAAAATTTTAAATAAAGACGATATGTTAGTAGATATCAAGCAGAAAAGAAACAAAAAGATTTAAAATAACAAAGATCATATCTGAAACCATATCTGTAAATAATGTTAACAAAAGTGTTTTAGTAAGAAATTTTTTTTGTACCATTTTTTTATCAAAATATGGTTAATATTTTTTAAGACCTACAATTAAGTGGAGTATTGTCTTCTTAAAAATGTAATTAATTATGTTGTACATTATCTTTTTCTTTAATTACATTACTGGTAATACAAAAATATTCAAATTATCACATTTATTTTTAGTGCGTCCTAAAATTTTCGAATATTAAACAAAATGAAAAGTTTTATATTGTAGTTTTTGCACGAATTCCCCATAAAAATTGTTGCGATTAAATCATATTGACTAATTGATGAGGTACGAGAAAAAATTAAAAATTTAATCCGCCCTATTTAAGGTATAGAACATATTAGAACATGCATAAAAGAAGAAAAATAAATTACGTAATGAAAAACAAAAATTAATTTACATGAGTAAATGAATTTTTATTTTTCATTATGTAATTTTTTTTTCTTCTTTTATGCATGTTCTACTCTTCTACGCATGTTCTAGTCTGCTAATTATGCATGTTTTAATGTTCTAATCTTTATTGCGTAGCTTTTAATTAAACGTTAGTACGTAAATACGTTTCCCCTTTTGGTTTCGTAGCCAACCAGGAACCCTTACGGTTTCGACATGTCTATAGTCTGTCTTTCCGTGTGTACATCCATTTTATTCTCAGACCACAACTATAAAATTTACATTAGAAAAGGTAAAATATTCAATAAATGCTTGTGAGTATGTCTTTCAAAAATATGTGGACTATGCCATAAACACTTTTTCGATACAGGGATCCGTTTTTGAAATATCATTGGCATGAATTTGATATGCATATTACATACGTGATACTGGCAACTATTATGGATGGATTTTACCAAAAGCAACCCCTCCGAGGTTTAGCGGATAATTGTTAGAATACGGAATTGTTAGAATACAGTAGTACTATATCTTTCAGATGACGTCTTTTGGAGACAGAAAGATAAGCGAGATCAATTTTATGCTGACCTTCAAAGTGGTAGGTCTACTATGGGATAATGAGCATTTTGGCTAGACTTTATTAATAGCCTTTATTCCTTCACATATGCTTTGTTGGTGATGATGAACATAACAGTAAAATTCGTTGTAGAATTGACATTTTCATTAAACCAGAATCGTTCAGATAAGAGCGGAATATTCTGCACGAACACAATAATAATTGCCTTTTTAAGTCTTCTTGAACTCAGTTTCTAAGGGCCAGAAAGAGTTCCAGATAGTGATTAACGCCCATAAGAAACCCTCCGAATAACATAAAGATGATTGTAAGGAATAAAGAAGCAACCGTTCTCATTTTCGGACAGGATTTAAAAAAAGACACATCGTTCTCTACAGTGAAGACTGAAAAATTTATATCAATTTATGAGATGCACAGTGTCTATAGCGCTCTAAAATATCCTCGGATATTTCAACTGCTGTCATATCAATATACCTAAGCGCGATGTGAAATCTAAAGCTCATCTTGGTAAAATCGTACTGCTTCAGAATTTTACAGCTATAGGATAATATAGAGTGCAATCTATCATTATTTATTCTTTTAAATCAATTTTTTTTCGGCATGTATGCAAAAACCGAGGTCAAAATACTTAATTTTATTCTGTACAAGAAAAATCACACCACAAAAAGAACTGTTGTAAGGTTTTCAGCGCTGAGAAATACCGTTGTGTCGTTATTTTCTTTCACTGATGAAACTTGTTATATATACGAGTGAACTTAAGGTGCACTGGCAACCCGAAATTGCCCAACATAAGAGAGCTTTTATATCAAGGCCAAAATTCTTATTATCGATATGCCATAGCAGTAAGATTCTTCTACCGAACATGAAAACAAAGAATGTTGAATATATTTGGCGTTAGTTTTGTAGAAATTCATTATTCACAATTAAATTAAACTATGTGATGTACTATTATTTCTACTTTCTTTAATTTCTTTACCACGACCTAGGTTTTGTTGTATTGCAACATCTTTAGGTGGGATATTAGTAAAGATTGGCAAAGATTAGCAAATATTCTTAACTAATATCCCACCTGAACATGTTGTAATACAACGAAACCTAGGTCGTGATAAAGAAATCAAAGAAAGTAGAAATAATACTACGTCACGTAGTTTCATTTAATTGTGAACAAAGAATGTTGTTAGATGGAAATATTAAGTCTTTCCATTTATACTTCCAAACCTTTTTAATAGACTATAAATAAAAAAATGTAGAAATAAAAAAAATAATAATGTTTGTGAGAAATGTAACACGAAGCATTGTTGAAAGTTACATCAATTTTTATTAAGGTTTTCTGCCATATATTTTATAAACAGTTACGAACCATTTTTAGTTTTCTTTTTTATAGCGCATGAGTAATTAATTTCAATATTTTTGCAGATTTAATCAAATCAATTTTATGCACGTGGAACAAATGCTAGCTACTCAATTCTGATATATAATTTAATTTAAGATATATAATTTTAATTGAATCTATTCACAAATTATGTATATATATATATATATATATATATATATATATATGTGTGTGTATGTATATTTATAGGTGTGGTTAATTTATTAAGACAGAACAACGCCAATCGCGTCCTTTTCGAAATAACTACGTGTCAAATATAACTTCGTGAAATATCCCTTTAATATATAATATAAAGAGATATATCTTTAATATTTCTGTAATCTAATCTAATACCCTTCTTTGACTTGCTTTACAAAGAGCGCTAAAGCTCAATGACCTTGCATCCTACATTAATATTACCTACATATAAACAATTTTTTGTAATCGTTTGATGTTTTATAGATGTTATAAAAGTGACAGATTATTATTATAGCAGTGAAAGTTGGGTGTTGTATAGGTGTTATAAACGTGATAGATAAGAAGAAATTAAAAAAGATAAGAATGTAGAAATTATAAATTAGAAGTAAAAATTAAAAAAAAGCATTTTTTAATTTTTTGCTTTACACATAGAAATGAGTAAAGCGAAAAATGTATGTTAGAGGTTCAGTTCATTATAGTGTTCCTCTACGACTCATTGTTGCTCATTTTCTTACCTGGGCTGGAGATAACGTGGAGGTATCTAGATAAAATTTTATGTATTATAAAAGATATACCTTCCCTAAATCACCTGAAATGGAGGCGTTACCTGAGACTTGACGAATGCCGAAGGGAGTTTACCCGATTCAGCGATACCGACCTATAACTGACGGCTCAGCGTCAGCGATCTGAGTGTTGCAGCACAATTTTGCTCACTGAACAGAAAAAGTACACTGGTGCGCAAAGGTAGATGACGAAATTTCTTTAATAAGTGACAAAAACTTCGTGAACGGGTATTACAGACGAGCACTAGACGCTCAATCATATTAAAGAGATACTGACGGATTGACAAAATATTGACCGTGTAATTGTGAAAATTTGGTATTTTTTGTTAATCCGCTAGTATTTCTTCAATATAATTGAGATTCTAATGCTTACTATAAACCTGTAACTTCATTGTTTACTCGCTGTAAAATAATAATCGCTCGATAAAGTAAAGTAAGAAGATTAGGTAATGAAAAAGAAAAAAAAACAATATGCTTACCACATTTGGTCAACAGGGTATTTGACTAGTTTTTTTTTTAATTTACTCGTCATAGTTTCAAGATATAAGCTAAGAATTTAAAAAAAATAGAAAACTTAAAAACTTTAAACGGCAAAAATTTATACTTTAGCTTAAAACAAAAATGATAACACTAAATTTTAATGCTAATTTTTAGTATTGCTCGTCATATTTTAAGAAAGTAAATGAAGAAAGAATATATCTAAAATATATACGCTATTTTTATGATTTAAGTTTAGAAGATCGTAGTTCGCTAAGTATGAGTAACTACGATAAGGAGTTATAAGTTACCCGGCTGTAATGTCTCACAAAAATCGCATTGTGTTTGGAGTTCATCATTGAAAATAAATAACTCCACTATTTTCTTTAAGATACTTGTTTGTTTTACTAGGAATTGGACCCATGTGAATTTATGAAACTTGAAGTCCCCATATATAGACATTCAACTACAGTTCAAGTAATGGGATTTGATTAAGCAGTTTCAACGGTGAAAATAACTCGATATGATTAAATAAGTTAGATTTTATACAACAAAGAATTTACCAAGCTTCCAAGTAATGAACAACTAACTCGAAGCCTAATATAAAATTTATGTAACAACATTGTACCTAAAAAAGTATTCACAATAACCTGAATTCGTATACACACTCACCGTTAATTACGAAAATCCCCATACGAGCAAAATTGGCTTCCGCCCATGCCATTAAAGCAAGTTACCCACCATCTTATTAATATATTAATAACCACGTCAGTGAAGCAAACAGGAAGCGTTGTTTACTCATGTGGCAGAGACAAGATAAAGAGCTTTTCCCAGGAAGATCGTTTATTTTTGCTTTCCTTGTGTCCATTTTTCACGTTTGATGATGCAAAAAAGTTTTCCCGCTTCAATTTTGCGGCGACAATAAATACATAAAAGCGTACCACTGCAATATGTAAACAAGTTATATGTCAGTGTGAGAAAGGATAATGTTACTTATAAATTATCACATTCGATATTTTTAGCTTTTCTTCTCGTACTGAGGAATTCTACATTTTAAAGTTACTTGACAAATGGCGAAACACCGATCACATACGTGATGTCTGTACTTCTATCGATCCATAAGCCACAACATTATAATTGTCTCAATTGAAATCCGATCTTGATGAAATTTTGCAGGAATTTTTATAATTTAATTGCGTCAATGTACAAATGTAGAAAAATATAGTTTAAATTTTCCTTTGTGAATCTTGCTTTGATCAAACTTGGTGAAGAAAGACTTTTCTTTGCGGACATCATCAAGTGGGACATTATAAAAGGTTTTTTGAAGTGCAAACATTTTTTAATTTTCTTTTGGTACGGGTTCTCTGTTGTAAGACGTTATCCCCAAAATATAAAGCAGTATCTCCATCCATCCTCTCAAGTATTTAACCAATAGTGTGAAAATCTGAAAAATAACACAATAAAAGGGATTTAATCAACACAACAGGAAAAATCATTTTTTGGTTAACTTATATTAATAATTAAATAGTTATACGCAATTAAGATGGATCTCTTATATATGATAACACAAAATGGGAGCTTTTAAGAACTGGCGAACAGAAATTGACGATGCTGTCACTAGATTCAATTTCAGGCTAAGACGTAAGTTGCTTATATTCCAATTGAGGTAACTTTGAAAAGTACATGTATTTTTTGACAAACTGCGGGCCAAAATCAGCGTAAATACAAAATAAAATGCTTACTGCAGACACACAAAACTGTTTAAATGGTCGAAAAATAAAAAAAATGCAAATCTAATTATGAATCGAGGTCCAATTATTAATATAAGTTGACAATAAGTCATAAATAAAGAAAGCGTAGATTGGCAAAAGAGTTGAAAAACGAATTGCTGTAAGACAGCAATAGCAGAAACGCTATTACCCTAACAGTAATTAGTAGAATATTGAAGACTAGCAGAAAAAGGTGTTATATAAAAAAGGCGCACCAAAAACGCAAGATACAAAGCTATGGAATCTAATAAGTCCAGTGCGTTTATTTTTTTAAACTCTGTTTGCCAAACATCTGTCGTCAGCGTCGGGAGAATATCGACGGGAATAGGAAAAAATGGAATGGAACGACCATTCAGTATTTAGGTCGATTTCTCCCATATTGCTCTGTTTATACCTTATTCTGTAAATTATAACATAATTATATATGGTCTGTAGTTTTGCACAAATCACGTGTTTTCTTATATAAAAATGATTATTAAAATCTTTTCCGCTTTGTACATTTCTATAGATACCATTTATCATAAAAAACCTTCCAACGCTAATATACAATGTATAATTTTATTTTGGATTGGAAAACCTAGAAAACAGTGTAGAAAAATATATGATTTCTATAGTTTTTATAATACATCTGGAAGTTGTACATGAGGTGTGAGGGAAATAAATGTGCTAAATATTATTGTAGATTATGATTTATTAAATCAAATTATTGTTAAAGAATTTAATTGCAAATAATTATTTCATTTTAATGTTGGTAAAATTACGTACACATATGAGTCACAGGATTAAAAATATTCTTTTAAAAATAGTAAAAAGTGAAATAAAAATAACCAGTTGTTACAGTGATGGCCTATTATAGAAAAAAATATTTTTGAAAAAAGGTCTCAAACAAAGTTTAATTGACAAATAAAAAAAATTAACTTTTCTTGTAAGTGTAATTGTAAAGGTAAATAAGGATTTATTTAGACCGCATTCATATTTTTTTAGGTTTATTCAAACATTTAACCACATAACTTTTACTCTGCTTCGCACATACGAATATGAATAGCGAGGGATATTTACTAAATATCATTAATTTTGAAGTTAAAACACGAGTATTTATTAAAATACAAAATTGATTTTGGAATTTCTTTTGTAGTAAGATTGTGGGATTCTTAGCGATGAATGGAAGAGTGGCCACACATTCCAAAAACTATTGTCGAGATTCGGCCCGAGTATTGTTATTTAGCAGGAATCTTGAGAAGAGCAAATACGTTAATTAATTTTGTAAGGACCATAAATCCACTGAGAGAAACCGCTAATAAAGTATATAGTCAATTTACCTTCTATATCTACAGATAGTTAGAATTATTCAATTTGTTTATATCCTCACGATTAATTGCGTACTCGCAAACACTAAATTTAACATTGCCAAAATATTGTTGTCTATTTTTACCGATTATTTTTAAAGAGTAATAATAATTTAATATTCGCCGCAGTTAGGCATGCAGGAAATGGTGTCTATACACGTGGCGTAGATGAAACGTGGATCGTTTCCAGGGTCGCTTATACTAAAGAACATAAAACGAATAGAAGTGGCATATTCGCCAAACTGTGTGAAAACGCGTGTCGCCAGTTCGAAATATTTGAATTCTAAACACGCCAATTACAACACGACGCACTCCCCCACCTGTGTTTATAAATGTCGTGGATGTATTAAATTCGTTCTCGTTTCCGCACCCTTTGTCGCATATTTTTATCCTGCTTCCGACAAAAATTCCAAAATGTTAGTGTTGTTCACACATTTACCGACCGCTCACCACGGTATCGACATAAAGCAACAGTACAAATTAACCGCTATATTTAAATATTTTGAATAAAACTTAAATTTTACGAAAAAAATATACTTAATAATAAACATAATATTTTACATTATTTGTAAACATTGTGTATTAATCATAGACATACATACAAACATTCCTTTATTATTTTTCAATAAACGATCTCTTTGAATATTCAAAAGTTTTCTATTTTATTTAGTAGTAAATACCTAATGGATTGAATTTATTTAAACAGAATATTATAAATATATAAAGAAAACAAAAAAGCAATATTTTACGATTCGGTGTTGTGTAAATAATGAAAAAACTTATATTTTGTTACTATACAAGAAGACACGCATGCGCACGAGCGCACGCGCACGTGCGCTAGCTGTTTTTTACATGTTGAATTGAATTGTCTCAAGGTGGGGTAATTATTTGACCCACCATGTGAACGTATGTTACAAAATAACACTCCGAAGTGATCTTGACTGGAATTGTAAAATGGCAAAACATAAGTAACTTACTTGCAATAAATTGTGAATAAAAATGTATCAGTACATGAATAAAACCTCTAAAACCCAAAAAAAAAACATTTTTCTAGAACTCTCAATTACACGTTTTCCGTCATCATACTTCAGTGAGTTTAAATATTTACTTTCTTCCAAGAAAGGCAGTATTATATTATAATTTCCGTCACATAGTGGTTTCTTAAAATCAAATCTACACAGACTTTTTGAATTAAATATGTCAAAAAGATTATTAATTATCCGCAACAATTGGCAGTGGCTTGACTACCTTAAAATTAAGAGTTTTAATTCAGTTTTGCAAAATAAAAGTGCGTCAGCTACGCTATTGCTGAATAATTGACTAGCCAGCTTAACTTTAATTTTTTTATTTTGAAAGTCAATGTGTATTCGACGAAGTTTATTGGCTAAGTGAAACTTTTTTGTTTCTCGAATACTATTCAATTTCTCTAAATACTTTCAATTAACCTGATATCCATAATTGTCCCAATCAATGCATGATTTGATTAAGCATGTTAGACCATACGACCAAAAAAGTCCTTTTGAATCTCAATAGAATAATTAACTCTATTTCGTACGAATTGGAAAAACATGGGGCGTAAATTTTGAACGCTTTAGGGATTGTAATGATTTATCTATTATAAATCGTGATCTTGATTGATATACGAAGAATGTGGATAATTATCACTAAGGTGGAAGTTAGAGGTTTGAATATCGCTTACACATTAAGTAGAGATGTCACTTATAAACAAAAGTCATTACTTCAGTCATTACTTGTTTGTAATATTAATAAATTTTATCGCTACAGATAAAATTGATTAATATTACAAACAAATAATGACTTTTGTTGATTTATTAATATTACAAACAAGTAATGACTGAAGTAATGACTTTTGTTTAGCAAAAGAACCATGCTAAATTAATTAAATTTTTAAAAATATATCAAGCCCCGCGATCATTCTTGCATTGAAGAAAACGATGAATGTGTTTATTATATTTTACATTATATACATTTTAATTCTAAAATTGTTTACCTATTATAAATTACGAAAATATGTGGAAAAAAAATTTCGTCTAAAACTCAAAGATAAAATATATTGACCAATACTATGCTGAAGTATTGTACTTAGAAATGATAAATGATCGTAGGGCTAATGGAAATACGCCGCAAGCCCAAATACCTACTAAGCAACTGTTTAAACTACACGTCTCTATCGTATGCTGTAGATAATCGTACAACCTAAAATTTACACAATCCCCTAACATATAAAAAGTATAGAAATTTTCGAAGTGATCAAATCCCTTTTTTATATTTATATAACAAAAAGAATAATAATTTGTGTAAAATCCTTAAAAAAAATTTTTTTTAGAAATCTGAAAGTTAAAGGGAAAAAAATTAAACTCTTATAACTTTATAATTGGCGTATCTGTCCGTCTGCCTGTCGGTGACAGCTGTTTTTCTCAGGAATCGTTTAATGTAGAAACTTGAAATTTTGTAAAGCATAACTCTTGGTAGGTATTTGAGAGATTAACATTTAAAAATATTCATATTAATTTTTTTATAAGAAAAATAAATTATTAGAAAAATAAATAAAAAATAAATTTTTGGTCAAAAAATTATTCTATGCACCACGTGGAGTATCACTTAAAAGAACCAACAAAAATCCCAATTATTTTTTGTTTCTAAACACTTTTAGAGGTATTTGCGAAAATGTCACATAAACAAAATGGTATTTCCAGATGTACGTGGTTGTCCCAAATTTCATTGTTTTTGAGATATTAACGATGTTTTTCACATTTCTTAAGAATGTACTGAGTAATATATTCATATGGTAAACATAATCAATGGTAAAAATAAGACTAAAATTTGTCAAATAAGTCAACAGAAATATTTTGTAAACTTCAGTATAAATATTATTTATGAGCGATTATGAATAATTTCCATAATTTAACGATCTTTTCAATATAGTGGTCAGTAAAGGTAACTACTAATTCCAATTAGTATTTCAAAGTTTTTATCAAGTGTATTTTTCTCAATGCAACCATATTCATTTAAAATATTAATATTACATGGATGTAGTTTGATTGAGCCCATAAAGTGATATCTATGTGCTTGTGCAGAAAAATAATATAAAAAAGCTATTGTTTTTTTCTCACATTGTAGTGACAGTAATGCGCTGTTTGGTTCACTCATATCGATAACTTGCATTATATTAAAGTTCTCCGTCTTATTATATAGCATTTATTGTTTATGCATGTTCCGCTATCATGCACTTTTACTTATAAAAATAGAAAAATGAAAATCATAAGCAGATATAAAGTAAACATTAAACGTGTTCAAGAGCTTATTTGTAAGCTTTTACCGAAGTACATATCAGCAATTAGCATTTGTATATTTACGTTACTTCAAAGCTTCCTTTATGGAAAATCTATAATCTTATTTTCGTTTCTTACGAACTTAGGTCGTATGGAAATATAGGTAAAAAAATTTTCATCGGGACAAATTTTTAGATGTATGAAACAATAAATTATATTCGGAAAATATTGATAAATTTATAAACATGTGTCTATACTATTCACTATCATGGTCAAAACATTGTTATAAAATTACTACCTCTCGGTCATTAGCAGAATTAACTGCTATTATTTCCACAATTTTCACTGTAGCTTCAATATTTCAGTAATCACAAATAACAATAATTTCAATTTTACTCGTCTCTCGTTAAATTTTTGCCTACCAAGACCAAATTTTGTATTTCAAAATATTACTCTCGTATTGCTATAGTAAATCTATTTCATTCATGCAATCTTTGGAACCTTTCTTTAACTTTGCATGGAAAATAAAAAAGCTTCAGATAAAATTGTTAAATTGGCAAAGAAAAGGTTAGGGCAGTTACGTCTCATATGTATATATCTCATTTGTACTATGGCATTTAATAAGCTTTCTATTTTTTTTTCTTCTGGCTATTATAGATAGCAAATATTCGATATTTTGTAAACTTTTGTCGGTATTTGTTCAAGTTACTTTATTGTTTTCAAGGATATTAATCATGTATTGATAAAATGGTTCGAAAAATTACTCCTAACAAAAATATTTAACAATCACTCTATGAAAAAAAAGTAAAGTTATTCCAGTTAGCAGGAAAAAGCCATCAGGTGGGTATTTGGTTAGGCTCATAAAGTTTTCAGTATTTATTCTAAAAGAAACCGAAAAATAAAATTTTATCTTTATAGAATTCCGTAGTTAATTTAGAAAGTCTTATAATTTTGTCATGATTATACGTTTATCCCTCCATTAGTCTACTCGACACAGCTTTATGATTTTTACCTGTTATGTTTATTTGTACATATACATATGAGATATAATTCGAAAATAGGGACATATATTCGATATATATAAAGGCACGGTAACTCTGCAGGACTATTGACATTTATTTTATTATATAATTGGAAATTTTAAGACACGGGACACATTTTGACAGACCTTAAAAATTTACTGGCTTATGATTATTTAATCTTACGTTTAGAAAAGACGTCAACACTGCAATATATTATCATTTTGAAAAATGCTAGTAGTATTTGATATATCCCCACAGTACCTTTTTCGGATTTCCAAAACAAAGAAATTTTGAAAATTAATTATATAAAAATAAATATAAAACCTATATTTGTATATTTTTATTCTAACTTTTATACAAATTAAAAAAAGGGAGACGAATTTCAGAGCATCTACAAATTACAATAAAAATGTTGTATACTTTATTAAATTTACTTATTATTATTATTATGTATATACTGATAAAATGTTGTCGTGCTATCGTGACTAGAAAAATAAATGCTATACAACATACAAAGAAATCGTGTTTAATTTTCTTTAAAACTTTCTATAAAATAACGTAAATATTTATACAAATAAACAAATTAAATAGAGCAGAATTCGCAAAACGAGGAATAAGTATGTAATTTTATTTGACATTTCAGGCAAAAAATTAAACAAAAAAAACAATACAATTTTCAAATTTATGGCTAAGCAGTTTCACCAATATATTTAGAGGCATATTACGTAAAATTTTAAAATGAATAATTTTTAAATCTTTGTAACTCTGTTTTCAATTCTCTTTTAAAATAAATAATTTTACAATTATTAAAACTCTCTTACAATATCTTGATACCCTTCACGATACATACAATAAAGAAAGTCGATTACTTTATTGAAATACTGGGAAATATACATGCAGTCCAAAATATTGTTTTGAATCTAAACCTCGTGACTCATTTCTGATCATGCGTTTATAACCTCCACAGGGTACGTTTTTTATTATAGTATCTAAGTGTTACTAGACTCACTCTCCTTACAAATTTTAATATGTGACAAAAAATTACCTATTATATTTGCTTGAAGATGATTGCTACTAGATTGAAGCTTTAGAAACTCTCGGCGCAAGGTTTGTCTCAAAGTCGATATTTGTACAGTAAAACCAAAGCCTTAGACAGTAATTATGCATATAAATACTATCTAAGGCTTTGGTTTGACTGCAAATAAAGTAAATATAAATATATATATATATATATATATATATATATATTTACTTATATTATATATATAAATAAATATATATATATATATAATATAAGTAAATATATATATATATATATATATATATATATATATATATATATATACTGATAAAACATATTTTGTCGTCAATCCCTGCAATGTAACCTACATTACACGTCACCGTGAAGCTTAATATCTCATAAAAAAACTTAAACTAAAAAAAATCAATGAAACTCCTATTTCATTTTAAAGATCTATCTGATGATGTTGATTTCAATGGAATGCACCAAAAAGCTGTTTGTCCCAACTCTTCTTACCAGTGTTTTAATTAATATGTGCCAAGGGATTAAAAACAATATGCAGTGTGCATAAAGAAACACATTAAATTTTATTTTCAGTGCTTTAATACATTCACTTACAAAATGATATCCACACAGGTCAAAAATGGTAAAAATCATAAAGCTGTGTCGAGTAGACTAATGGAGGGATAAACGTATAATCATGACAAAATTATAAGACTTTCTAAATTAACTACGGAATTCTATAAAGATAAAATTTTATTTTTCGGTTTCTTTTAGAATAAATACTGAAAACTTTATGAGCCTAACCAAATACCCACCTGATGGCTTTTTCCTGCTAACTGGAATAACTTTACTTTTTTTTCATAGAGTGATTGTTAAATATTTTTGTTAGGAGTAATTTTTCCAACCATTTTATCAATACATGATTAATATCCTTGAAAACAATAAAGTAACTTCAACAAATACCGACAAAAGTTTACAAAATATCGAATATTTGCTATCTACATTAGCCAGAAGAAAAAAAATAGAAAGCTTATTAAATGCCATAGTACAAACAATACTTTGAAGATTTTGAAATTTTTTCAATTCTTTTGAAGACTTTAGTAACGCTAAATTTTAAACAATTTAGTTTAACGTCAGACGTTCACTTAATATAAACACTTTGAGTTACGTGAGGATGAAAGTGTTTCGATAAACTTTATCGCAATTCAGGAATAAGAAAGTCATGTTTGTTTGATCAGATTTAAATGTTATTGCTGGAGTTGTTAGCCTCAAGAAAATGTTTAAAAACAATTTAGTATTCCATATGACACTACTATTGTCACTAAAGTCATTTGAAATTGTAATATTTGCAAAGGTATATTAATAGTATTTTTAGATTATTTTATTAAAAATGTTAAAAATTTAGATACTTTGAAAGTCTGAGGATATTCGAGCCGTATAGAAATAACTTAACATCTAGTTTGGTTTTTTTTAAAGATTTACTTGCTTAATTTGCATTTACGTGAAACTTAATTTTATACTTCAAAGAAATTGAAATTTAAATCCATTGCATAAAATAAAAAAACAATAAGCATATAAAGTAACAGAGATTGATTGTGGGAGATATATTACAAAATTATTAAACATGACACGAAAAATAAAAGAGAGATCATATTTACATATATCCGTCGTCAAATTAATGACAAAATAGAAGTGCAGTGTCAAACTCCATTGCAACCATTTTAAAAGTCATATACAATATTTTTATACTTTTAGCCATTTGTCGATTTACGTAAACTTTTATTTTCCTGTTTGAAACTATATTTAGCCGATTTATCAAAGTTATTTCGACAGAAATTTTCACTCATTTTAAATCGACTGTCTTTCCACATTCAAAATATATTTCAAAGACTTTTTACGTCAATAAATGGAGAAGTTAATATTTACACCACTTCTATACTTAGAGTAGCAATATTTACTATGATTAAGATTGAATTTAAAAGAATCAAAAGAAAGCAGATTTAACTCGTAGGAAAGTAGAAATTATTATTTGTCATTGTATTATTAAGCGTTTAAATTATCACCTATGTAATTTAAATTAAAACACATAGTAGCGAAAACATTTCCTCAAATGAACTATAAAGTACAAATATTAACAAAGTACTTAAATATACCTTTAAAAGCCAAATTTAACAAGTTCGTGTAGACGATTCGAGTTTTCTATTACGATTGTTTTGTCAATTCAAGGAAAATAATGTTGGTGATTCAAATTCAGGGAAAATGATAGTACTATCAAGTCTGTAGCAGATTAGAAGCCTTTTTCAGAAAAAGTTGGAAATGTTTGATGGAAATTAGAAATGGATTTTGCCATTTCCTGAATCAAAAATTATTTACACTAAAATTTGTTAGTTTTGGACTAATTTATAACCTATAGAAGGTATAATTCGAATGAAGTTAATCTAGTGATAGATTAATATGTGAAATTAGGCGTATTCAAAAGTCATATCAAACCAATAATTTCTTTGACTCCTGTAATATCGATATATTTTAATTATTCGCGGTGTTTTTATGATCAATTAACAATACTGTCGGATTCACGTCTTGTATTTCAAAAAGTAAGGTTAGATGAAAGTCAATATAAGAAATTACTACTTAATACAAACGAGAAAAATAAAATTTCTCATTGATTATATCTACTAATTTCCAACTGTCACGAGCACATATTTTTACAAACGCGAACAAATCTTACAAACCAAAAAGTTTTACGGATATTTTCAAATCATACGTACGTATTTACGTAATTAAATATTTATCCCTGTTTTTTGCTTGTCACAGCAAAGCCTTTTATGTCATTTAATATTAAAAATAGGTGCAAGAAAAAAAAAGTAAAAGAGTGTATTGCGAAAAGTTATTTTGCATAAACTCAACTTAAATATTATTTCTTGACACTCTCGCTGAAAGAAAAATTATTTTATTATAGGATAATATACAGATATAATTTACTGACCATTGAAATAATAATCGATGTAGGAAATTAAGTTTAAACCAATGGTCGCCAAGTGGTCGAAATTCGACCGTAATTGATTAAATTTTTAAATTTGCACGTTGCTAAGATTCTTGAGGTGTCAAAAAGTACACCTCTACAATCCTTGTATAAATATTTTTAAATTGGTTCTATTACGTCAGCTGAAAGCATAGCCTATGTTATTTCCTTTAATTCTCTACAATTCCTAAGAAATATAAAATTTAATATTAGTAACAGTTGCAAAAAAAAACAATGTATATAAACTATACAAAATCTCGCACTCTTCCATATGCGCAATATGGTTAAAAAGGGATACAAAGTTTTTCTTAACGTATTAATATGTAGAATTATTATACATACATTTTAGCTTTCTGCGCTCCTTCTTCATATAAACTTTAATGATGCCAATTAAAAAGGAATACATATTTTCTCTTCGCATATTAATATATAGACTATCATCAATGCACGGCAAGAAACTTTTATAAATGCCGGTTGTTGTCCTCATTATGAAAAGATGAGAAAAGAATCCCATTTCTTGATAGTTATATGATAATATGCTTTTTATTCCGTTTGGTGACAAAGTAAACAATTTTAAGAGTGTAATTACGTTTAATTATTGAAATAAATGAAACGTAATTTTAAGTGCAGCGAATTAATTGCATCAAAGAAAATTAATTGACTCATAATGTAAAAATATGTTATGTAAATTTGAGACTCTCCGTAGATTGAAAATTAATTTTTATTCACATTTAAATATTTTGGTGACAGTTACAAGTAAAACAGTTTTAAAATGTTTACAAAAAATTGCTCATTTTCTACAAACAAAATGCCCAGGGTTACAAAAAAAATCTTTAAAACGTCTCTTGTCAAAATATGTAAATATGCTACTGAGTTAAACATAAATTATCACTCAATTTGAACTGACTTCTACGCGGTAGTTTAATTACGTAACTAATTGTCCTCAGAGCCCTTTAGCCAAATTCCCTTCATTAAACAAAACCCTCATAATTTAGTAATATTCGCCCATTCGTCAGTTAGCTTGCATATTAAAATATTACAGGTGTATTATTTTACATATATTTTCATATAATATAAATTTTGATATGAATATATAAAAAAGATTCTCCATTCTTGATTTATCAGATATGTATAAATTCGCTTTTAAATTTTTAACGATGCACCAAGAAATATTGACGATATATATTTACATTAATACTCAAATATTTATATATGTGTGGACATATATATATATATATATATATATATATATATTTAGGGCTAACACTTTATTTAAATTCAGAAATTTTTTAAATGATTAATTATTTTTTTGGAATATTTGGAATAAAAACTTGAGCGGTGTCAAGGGACACCCGGATCGAACGAAGTTCCTTTCGATTAATTAGTGAAGGAATTGTAATAAAATTTTATTTCTTTTAAGTTATAATAATAATTATTGTCATTATTTTTTATTATTTATTATGTACAAAAAACCTGTATACACTCAACAAAAATAATCGTCGCGACACCACACTGTTCAATGCGAAATAGAAAGACGAAACGAAATAACTGGCTTGCTTTCTATGAGAGAGAGAGAGCTGCTAGCAACTATAGCAAAAAGTGCCGTTACAACTTTTGGTCTTAATTTTTTCCGTCTAGCCCCCTTTTGCAACGGGCGATAAGGAACTTCGTTCCAAAAATATTTAATATATTTGGCGGTTATTTGGTAAACATTCATTATTCACAATTAAATGAAACTACGTTAGCTAGTATTATTTCTACTTTCCTTAAGTTCGTTTCGTTATATTATAGCCCTCCTGAAGATGTTGTAATACAACGAAACCTAGGTCGTGGTAAAGAACTCAAAAGAAGTAGGAATAATACTACAACACGTAGTTTCATTTAATTGGGAATAAAAATATTTGCTTACACACGTCTTAACACGGCGCCAAAAATTTAACAAGAAAGCTAGGTATTTCAGCATATAGTATCATACTTTCAAACCAACTGTGACGGAAATGTACGGGAAGGTGTAATTTAATTTAGACATCACCATTACTTGAACACCTGGAAATAAGGAAAAACTTTTTACAATTATATTGTTTGAATATTGAATATATTTGGAATTAATTTTGTAGAAATTCATTATTCACAATGAAATGAAACTATGTGATGTAGTATTATTTCTACTTTCTTAAGTTCTTTACCACAATAAGAAATTAAAGAAAATAAAACTAATACTACATCACGTAGTTTCATTTAATTGTGAATTTTATTGTTTTTAAATTCCTCTCCGTATATCCTACCAAAGTATAAAAATACAGTGCCTTACCAAAGCATAAAAAATATTGTATCTTACCAAAGAACAAATAATATTGTATCTTACCAAAATATAAGAAATATTGTATCTTACTAAAGTATAAAAAATAACATATCTTACCAAAGCATAAAAAATATTGTATGTTACCAAAGTAAAAAAATATTCTATCTTACCAAAGCAAAAAATAATATTGTATGTTACCAAAGTACAGTACAGTTGTATTTTACCAAAGTATAAAAAATTTTGCATCTTACCAAAGTATAAGAAATATTGTATCTTACCAAAATATAAAAATAATGTACCTTACCAAAGCATAAAAAATAATGTATGTTACCAAAGTATAAAAAATATTGTTTCTTATCGAAGTATAAAAAATATTGTATCTTACCAAAGCATAAAAAATATTGTATCCTACCAAAACATAAACAATATTGTATCTTACCAAAGTATAAAAAATATTATATCTTACCAAAGTATAATAAATATTGTATCTTACCAAAGTACAAAAAATAATGTAACTTACCAAAGAATAAAAAATATTGTACCTTACCAAAGTATAAAAATATTGTCTCTTACCAAAGTATAAAAAATATTGTACCTTACAAAATCATAAAAAATATTGTATCTTACCAAAGTATAAAAAATATTATGTTTGAAATTGTATATGTCATTTATTTAAATAAATGAAATTAATTTTATTTCATAAAAATGCGTTTTAACGACAGTATGTTATATATCTTATAATAATACACATGTGCATAAATTAAATTTTAATAGATTACTTCATCGTTATTGAAGTGATCTTTTTTAATTTAGTCAGTGCGCGTTAGAAACATTTTATCATAAATTCTTCTTTGCTAGATATCGGTCTCATGACATAGAGGTGAAAAATGAATGTCATTTATTAAAAAAATAAATTAATTTTATTCTATAAATGTAAATCATTTTAATGACAATATTATATAATCTATAACGATGTATCGTATACTATACATAACAAAAGATCAATCCATCGACACTGAAGTGATCCTTTGTAAACCAATCAATGCTTTCTAGAAGAATTTTCATATTATTGTCTATCCCTAAATGTTAACCCTCTATGTTAAAAATCTAAAAAAACAATAATAATGACATTTAGCAGGTATTAAAATGCAAAACTACGTCAATCATTTTGCATTAAAAATTAAGTACATTAAAGAAATTATCTATTTTTCTTGTACTTATTATAAACACGCCTGTTAATTTATTTGAAATATATTAACATATGGTAAAGTAATATTAATAATTTAATAACAATGTTACATACCTTTTAATGTTGAAACTTTGTTATGTATCTAAACACATACTTAATATCCACTGTGTGAATTTTATTCGTACACGTTGCATTATTTACAGGGAAGATCCTCATAATTTGGAAATATATGTGGAGTCTATATTAAATATATATATATATATATATATATATATATATATATATATTCGTTAAGTTATCAAAAATATATGCACAGGATTTAAATATTAAATCTTGTTATTATTAATCGTTTAGTTTCTTGTAATTTAATCATGTTTTGCTAACTTTCCTTCTTTTTATGATCAACCAGTATTTTGTTCTGAGCATGTTACGTCTTGAGGATTTCTGCTTAATTTACACATTTCAACTGTCGCTAGTTTGCTTATCTCGTATAATGCAATGTCTTAGGAAAATATAACAGCATTATCTCTATCCATATATAAGAGTAGAATGTTTAGATGGTAGAATTTCAATGATAGTCGTTACAATTTCATCTTCGAAATGAAGCTAAATTATTTCATCCTAGAAAAAATAATTGAACTTGCTCTAAAAAGTATTTATAATTAATAGTGATGAAAAAGCAACGGGAAATCAATAGACTAGAACAAATAACAAAACAAGATAAATAAATATGAAAAGAAAAAAAAATACAAAATTTTCATGCAAACAAATATACAACAAAAACTCCCTGACTCAAGGATTTCTGCGAAACTTTTCTATCCACAACATCATTTAGATAATTAAATATTCATTCTTTCCTTTTACTCGTAGCAGGAAAACTTTTCCACATCATTTAATGTGAAAAATAGTTACAGATCAGACAACGAAAAGTAAATGAGTACACCGAGAAAAGTTGTTTTCTACCAACTCTCCCTGAATAACATTTTCTTTCGCTCCGGTTGAAAGAGATATTATTTTATTATTAGCCTGGGGAGATACATAAGTCACTTTACTTCAAGTTTATAATTGATGGAGTGATTGTCAAAAACAGCGAACTGTCGAAAGTTACGCGAAGAAGGAAAATTTATGCGGATGAAACGTTTGTTCTGGAATAAAACTAGAAGGAAAATTTACTTAAGTTTGTCAGTAAACAAATTCAACGCCCAAATCAAAATACGTGTTACTTAATATCTGAAAAAAAAATTATTAAGGCGTTCAGAAATATCATACTGTGTACTAAAAACACATTAAATCTAATCTAGATGAAAAGCAATTTTCATAAATAATTACAGTTCTGATTAACATATCATTAGTAATATTTCGTTGATTTTGATCACAAGGGTCGACGATACTCAATTCTATTTGATACTCAAATGTACTTAATATAATTTTCAGATGGAAATATTTTCTCATTGTGTCTTTCAATTTATCGTCATTTTTAAGTATGTTGTGGGTGTATATGGAGACTATACATTTTGTAAAAAACATTTGAAAACATATTTGCTATATACAATGATTTGAATTTAATGTAATTGTTTTTATTTTAAAGCATATTTCGATTAACATTATTTTAGTTTCATCAAAGTACACTTTGCTATATTAAAGATTTAGAAATTTTTTTTTAGTTTTAGGATAAAAATAATTATATTTATGTCGTATTTAATTTTATGTATTAAAATTAAAAATATATAATATTTATGTTTTCAAAAATGCCAATTTTCACTCGTTTTAGTGGGCACAAAATATCAAGAAAAAGTGGCACAACTTTATATTCAAAAGTTGCTAAGTTATAATTTGAACTTCTTTGGAAATGTTTTACTTTTTATTTACTTAAAAAATTAACTAGATAATGGAAATTTTCGTTAAAAAAACCAATCTCGTGGAATCTTGTGGAATTTCTGGGATTGTAATGCAGTGAATTAAGTTTTAAATCAATATAAATGAAGTATTGATTTGTTTCTAATGCAAAATTGAATCACTTCAAAAGTACAATAAAATAAAACAATATGATAATATCAAGAAAATTATGTAATCCATACATAATTAATAAATCATAGTATGTGATGGAGTCCATGATGTGGAGTCCCAGATAAAATAATCATTGACGATTTTGAGATGCAGTGCTTACGACACATGAAACCCTCACAACCTAAAGCAAAATGTCCTACTACCCAGGTCCAAATGCTTCCTCGTTCGATCGACCAGATCACAAACATCCTGCAAATAACTGTCCAAGAGGTCGTAAGATAATATAATATGGCGGCACCAATCTTAGGTTAAGATCCTCAGTAATAGCAGAACGATTAAAGACAAGTAGATAGTACATTAATCATGTACTAGCAATTAAATTAATCTTAACATGATTTAAAATTAATATCCACGGAGGAAACACTCTTGCTTGCTTTTTATCATCAACTTCACATATTATCATATACCCATGCTAAACATAATAAGCATCGAGTCTTATTGGCATTTATTCATTTTACATTAATAATTGTAGATTATATTTAATTCGACGAGTCTTTTTAATGTTTGGTTTAATATTTTCGAGAAACGGCATAAAAACTAATAACATGAAACTTCTGTAATAGCAGAATAATGATAAACCTTCATCACATCTGTCCACGAAATAAACTAGTCAAGTACTGAACGAACTGGCAGTATTCGGGTAGTTCGGGCTCACACACTAAGGTAACGTACCTGGCATTGGACAAAACAATTCGACACTGACTGGGTGTATGAGACAAAAAAGCTATTTTATATTATTTTTCATCACAAGCGCCAAGATGACGCTTTCCGCTCTTAGATTAAACATTAAACTCTTGAATGAATGCGGTTTGATTGAATGAATTATACTTGATTTGAACTTTAATATGTGATAATAGAAATAAATTGCTATTACTAATTTTTTGATCATAAAGATCACTAAATTAGTAATTTCAAATTTAATTATCGGAATATTTTCTTAGATTATTTTCTTACATTATTCAAATGTGGCTAAATAGATTATGGATGACAACATTCGTAACCTCCCACAAACTATGTAGACATTTACGGTTACATAATATTTCCATTTAACTGCTTACAAATATTAATAATGTTTTTCACTATATAAAATATATATCGGGCGCCGAAATATTGCTTTTTTTTTGAAAACTATAAGTATACTTCTTGTAAAAATAATTTCTTCATGAATTATAGCCGTTTAGAAAATGGACAATATTTTCTTCATTGACATTTTTCATTGAAGCTTCATATGACGTATGGAATATTTTTTATATTTTTCAGTAACTTCCTATGCGGCAATATGTTTTTTCACTATGTCAAATTTCAAGTCTCTACATGAAATGGTTCCTAAAGATATAGAGGATATCGAAGGTTTATCTAAGAGTTTTCTTTTTTCATTCTCAGCTGCAGAAAGTGTAAGTAAAAGTGTAGTCCTGGTAATACTTTTGTTTTGAAAATGTTCAATGAAAGAAGAATAAATCTTCCATGTATATTGGTGACATCTCTACTTTACTTTTATTACAAACCCAAAAACTATTAAATTAATGCAAATGATCGCCAAATTCATTGTATGTCACTCAAGCTGCAATATACTGTTATCATTCCTAAAGCTTTCAAAGTGTTCATCCCAAATTTCCCCTTATTTGCATGGAATATATTTAATTATCGTTCAACAGTGCTTTGAAGGGATCTGTGTATTCCTGTGGTCTTACTGGCTTAAGCAAATCGGAGGTTGTTTTGTTTCCGGTTAATAAGGGAGGATGTAAGTGACTTTCTTCTTCCTGTTTTATACACTTTGTTTACTATTTAAAAATCTACTCAACTTTCTAAAATTAGAGAATAGTATCACTTTCTAACTTTTTGTTTCAATTATCTTTAGGAATTGTTATTCATTTATTATCTTTAATAATCTTGCTTTATTGTTTTTTTTTTAATATTGCTTTACTTCGATTCTAGAAACGTAACGACGGTTTATTTAAATTTAGAGCTTGAAAATCGAAAAGTACTATAAGGCATTTACTAGCAGTAATAATACTTTAATTTAATTCTACCATTTAATTGAAATGCGTAATATAAACTATCTGTTTAGTTTTTGTATTCTGAAGAACCATAAATGGAAAGGGATGAGACTCAATTGTCGCAAAAGGGGAAGTGTTCTTAGCATTAATAAAAATTTAAATAGAAAATTTGTTAAAAAACGTCTGTCTGGAAATTTAAGCACCGTTTATTTGCAAAATGGTTTTTCCTCAAGGTAACTAGAATTTTATTAAACCAGATAAAAATATTTTCGCGAGCATTTTCACAATTCAACATATCATCACTAATAAAAATAATCGACATCTGGACACCATTTCGCCAACGTAAAAGAAAGAAATAATCCAACGAACCAGCTGACGATGACTATATTTATGTAATTTAATTTTTTTTAAGTACAATGTAGCAACATTCAAAATATTGTGCGTCCACATTTAGAAAAGTAACTCTAAAAGAATAATTCTTCTATTACGCTATTTCCTAAATATAATTTATATATATATATATATATATATATATATATATATATATATATATATAATAAAAGAATCTAAAAATTACACCGTTAAATAGAGCGTTCAAAAACTTAAAATTACTATTCAAAATATTACTCTTCTAAAAGCGATCTAAAAGTTTTTATAATCTGTTAGTAAGTGAATGAATGAACAAGGTAAATAAATAATAATTTTCTATCAAGTAACTTGAAAGCTAACAGAGATAACACTTCAAATCTGTAATTCGGCCCTGCATTTGCCAAAATTGGGTTATGAAGGTACAAAATATCTACGAAGCGTTTTAGGTCTCCGGGTCTCTGAAACTTCATCGATCAAACTCTACCTCAAAAGGAAAAAAAACAATATACGACAGCAGTTTTCAACAGAACCAGTTTGGTACACTGATGAAACATATTATCTAATATAGTTAAAAATATAGATATGTAAAGTGTAAAATATAATACTCTACTGGCAAATATAATACTCGATATTTTTATAATTCCTTGTATCGTGTAGCATATAATTGAAAGGATCAAATTGGAAGTATTTAAAAATTATTGAATTCAGAATTTTATTGACATTTCTAGAGAAATGGGTAAAACATCTAGAAAATTGTATATTTTTTTAAAAAGTTTTATTTCTTCTTCCTATGATTTGCAATTTTTATTAAAAAGATCAGAGCATTACTTGTTCCGTAAGCATTTCCATTTTTAACTCGTAAACTTTTAATTATTCTCTTTTAAACTTACTTTTTATATTGTATTTAATACCGGGTATGAACTTTAATTAAGAGCAATAAATATTACGTTCTAAACAATTAACTATAATTTCAGGTCACATATTAGTAATATTTTGTTTGCAACTTTACTATCATAGGCAGATGGATGAGAGAAAATAAATTTAGCTTTTCCAGTTCCACTAGCATCAATTTTCATTTAAAAATAGATAACAATTAAGGCGGTAAAACATATCAGTTCAACCACTTTAGTGAATAGGTGAAATAAAAAATCAGACAATGCACGTACAGAGCTTTATCTCAATCTGAAGCGAAACTTGTATTCTTTTGAACAACCCGCATAGTTGTATATTCATTTATAATTTTACCTTCCACAATAGCAGCAAAAAAAATTCACGTCATTTAACGTAAAAAAAGACGGCAAAAAAAGTATAAGCTATTTGTTGAAAAGCTCTTTATCTCACTTCCGCGACGAGTTTAAACAACATTTCCTGTAAGCCTATTCGCCGCGGATATTAACTGGTTATTACGCTGTAAAAACCGGAAATCGGCGCAATGTAGGCTGTGCTAAATTTTACATACGCGACGACGCAATTAGTAATGAGGTTATACGCGAATTAAACAATACTGAGAACCTGACGATACGGAATGTAAATTAAATGTATGATTTCATTCGGAAAGTATATATATATATATATATATATATATATATATACACACACACATATACACATATGTCAATACTCTGATGATCTAATGTCGTTCAAAAGCCGGGGTACCTTGGTACCTTTATGGTATATTCATTCACTAAAAGGAAATGACGGTTGGATATATGGAACATTTACATCTTTTTATTCGTTAGTTACAGAGGAAAGAACAGTTATTTTATAGAATTATAAAGAAGAAGAGACAAGGGGAACAGCAGAATCTCAGTTGGAAGTATATGCATGCGTAATTCGTCATCGTCAGTTTCAAATAAGTCTTGATATGTATGATTGATTGTACGCTTGAATATTTCATGAATATTTCATGTCTGCAAAAAAGTAGTTAAAAATAATGGAAAATTTATCAATCGCTACATTTTTAAGGTTTTCTGAATATATATTAAATTTTCAAGGTATGTTTAAATTTATATATAAATGCTGCCAGTTATATACCGCTTTTAATATTTTGTATGATTGTTACCAGTTAAGAGAATTTACTACCATCGAAGATTATGCCTCAGATGGTTACGATGAGTATTACATACCCAGAAGGGGATGTTTAGAAGTAACGGACCGTGAAGAATCTGGTGTATACTATTATTTTTTTCCCGTTATTATTATTAAAATATTTAAAAATAATTTCAAAAATTGTATTTCTATATTTACTGGAAGATCGTGAGAGTGAACCTGAGCTAAACGAGGATGTTGATGAACCGACTGAAAGCGTTGCAGCTAGTAACTAATTGCCGCAGACAGGACAAGGTTTACAGCTTAATATAAAATTATTTGATCTAAAACGCCATAAATTCAACATCAAACTCCAGCTTAAAATATTTTTTGGCAAAAAATTGCAACACATAGAAGTAGAGAGACTTTATCTAACAGCAAAACATTAAAAAAAACTTTACTGATCAGTTCAAAATTTCTAAATAATTTTGGACAACTTTTTTTTTAAATCGGCCATTTTAGCCTCTTTTCATGTCTTAATTAGCATTTTATTATATGGTTTCACTAGCTTTTGCCCGCACTCCTCCAATGATAACGTTTGCACCCTCAAAATTGTTTTTGTCCAAATAAAAGTTACTTATATCTTACCTTGAACTTCAACATAAAAATACTGCGACAGTCTCGTCAATTTCCTTTCACCAATTCTTAAACTCACCCTCTTGGTTCTTACTTCGTGAATGCCACTAATTGAATTTTAAGTCATTTGTTAAATATTTTAAAAAAGCAAAAATAATTTGTTGTTATTATTGTTCATGAATTGTTTCATTAGAAAGTCGTTAAACTTATTTGTAAGTTTCTAGTTGACATTTTAATAAACAAGTATAGAGACAAAAAAGAAAAAGACAAAAGTCCCACAGAATCTTTTCCCCTTTCGCACTACGAAGATTTCGTGCACGGAAAATAATTACTTTTTGACTTTACAAATGTATTGCCTACTATATGTATCACAAGCGTATAAGAAATAATTAATAGCTTTTCCACCCAAAATAATTTTGCATTGTGGTGTTTGCAATATCTTTATAGTGACTCTTTTTGCATTTTTCACAAACATAATTAAACATTTTCAGGGGGTGCACTATTTGACATTTTCAAAGAAAATATCTCGCGAAAGAAAAGCCGTATCCAAAAAAAGTGCAATATTTTCATTTTAGAAAACATTTTCTGTGACGTCCACTTCGTGAGGACCGCGAAAAATTATCTGTTACACCCAAGTTTGACGTAAAACTGAGTCCATAAAACAGTTAAAATTATAGTTTTGTATTTTTACATATTGATATAATCGAATTAGGTATTTATGAAAAAATTATCAGAATTGGACTATATTGAATGAATGTTAATACTGCGACATATGGATATAAATGATCGATTGACACCATTCATCTATGGAAACCCAAAATGCGATATAACTTTTTCTGTAGCACAATTAAAAAAGCTAAAAAATACAACATATAGAAATTTATATCCAACCGCGCGCACTACCTTTTCTCATACTGAAGTGTAACGTATTTACCAATTGCAGAGCTTTACTTTCATGTACTTATTGTCCCCTAAAAGTTGAAGCAGGAAAACTTTTTCGCATCATCAAACGTCAAAAACCGACGCAAGAAAAGCAAAAGTAAACAATCTTCCAAGGAAAATCTCTTTATCTCGCCTCCGCTCCATAAGTAAATAACAGTTCCGGTGGGTTTTGACTGACGTGTCTATTAATATTTCTATTAATAAGTTGGTGAATGACTTGCTATATTGTTATGAATGGAGGTCAATTTTGTCCTCAAATGAATTTATGTAATTAACCGTGAGCGTGTACACAATTTCAAGTTACAATGAAGAGCTATTCAGGCACGCTGTTATTAGATATTATTCAGGCACGCTGTTATATTTTGGGTTAGTCATTAAATATTTGAATAATATTTAAAAAAAATAAAAGACTCATTTGATCGCATCGGCTTATTGAAATTATTTAGTCTAATTCTATTTATTTTCAATTGTTGAAATTGTACACATAGGAAATTTAAGTATTAAAGTAAAGTTCACGTGAGCAGAACAGCGCACTTAATTTTCTATTCATTTTGATGTACGTAATCACCTTTATGAATACCATGAACATTTCTGTTACACTCTATATATATATATATATATATATATATATATATATATATATATATATATGTATATATATATATATATATATATTTATACACATTATATATATACAAATTTAGTTTCTTTGAAGCTGGTTTTTGCAAAAAAATTAAAATTTTTTAAATCATAGTTTTGAAGAGACTTTTTTCAAAAGCTGGATTTTCTAGAAAATATGGGAACATTACAGACTCTTCCTTGGTCGAAGATATATAAAGGGCGCGACATTCTCTCACTGACTCAGTAGTAACTAAGACGCTACACTGTTAAAACGAATAAAATATGGACAACATTAAGACGCATGTGAGACACTGTCTACTCTGGTCACTCTGCTGCTGAAGCTACATGCAATATGAGCAAACGCGTAGCTCCTGAAATAGTATCTCAAAATACTGCAAAATTATGGTTCCAGCGGTTACGGAGCGGCGATTAATCTTTTTATTATCAAGCAGTCTCTGGTCGATCAACGAAATTGGATAACTATGGGTTAAAATTGGTAATTGAAGAAGAGAGCTGATTAACGAAACCCTGGCTAGGCCAATTTTTCATTCAAAACACCTAAATTTTACGGCGGCGCTATCTACTTCCTGCCTGTACGCTGGTGACATTTTGAATAAAACGAAAGTATAAATGATTATATCGACGATTAATTAATTTTAAATTGGGAATATAAAAAAAATTTAATATTAATACCACTCATTACTTAGTAACCCATTATATATCATTATTTTTTAAATGTTACATATATACTAAAATAATAAGTGTGTATCGAACGGAAAGACCATTTGCTTTTATAATATATAAATGATGTCTATACTAAAATCTTGTCATTAAATTTAGATGAGTTGAGATGTTTCTCGAATAATAAATCAGCAAACAGAAACTCTGCCTTTTATATGTATAATGATTTAAAACCCTTGACACCATCTCACACCCAGACAATATGAACAGCGATGGTGACACCTAGAGGTAGCATAAGTTGCCGTAATGAGTCGTAGGGTACAGGGATAATAAATTATAAAACAGCTCCTAGCATAATTTTATCTCCTTACACATTCGCATACCCTCGCTTATCTTTACACACCGTGGTGTGTTGGGTTGAGCGCATAACCGCGCACCGTGAGGACCCGGGTTCGATTCCCGGCCGCTCATCGAAGCGGGACTGGTAGAAGTACAACCTTCCGAGGCTCTGGCGACCATTTTTCCATATGATATATCTCATGTGGACACGACAACAACAACAACAACATCTTTCTACACACTTTGATATTTTTACCGCTCTCCTACCTTATCGTCTGTTAGTTATTCAATATTTTTTTCCCTACACGCCTGTCCTTATCTTCCAAATTTACCTTTCTATTTTACTCTATTAATAATGAATTCTTTGTCCGTCTTTATCTATGCATCCAACATGGTGAAATACCTTAATTTTTTTGTTGTACTCACACACTTTTCGCATTTCTAACTAAGGTATTGTCCTTTATTTTCATTTATATCCCCTGGATGTTTTTCGCATATATTCGTGTATTAATTAAATATTTAATTGGAATTTTAAATGTTTTTTTGCTTTCACGTTCCGCGTGCTCATGATTAAAATCTTGCGTTTTAATATCTCAATCCTCGTGCTGTGAGGGTTCGGCCAGATTGAGACTTATGAGACTTCAAGATCTGCAAGTTTCAAAATGAGATAAAATATTTACTAAAAATCGACTTTCTAAGAGTAAGTACTATAAAATAAAAAATAATTAACTCAAAATACGTACCTACTTATTCGCAATAAATAACAAAGTTACTTATTTTTAAGTCGGTATTAATTTAAACAAGTGTAAAATTTTGTAATATAAATAATTGTTAAAATTGGGAATATACTTCGTATTTTGGATACATTAAAAGTTAATATTTTAAACATACATTATAATTTAAATTAAATTATAAATTATTTTAAGTTGGCCAACAGGGCTTACGCAGACTTCAGAAATAAGTAACTTAGTTATTTATTTCGAATTATTAGGCACCTATTGTGAATTAATTATTTTTTTACTTTTTAGTATCTATTTTTTTGAAGTTGGTTTTTAAAAGATATTTTACATTACAATTTTTAGTGATGAGTAATATTTATCACAACACTAACATTCAATTATTTTCTTTCTTAAAATTTATTATAAAGGTAAATTGTCATGATTAGTCAACAATAAAATCGTCGGTTACAATTTGTAGAAAGAAAAACCTTTGCAATAAACAATACATAGCAAGAATAAATGGGATCATGCTTTATTTTCGTCTCATCAATGCCCCGAAATAGGAACCCATAATATATAATTCAATATGTTAACGTCATTTTATCTAAATTTATAAATATGTATCCGTTTTCTGGCTTTTTAATTTTTTTTTTATTAATATACTACATTTACAAAACGCATCGTCGGAATGGTTTACTGATAACATTTGGGTCATGAATTTTTACGCTTTTTGCATTCTTAGTCGGTTTGTTGTACCGATAAGCTTTTAAATTTCGGATGGTTCCTACATTAAGAACAAAAAAAATTAACTTTTATAAAATCACAAACATGTGTCATAGCCGTTTTTCGTTTGATATAATTTGACGTAGAAACTTGAAACTTAGCTTTAAAAATATTAACAAAGCCTATTATTACTCATGTACTTCCGTAGCTAAAACTAAGTTATACATAGGTAAAAATACTTTAGTACGCAAATTAAGGGAAAATAGTTTTTAATTGCGTACATAGTGTGGTATATTGTAGGTATATTGTAACACTAGTTATAGTAGTTTTTAAACGTTTTCATAATTTTAGGTTCCATATCTTCGTATGTATATGTACTAAAAATGTAATTTAAATATTTAATTGGTTCACATAAGTATTTACATAAATATTTTTGAGTGCTAGCTAGGGCTAGGTATTGAAATATCTGCAGGTTTGTATGATTCCTTACTACGGAAAATTTCAAGTTCCTGAGTCAAGCAGTTTTTTTATATTCTTTGGACATTTCCATACTTAAGTTACAGTAATTTTAAGTTGTGAATATTTGAAACAAAAAAACTGTTAAGAATTTGGACACACGTTACTTTAGGGTTCTTGAATTCATGGCGATATTATAGGGCGATAATCAAAAAAAGATTGATATTCTAAAGTTCAATCACAATTCTCACGATGTAGCTCCAAGTAATTTTTCATATTCGTTTCGTAATAATTTCTTATTGTTTCACAAACAAGTTTTCATGAAACAACAGAGATTAAATTTAACGTTTTAACATAGACGTGAATGAACAGCTGTGGTAAATCAGCTATACATATTTTCAATAAAAAATTTTGTTCATCAATAATGAGAGTCTGTGGTTTACTTCAGTTAATTGGTAAATTATGTTTACAAACTAAAAGAATAATCAAATATAGGTGTGCATACAGCACCAATGCATTTCATTAACATTGCAGTGATATTATATTTGTAGATTAGTAACATATAAATAATAGGGGGAAGAGAGTTGTTTAGCTATAATATCAATTAAAATAAACACCACAATTAGAAACGCTAGCAATAAGAGCAGCTGGCTTTTAAAAAAAATTTGAAAGTTTTCGTTATCCCTTTAAGACCGTAAAGATAGGCGTTGAATCGATGGACATACAATTTTGACGAATTTAATTATATAGCCGATATATTCAAAATATCAAAATTCACAAAATTACATACACCACTTCAGTTTTATGACATCCGAACCGAATTTTTCTGTCGTTCTTCACTAAGCGTACATCGTTAGTTACTATGAGCGCTGCTGTTGAAGTACTTATTAAAGCCAGATTACAGGTGGTTTGGTAAATTTTGAGTATATAAGAAGCTAAAAATTTCAAAATGTACAAAGTGCTCAAACACTTTTGATAATAGTGGTAATATAAATATGGATTGAAAATCTTTGGGTTAGTTTGGAACATATATTTTGAACAAAGGAATAATATGCACCTTCTCCCATTCACAAGGAAACGTGGAGTTTAATCTGGATGTACTAAATGAAGCCGTGATGGCAGATACTATAATGTTAAGAATAGAAGCGATAGCGTCTATACTTAAGACATCAAGATTAACGGATTTCGATTTAATTTAGAGAAGGCTTATTTTTCTTCGCATTCTGAAATCTTCATAATAACAAATGCATTTTCACTAAGCGGGCAGGTACTATAATATTCAGATTTCCCAACCTTAATATAGCATAATTGGGAAGATTGAAAAGAAAATGTTTAAAATGTTAATGTCTATTGGACACTGCGTTTTCTCTTAATATATACTGATACTCGGGGTACTTAGAAATTTTGAAATATTGGGTAAAGTGCATTGGTTAATTTTTTTAGTAATATATCATTTTGTTGGATTTCTTCACGTTTGCAATATCTAATTCCTTAATACTCTGTAGGTTTCCCAGCGAATAGGTGTTAGATCCTTTTTATGTTTAAATTTAGCCTTTTATTATTTCTACGTCAAACACTTTATAAAATATTTGAAAGAGGAAGCAATTTACATGTTTTGGATTTTACCGGCATATAGCGCCCTCGTTTTAAATATAACATTTGCAATATGTTCAAAACCGTTTACAAATTATCATGCCTTCGTCAAAAGCTTTTGCCCAATATTGCTATTACTTTTTCATGTATCTTGCCAATAGATCAACATTTAAGATTTATATTTTATTCTACCAGACATATAAACATTTTATAATTGAGACAATTTGCTGCATATCTAAAAAGTTCTAGCGGACCTTACTTTACACAGAGATAAAACTATTCCACCTTTTGGATATTTCTAGATTTCTTTTCCTTTCAAATATGTCCACGTTATTTAAGGTAAAAGTGACACATAATGTCATGAAAATTATATTATCTCCACTTTGAGATTATGTGAAAGTTTTTAATACGCTATTTATTCTAACGTGTCAAAAATTATATTTCACCGCAATCTATCACACCATGAAGACAGGAATTGAAAAAAACAGTGGAAAAAAATTATCAATATACTTATAGTACTTAAAGATAATTTTTTTTTATATATTTTTAAACAATATAATATATGGATTTACTTTCACTGTAAAAAATCCAATTATATTTAAACTTAAATATGTTAAAAGGAACAAAAAAACTTACAAATTAACGTGTATATTTCACACGTTAATTTGCACAAAAGTTAGAATTTACTTTTAAAAACCGCAGATTTTAAATTAATTTTGCAACTGCAATAACCATAATCGCTACCACCAATGTCGGGAAAATTCGTCCATACACCTTAATACTGACCACATTCTCATGCAACTTGTGTCATCCCCGCCAACGAGATGCGGAAATTGAATTGTATATTTAAGCATTAAAGCCTTCGATCCCTTGCCAAAAGATAGCTAGGCTTAACGCTCAACGAAAGCCTTCATATAAATAGTCGCATATCGACTAACACTTTCATTACCCTACGGCAATGAGCATCATTAGCTGTAATATTTGTCATTGTTGCTATTCAAATCCTTTATTAATGATTTTATACCTGTATCGTATTTGTAAAGAAATTAGTTGTAAAGAAATTAAATAAAATAGAAATAACACTACATCACCACAAACATACATACATAATACTACAATAATATTTTATTTAGTTGTGGAAATCAAATTAAAATGAATTTCTACAAAATTGAGGCCAAATATATTCAATATTTCCTTGATGTTTAGTTTACTTCACTAATTTCCAAAGAATTTCACCACGTTTTTCATTTCGTAGCATGGTACCATTTACAAATCATAAATAGTTTAATTTAGCTAGATTATCATTTTAGACTTTTGCAAAACTCACAAAACGTCAACGAAAATAACTTTTCAGTGAACAGAAATAAATTACAAAACAAGTAATTCAAAAATCTTTTCGCCGCCCATTGTACGACATTATCTCAACTTAAGCGGAACTTTTTTGCCTCTTACGCCGTTCGTTGTATCAAAGTTGAGATTTAGTAATTCGAGGAAATGATGTGTGCGTGTGCATGCGAGCGTGTGTACGTGCGTGCGTGGGTGCGTACGCATAGATTTATTTTGGCACTGGTTATGCGATACATAATTACATTAACTGATATAAAATCTAACTAAAAATAAAACTGATATATGAGGAAAAAGACTCATCAATTATTCATCTTTTTGATAATTCAATTAATAATAAACTCGAAATGATCGCTTTGGGAGTAACGATTTTACGAGTATACACTTCGAAGTAATAAAGACTTATACCATAGGAGGAAGAATAATCTTTTGCCATTATGATTGTTTATACATCTTTGGCACATCGAGTTAATGTTAAAAATCGAATAAGCAATATTGTTTTTGTCTCCACCAACTAACTAAATTTGATTAGTCTCAGTCAAAGTTCAAATTCAATTAATTTACTCCATATAACTTAGGAGTTCCTATCACCAACTTATGGTTTCATCATTGTATCATAATTTTGCTAAAAACTAATTTATCAGAGCTTTAATCGTGTCTTATCAATTAATCATTAGACGTAGATCTACGAAATTCGGCTTTGACATACTGTACTGTTTATATTTTACGATCAGATATTTTCAACATTTTTATAGGATAATATTGGGAGTACACTCTTTGAAATGAAAACACACACAATTTATTTGAAGTTACGATTAAGTCAACTGTGCGGTTTAATTTTGGAGAATTTCATAGCATATCTTCAATTTTCATTCTAAGATTCTTGTTCAATTTTCATAGGGGCGAACCAGAGTGCCCTTCAAAAGAAAAAGATAATCAATAAAATTAATTGAGAATTTTCTGAAGTTTATCAAACGCCGCAAACGTCTGTCCTGATTTCAATACATGAAAAGTTATTAACGTCGAATTCATTAGAAATTCGCAATATTCTAGGTAGTAGAGTAGATACCTAGTAGATGAAAGCACTACAAATAAGAAAATAAAACTTTTTTATGGAAATAAACCCACTTCGAATAATCATCAAATGACAAGCGCACTGAAAAATATAAATTACGAAAATGCAAGGCGCTTAGTAGAATCTTTTACGGTAAAATATAATTTAAGAACGTAAATAAACATGCGAAATCAAATGCAAATACTTCTGGTTTTAGATTCGGCGTTTTCAAAAAGTTACACGATCAGACTTAAATTGAAAGAAATATAATTTTGTAGTATACGAATGTATAGGTGGACCACCATGATGAAATTATAAAGTTTCTATGTTTCGCCATTTGCCCATAGAACTAAAAAAAATATACGGAGGGACACTTTCCATAGTGCGCAAATAGATCTTAAATACCAAATGTAGCAATTTAATTGGAAGCCGCACTGCACTACCCTTCTCACAATGAAACTGGTTTATTGAATACAGCGTTACATTTTCATGTTGCCACAAAGTTAAAGCCGCAAAATATTTTCGCAACATCAAAAGTGAAAAGCCGACGCAAGCAAAGCAAAAATAAACAGCTTTCCTAGGAAAAGCTTTTTATCTCGCCTCCGCCATATGAGTAAACCGGCCTTCCTGTTTGCTTAACTGACGTGGTTATTAATATATTAATAAACTGATGAGTAACTCGTTCTAATGGAATGAGGGGTGTCCAATTCTGAATATATGGGAATTTATGTAATGAATGGCAATAAATAGAAGTTATTATAATATTATATTATGCATAATGAATTAATAGATGTTATTATAATATTAAATTATGCTTAGAGAATACTATTCATTATTTGGATCCTCTTTGATGTCTTCGTTAATACAACGTACAAAATGTAATAAGATTTTTCAAATGTATTACTTGAAACAATTGAAAGTCTATGCAAATTTTAGCTTTAAGTTGTAGATGCCATGGGTAGAATTTTGAGCAAAATTAATTACATTTATTTCAAAGATAATGGCGGGAGAGATCATTTCATATTTAACTCCGTATAAAATACAAATTTGGTAAGATACTGCATTATACTAACTCATGACTACTTTACTGAGCTGCCTCATTGGCTTCCGTAGGATGTAATAAATATGACTTCACAATTTACTATTGTTCTCCGTATCTAATCGTTAAATTTAAAACTTTATAATACCGTAAATTTTTAAATTTTCGTCCACTCCTTGAGAGTTACCTAAATATCGTAATGTATGAAACAAAAAAAGTTAAATACAAATTGGAACAGGAAGTACAATTTTTTCTCCTTTCTTCTAAGCCAATTTTGATACCTTAATTTCACTGGTTATAAATAGCAAGAGAATAATAAAGTTCACAGTAGTACATAATGTAAGTTCCTTAAAGTTCTGATGTTAATTGGAAAATGAGTAAAATTATCAAATATTTGCCATTTAAACCCCATGAAATCAAGGTTCTTTATTCCATAAAGGACATATATTTATTTCACAGCTTTAGTTTTTTTTTAAAAAACAACTTACTTTCACATTTATATATTAGCCTTATGTCGGAAATAGCAGAAACATGTTGTACAAATTTCATTAAGTATATCTTAGCATTTATTGGCCAAAGTAAACTTTTGAAGAAGCTGAGATAAAGCGCACCACTATTCGCAGTTTATATGTTTTTTAACTTCGTTTTCAGTTTCACTTGGTGTTATTTTGTAATTAAAATCAATTAATTTGGAAAAAAAAGTGCGAGAGTACAAAGATTTATGATTAATATTTTTTATTTAATTAACTTTAGCATATTTTATATATTTTCTGTACTGAAAGGTATCAATTTAAAGGTCATGGTTTATACTAGTCTTGTATATATACTACGGGCATACTTACGCATACTTGTGTTTCTTAACTTGTAATAGAAAAATTACTGTTCTATTTTTACGATACCCTATACTACGCCTTATCAGTTAGATATTCTATACCCTTTAACCACCATATCACTCATAACATATTGTTTCATTCTTTGCCACCCATGCCATTCTACATTTATTTAGGGAGTTGGTGGTTATGAAATTTACATGATTACGTCATTTCGGCGGAAGTTAATAAACATAAGTAACTATATTAAACAAAATTATGGAACTAATTTCTTCATTTCATTTATTGCTGCTATATTTAATAAAAATGTGTGAAAGTTCTTAAAAAAAGAAATATCCTAAACATAATGCTACATCTGCCTTTTTTATATTTCTAAAGTTCAAGATAATGGGAATGCATGTGGCAGAGATTTATCCTATTGCATTTGAGAATAATAGACTTTCTTTTAATTATTTGGGCACAAAATAAATTAATAATTTTATCGCCCACAAAATTGTGTTGTATATTAATTTATTTATTACTGAATATATTTGGCGTTAATTTTGTAGAAATTCATTATTCACAATTAAATGAAACTACGTGATGTAGTATTATTTCTACTATCTTTAATTTCTTTACCACGACCTAGGTTTTGTTGTATTACAACATCTTCAGGTGGGATGGTGGGATTAGCCAAGATCTTGGCTAATATCCCACCTGAAGATGTTGTAATACAACGAAACCTAGGTCGTGGTAAAGAAATTAAAGATAGTAGAAATAATACTACATCACGTAGTTTCATTTAATTATTTATTACTGTTATGTCTAAAAAAATGAGAAATAATACAAAACTGCAATTTTGCAAATAATAAATAAAAATTGGTATGAAATTATTTCATCGTGTTTGTCTTTAAGCTTCTTTGTTCTGTCAAAGATGTAAAACATGAAAAGAAAAAAGTTTGTATGCTTATTTCTTAAAAGCCGACGTTTTTTTGTTCTGTATGCGATCGGATAACTGATAGCGCGGTGTTACATATAGTATACCATGAGTTTTTTGGTGAAAAAGAATTTGCAATGTAAACGTCTGCTTTCCATATATTTGGTATATGTACCGTGTATTTAATAACAGAAACGAAAGGCGGATACAGTAATACAATATGAAAAAAAAGCCAGAAATCTACATGAGTGATTACTTTTTTATTGCAGTTAAAACTCTCCGGAAGATAAAAAATTTGGGATAAAAACAATGGAATGATTTTATGGAGTTATTCCTTGTATGTTTGTAATAAATATCATAAATGTATATTAGTAATGCAGCACGATAGACATTTGCGTCTTACGTATTTGACATCTGCACAGAGTCTTTAATAAAATAAATAACGGGCAGACGCAGACGCCATAATTTGGAGCCATTTTGTTAATACATGCTATTTTATTGTGATGAGAGATAGTTTTTTAAATTTTCAAATTTTTTATGAAAAAATCAGGGCTACGTAAGTGTGGGTCTCATTTTTTTCTAACTCGTATAGATGCCCAGACCTACATTACGTATTACTCGCAAACAGAGATAGAATGATATGCTTTAGCTCTCGAATTAATTTTTATCTTCGTCATTTTTCTGACATGGAACCGTCTATGTAATTGATCCAGTGTTTAAGAATGTAATCTCCCCAAAATGAGTGATGGTTTCTATTGAATTAATTTAATATGTCAATAATTTACCAAGAATGGCCATAGCTCTGCTATTTTTATATCGTTTTAAAGTGGAGAATGTTTGTACCAGTACCAACATTCATGGCGGGAGACCATTATAAACTGCACACACGCAAGGCGAACTCGCGATCTTAAACCAATAGATTTGATATTCGCAAAATATTTCAATGCCGTATGTTTCTCATATAACCCGTATTCAAAAAATATATATTGCAAATGAATTAAACTATTCAAAACAAATAATTAATTATTTTGTGCACTGTCTATGCTTTTGCAAAAATAACTCAGGCAATGTAATTTGATGCCGTTTATTGTCTTAGTTGGGTCTTTTACTCAATTTATAAATTTATACTATATTTAGCATTGATTTTTTTTAACAAATAGACCGGAAAGTATATCTTATTAATTTTTTAAAAAAAGAAGGGAAAAATATTTTCTAGATTATTGCTTAATTATTTGATTCATAACGCGTAACGAAACGAGAGAACCTAAATTTTCGACGTCTTTTTTATAAATTACCCAAAGAAATTTAATACCATTAATTCTCTTTGTAAATATTATACGAAAAGCTACCATGTCAATTTTTTTTAAAACTGTAGAACGTTGGAACGATATAGGACGCATACAAACGTAACTTAATATACAATGAATAGTAGAACAAAGCGTGAGACAGGACACGTATTTTTTGACATTATTGCAAGTGGAAAAGAGACGACAACACTACATTCAAAAAGGCAATTTGCAATTTTTGCGTTTCTTAGTTCATAATGAGGCAGAAATTACTAGAAGGCTTTTGAATGTAGTCTGTAAATATTTTACAATTTTTATATTTATTAAAACTGAGCTAAATATTGGTGTCTCGTGAAATTTATTGTAATATTGCCATAATCACATTTTAAATTTATAAATTATTTTAATACTTGATAGATTTTTCCCAAAACTTCTTGTTTATTGATTACGTGCAAAGGCTTTTTAAACAAAGAAACTTCCTGAAATTAAATCATTGAATGTGTCATTGCAAATGTAAAAAATGCCATAATTGCTTGCAAATTATAATATTGGCAAATATTAAAACAATCATGGCAGTATTAAATAGCTCTTGTAAAAACCAAGAAAGTAACTGCGCTGCTACTATCACTTTAGTTTTTTATTTCAAATATTTAATGCACTTATAAGCAATTTTATTGTCCTATTTAAATCTTCTTTTACTTGCATATTATATTAACATGTCAATATGACTTTCTGATAAATCAGTGTCAATCGCTATATATTTTTCATGGATAAAATATCTCATATATTAAGATAAATGGACGGTACGCAGGATGGGGACGGATGGGTATGGGGACGGATGGCAGATAATATGTTTAACGAATTCTATTCAAATAATAATTTAGCAAATAATAAGTGATAAAAAATAAGTACGTGCATCGTATTGTACCTAGGAAATGTATTTTTATTTTTGGATTAATTCACTTCACAATCAAACAATGAACAAGACTCCATTGTACAAACACTAAAATACGACGGGACGCTAACAAGGTGAGAGACTGTGTCAAAATATACCAGTGCATGTATTTTCATTTGTTTTCCACTCACAGTATTGTCAAATAGAATATATTCATGTTCTCACGCTTTATATATGTTGGTAGTACATTAACTCTAATTTTGCAACGCATCCCATAATATTCCAACATTTGACAATTTAAAAAAAAACTTAATATTTTCAAGGTTTTTGCACGTATTTACAAGGAAAATTTATGCATTTAAGTTACTTTGAGTAATTTAAAAAAAGACATTTGAAATTTATTTTCTCTGGTTTCCTTACTCATTATGCATAAAATAATTAAGTAATAATACAAAATGAAAACGAAAAATTACTTATTTGTGACTGTAAGTAATTATCCTTTTCTTTTTAAAAGATTTAATAAATCATACTTTGTGGAATATTTGTTAAAAAAATTAACCTTAATATGGCATACAATTATAATTGGTATAAATAACCGAACTAAAACGACAAATGGCATCAAATGACATTTCCGTAGTGTTTTTTTTTGCAAACATCGATATAACACAGAATAATGAATATTTGTTTTGAATAGTTTAATTCATTCTTAGTTCATATTTATTAAATACGAGGTAGAGATATGAGAAGTAGTATACACAGAACTTTGAACCTATTTGAAACTTTTTGCAAAGATCAAAATTATTGGTTTAAAATCGTGAGTTTATCCCCAGTTCATATATTGTACTATTTATTTTTGAGTTTATCTTGCTTATTTCGCCATGAATGTCACTACTGGAACAAACTTTCTTCTCTTTAAAATGACATAAAAATAGCAGTGCTATGGCTATTCTGGGATAAATTATCGAGGTTTTAAATTAATTCCCCAGAAACGGTGACTCGTTTGGGTTCGTTTACATTCTTAAACACTGGATAGATTTCATAGATGGTTTCGTATAAAAAAATATAAGTACGATGTTAATTAGTCAGGGAGCTAGTAGCAGGTTTATTATTACATCGTTGTTGAGAGTAATACGTAATGTAGATCTAGGCATCTATATGCACATAATATAAAAAATGGGGCCCACACTTAGGTAGCACCGATTTTTTTATATAAATTTTGAATATGGAAAAAATTATTGTCTTACCACATTAAATTATTCTATTTAAACAAAATGACCCCACATTATGGCATCTGTCCGTCATTTCTTTTATTAAATACTCAGTGAAGATATTATATACGAGAAAAGCAGCTGTATATCTGGCTGCATTACAAATACACTTTTATGGTAGTAATTACAAACATAAAAAAAATCCCTAAATATTTCGGAGTATTTATAGAGATTTCTTAGAGAATTTGAGAGATTCAAGATTTTTTTCTCAACTTTTAAATTGGGAATAAAAATGTTTCATATTATATTGTCGCGTATGCCCTTAATTTCTTTTATTTAAGACCCGGCAATGCAAACATCTGCTTTCCATAGATAGATGCCAAATGTATGGAAAGCAGAAGTATATATTGCAGATTCATTTTAACTAAAAAGTCATAATATACTGTATGTGACAGGGACTGCCTTTAAAAAATCAACATTCAAATGGTCTCCTTTTTTATTCTTATGTTTTATATCATTGCTAAAACCATAAAGCTTAAAGGCAAAGACGGTGAAATAATCTTTTTACCAATTTATTTTTTTCATTTTATAAATTGCAGCCTTTCATTTTTTATCATGACGTAATAATAATAAATTAATTATTAATTTTCTTTGTGTCCAAATAAATCAATTATTCTTAACTACAGTAGGATAAAAAACTGTTTGGTGCATTCACATTATGTTGGACTTTATAAAGTTGAAAAAAGGTGGAAGCAGCATCATTTTTAGGGTCTTTGTTTTAATTACAATTTTTACACTCTTTTTTTAAATAAAGCAGCAACAAATGAAATGAAGAAATTGGTTCTGTAATTTAGTTTATTTAGTTATTTACGTTTATCAACTTCTGCTGAAACTATATAATCGTGTAAAAATCATTATCACCAGCTCCCTAAATAAATGTAGAACGTGTGAATTATTATGATTATTAGAGCAGAATTTGATACGTGTAATTAAATAAATATTTGAAATAGATATATGCTTTTTTGACACGTTTGCTCGTTAATCATGATGCTATAAATACACCGAGAATTATTTAAACTCTGTCAAATTATTTGGCAAGCATATAATTTGTTAACCTCAAGATCGTACTTTCCCAAAGTTATGAAACAAATTTTAATTTTTTTTGCATTTAATGGAATGAAGTATTGTCGTATGTATAAAATGCAATAAAAAGTAAAGCACCGATTTTATTTCCTTACTTAATTTGTCAGGCATACCTTTTAACGATGCTTTGCAACCATAGGCTTAATATACTACGAATAAATTAATATATTCTACACTCCCTCGCATCATTGAAATTGAATTGCCTTTGTGTGCGTAAATGTACATATATGTGGATTTTATTTATGCCTTTTAACTAACGATATATATATATATATATACCAGTAATATAAATAAATAATACAATATATACCTTAAATAATATCTAATTCGCTAAAATGCTCTGATCAAAAACTTTTCTCCATTTTCCCTAACAACCTTTTATTTGTTTAATTAATCAGTTGTAATTAATTAACGTTCTTTTGTAAATTAGTTTTTTTAATTTTATCTAACACAGATACAGTCCTTTCAAAAATTGATAAAGTATATATATATATATATATATATATATATATATATATATATATATGTATCCTCTTTAACCTCACTCTGAAGTAAAACTGTTACCCCTGTCGGTTTTCGTGAATATTTAGATTTTCAGTTAAAATATTTTCTCTTTTATGTTGCTACATTTTCATCTACCTCATTAATTACTCATAGTCCTAGTATTTCGTTTTATTCTATAATCGATATTATGTTATTTAAAAATAAAGATATTCACTACAAATACGAATCTAAAAATATTTAGGTACCTTTACACTGAAGTAAAAATATCTAAAATATCTACCTTGCCTGAATATTTATATCCTTCCTCAGTTCAAGTTTATAGCATGAAATACTTTTCATGCCATTTAACATGAAAGTAGATATGAGCAAAATTTTGTGATTTTTATAAAAAAACCACTAAATTTTGCTCGCATCTACATCTCATGATTTATTTTGCCTCCATTATATGATTTAATTTCCATTCGTAACTAAATATATAACTTAATTTTTATTCTTTAAAAGAAGATGTTGTTCCACCTGAAGATGTTGTCATGCAACGAAATCTAGGTCCTAGGTGATAAAAATACAAATAAAATAGAGACAATACTACATTAAGTAATTGGCTTTAGTTGTGAGTAAAATTAAGTGACAATGAATTTTCACCACCGTTTTCTAATTCACCTGACGTTTGAAAATATGATATTATACCAAAACAAAGAGCACCTTAAAAATCTAAATTGAAAAAAACAATATATATATATATATATATATATTGTTTTTTTCAATTTAATATGTTTTTATTTTTCAAAACAAATTAAATTATTCAATTCAAAGAAATACGTGCATTAAAAGAAAACAAAAACGGTTACAAAGATGGAGATGTCAATTAGTTCGAAAGTTAAATCATTTAAACATCCTGCAACCTTAATTCAATTTTTTTAATTTTCAACATTCAAAATGGCTATCAAACTGTTATCAAATAGTTGTCCAAAAATCACAGTACTGACCGGGAATCCGGTCAGTATTCAACGTCAAAATTCAACGTCAAATCTTCGCTAAATAATAATATTTCAAGTAGCAACCACTTTCAGCACTCTACGGCAATAAGTACAATGGTTAGAATGAGTATTATCGATACATTTTCAATTATTCAAAACCTATGCTTTTATCAGTGAACTTAAAGTTTATTGCATTAATAATTTTATTTCCGGTTTGATGTTAATATTTTAAACTCTTGTTAACAAATTTATTGTTCTCACCTTAAGTGAAATACTGTACCAATATATGTATATTTATATTATTAAATTCATTATAATAGCTGTTCTTATACACAGTTGCGTATTTACGGACCTTGAAATAAATTTATAATTTGTTTTTATAAAATGTTTACTCTTTAATTAGTTAATGAACTAATGATGAAAAACGATGCCATTCCACCAGTTAATTTTGGTGTTAAAATATTCAAACAAATCCACATTTATAATCATGATGAAATGATTATGTTCTGCGTATGAAACCGACTTACTGGTTGGCAAATTGATAATTCTTTTACTAATTGAATACGTGCCGCGTCAAAATTAATAAAAATAAACTGTATTTTTATATCCATTTTCAATCACCAAAAACTATTATCTCTCTTAATCTAGAAGAGACCTTAGAATAAACATATATACCTGTATTTTACTAATTTTGAATTGGCTAGGTTACAATAAAGATATTCTGTAGTAAGTTTTCTTACTTTCTCTTCTTTTCTCTCCTTACTCTCCACTTAATTTTTGGTGTCATAAGATAGGCCAGATTTTTTAAAAGTGGTTAAATATTTTTGGATGGATTTTTTGGTATGTGATTTAAAAGAATATATCCACACCTTTATGTAGCCTTCGTCTATATATTTGATAGCTGTGATCCAACATTTAGTTTTTAAGTACACAATTTACAGAAGCAGATTTTCTTGTATTTTTAACCTTTTTTTAAAACTCTTATGTTTAATTTACTTTTATTTTTTAACATTTTTATCTAATTATCGATACAATTTAAGTTCATGAACCCTATTAACACCTTATTTTAACTATTTCTCTAATATTCAGTATCACTCATTATCTTGTGAAAAATCTTGCCCCAATTTCCATTCCAAAAACCTTTATTATCGTTACGCATGCATACGATATTATTTAATCTCCAAAGAAAACATTCTTGCATGTTATGCTATTCCTCTTATTAAAGTCGTATTCGAGATACATGAGCGACAAATTCCATTTACACATTGCGACATCTGTATACATGTCGTAGCATTATTTTTTTTTATAATTGAATAGAAAATAGCGAGCTTCAATATACATATACTATAACATTTACATATTCTAATTTTAATTCAGACCATTTAATCTTCCGCGTCAAATCACATTTTAATATAAATTGCTATTTAGGTTCGACAGAGCAAAATAATCAAAACTAGTATTCTCTATTTGTGCCATTAGTGGCACACGCAAATAAAGCCGCAATTAATGGTATTGGTATAACACCGCGCACGAAATATGCGAATACTTCATTTGGTAGAGATTTATTGTATAGTTGCAGAGTTATTAATCAACCAATTTAGTTATGAAACTGATTTATAACATTATTTGATAGGGGTGAAATAAAATACTATTTCTTTCTATGCTCTAAACAAATGACGGATATACTTACAACATTGTGATTGTGATATAGACAAATGTAACAGGAAAAAGTATGCGTCCATAATCCGTCTATAAAACACTAGAAATAGAAGTACTAGAATCTCGTTTTTATCCAATTTTTAAATAATAAAAATAGAAACGATGACCTCTACGCGTGGCTGAAGTAAAATTTAATCGACAGTTGTGGCAGGTATGATTAAAAATTGCGCGTGCAACTTAATACACGTGGGAGATGTGAAATATTTTTTTAGATCCTGACCTGTTCAATGGTGAAGTTATTTTGCAAAGTGATAATTTTCATTACAAATGTCTTAAAGAACATTTGATTTACTACCATCCGTTAAGGAATTATATTGTTCATCTCAAAAACTCATCATCAAACCCTACGTTATTAACTTTCAGACAGAAACTCAACATCAGACCATCTTCATATTATAAATAAGAAGATGATCTTATGATGAGATTCCGAATTCCGATTACCACGCTTGTATGCACATTCAAACCAAATAATAATTAGTATTAAAATTTATACAATTAGAATAGAAATAAATTCAAGTATTTATGTGCATATAACACATATAGTTACCAAATTCTATGGTCTATGCTTTCAAATACAAGAAACTGACTGATGAATACTAATATTAATCTATAAAAGAATCGTGTGGCATTGTACATCTTCTATACTCTCTATACTTCTTTTTACTCATTTACCTGTGTATTAATATCTGGTTATTTTATGCATTTGTTTATTTCTCTATTTACGTACTTACGTACATACTTTCTTCATCAGGATCTTGTGAATGTCGTAAAAAGTAAAACGAATAAAAATTTGATGAGTTTACTTCTTATCAGTGGAGAATTCTAGTCACCACTTTCCAACTCTGAGTTTGTTAAAGAATATAATTGTGACCCTTTAGTTATGACTTATAAGACTGTCGTAAAACTTATATCATCCAAACTCAATCACACAAATTTTACTTGTTGAGAAATTCTATGGTATATCTTCAATTACCATGGTAATATTCTGATCAAAGAGGAGATATGAGATATATGATTACTCCTTCTTTTTTAAAGTCGTTTAGAAGGAGGCAGTTATTTCGAATTTTTAAACACAGAATAGAAAATTCCACAAGAATAATTCTTTAGCTCAATTATCCTTCTGAACCATTAGAAAAGTCTTCAACATCAATAAAAAAAAACCATTCGGCAACAAAAAGAAATTACAAAACAACAAATACAAAAACTTTTACGATACCCTTCCATTCAACATTTCTTTGGCTTCAAACGAAACTTTTTTGTCTGCTATGCCATTCCTCGTATGAAAGTTGTTTTCAAACGACCCGGAAAAGAATCTTTCCACATCATTTAGCGGAAAAAGTAGACGCAAGCAAAATGAATATATATAATTTTCCGGATAAACTAATATATCTCGCTGTCTCGTAAGGGTATAAAATGTATCCTGTTAGCGTTCCCGTAACCGCACTGTTTATGCAACTTATAATCTAACTTATCTAATCAGTAATTAAAACATTGAAGTTATTTAAAAAAAAAAGAGTTTTTCATTTATTACTTACAAATTAAGAAGTGTTTCTATGACCTAATTTATATTAAACATTTTCTTAGTCCAAAGACATTTAAAACACTGCCACTTTGATAAGTTTCCCAAGTTCAAACTTGGAAAAATTATTGATAGTTAACTTCGTTAATGAGAGTTCTTTCTTGTAATTATATATTTCATAAGCCATATTTTGCGACTTTGCCCACAAAAAATTTTTCAACGCAAGTGCAACTGGTAATTTCTCTATTTTGTGCTCTTTCATTAGACACAAGTAATTAGTTCAATGTACAACCCATTATGGCTGACTTACACTCCCTACCCTCGTTGCCCTTCTCTTTTCTCGTATTTTTACAGCTCACTGTTTGGCATGGGCATGGGGAACGACGAACCACCACCATAGGATGATGGGCATAACTTCGAGCCATTAGAGACATCACGATGGAACAAAACCTAAGTTAGTAGCCGGATTAGTACCTATAACCTATGTAAATTAATTGACATTAATTTCCTCACCTCACCTCAGTAGTTTTCGAGTATGGTACGATCGTAGAAATAGGCAGACATACTTATAGCTACTTCTCTTTTAACATTAGATTCGTTTTAGGAATTGCGTAGGCAAACAGAAAAGTACTTAATACATAAAGTTATAAAATTACAGATTGTCATTTCGATTTTAATTTTCAGTATGATATCTGCCAAAACGCTACTTTAATAAAAATCAAATAAACCACATTTTTTTACTTCAATCAAATAATTAAATTTTACGTATTTAGTCGTACTTAACGACTAAATACAGTTAGTTACGATATAGTTATTTGCACGTGACTCGGGTGTTCAAAAAATACAAACAATTCCACAATTGACAATTAAGAAAGCAACAAATAAAATGCATGCTAACCTTACAAGAAAACAAAAGTTATCTGCATAAATGGGCATATATTACGCTTTTAATACATCAAGAACGGTTAATAACAAATAAAAATAACCATTACGAAATTTAATCAAATATCGATCGTTTTTCAGTGTTCTGTTGAAAAATTGCCAATATGGGCCACTAATAGAATCGCCAGTCCCTCCGTCACAAGTAATTTTCTCGAAAAGTACTAGATGTGAAGTGCAAAAAAAACTTTCAAGTTTGTCGTTTAAGATGTCGAACGAAAATTTATTAAGGCCCGATTTCATCATTACAAATTATGTATTTTAATAAAAATATGTAATGTTTTTTCTTTTAGGAAAAGCCATTAAGTTGATTGGTTTCCACCCTTATCACCAAAAGAGTTGAATGGAAAAATGTGAAAAAAATCATGAAAATTGAGTTAGATATTGATGAAATGAAAATGAAATGAATTAATATGAGTGAAAAATTTCCACTGGTTTACTTTTTATAAACAATTTGTTTATTTCCTTTTGACCTTTAAATCACTCATATTATTAAAAAGATTTTCGAACTCCAATATTTTTCATAATATAAGGGAAAATTTTGGCCCGCACTATTTCCAAAAATTTTGAATTTGGCTCAGTTTAAACGCTCCACATTCAGCTCCGCGCATATGCGATACGATACTGGGTTAATGCGTTTAGCGGCGGTAGCGCGGCAGATGAACCCCTTTTAAGCACATAATCGGAGTACGTTATTATTAATATTTAAGTGGGAGACTGATTGCACGGAACACTAATTGTGCGAGTATAGTTTATGTACACCAAATATATTGTTAGATCTGCTGGCTAGTATTAGTTTAGATTGAAATTATAAGTAGCGAAATACTTGTTTGCGTTCTTTTTATCATTAATCATTATAATTTTCCAATTCTTGGTGCATTGGAATTTTCAAGACTTTTAGTTTAAGTTATATTTCTCAACTGTTGCAGTAAAGTTGCAGTATTGTTCCTGTCTACTTAAAACAACAATAACCACATAAAAAGAATGTTTAGACTAGAAATCTGATGATTTTTGTTTTCTATCCTAGAAAGCAGGCTAAAGAAGAAAGCATATTTTGGAAAAATAAGATATCGGTACATCAGAACAAAGAAAAAGTCAAATAAATAAATATTAAAAAAATAAAACTCATATGCACACAAAAAAATCTCCAAAAAAAAGTAGTTTCATGAATATTTGCAACCCTTAGCCTCATTTACGCAATTAATTATTCATTCCTTCTTTTACTCGCGGTAGGAAAACATTTCCGCAACATTAAATGGGAAAAATAGACACAGCAAGAAAGCACTAGGTAAATGAGTATAATGAAAAAAAAAATTTCTGCCAACGCTCTCTAAATTAAATTTTCCTATAGAAAGAAATTTTATTTTATAATAAACTTGAAGGAATATAACAATCACTTTACTTCAAGTTGATAATTGACGGAGTGATTGCGAAAACAGTGAACTATTGAAAGTTGCGTGGAGAAGGAAATTGATTAGAAAACTTTTTGTTTTGAAATAAAATTGATAGTAAGAAAATAAGATTCGTCAGAAAATAAACTCAGTGTTCGAATCAAAATACATGAATTTTAACTTGTGATTTTATGGCATAGATAAAAATAATTCAATAGACCTATTGGAAATATTGTACTTCATACTAAAGATACATTAAATCTAGTTCAGCTAAAAACAGTTTTCCCAAACATATTTACAATCAACATATTATCAAAAAAAAATTATACACTGACGTCATGAGACTCAATGGCACCCGATTTCAAATAATACCTAGATATATTTGATGTCATTTTAAGGTGGAAACATTTTCTCTTTGTGTCGTTTTTTTTATTAAATTTGTTTAAGTAATCTGTGGGTTACATGTGGACAATTATGTAAAGTGATATGAAAGAAATTTCGATGATTTTTTTTATACAAAGCGTTTTAATCGTGATTTTTTTAGATGTAATAAAACATACATTGCGTAAGGAGGACAGCATTTATTTTAGCTTGAAAAAAAAAGTTTAAAATTTCATGACTATTACTTAGCTGTATTAACAATAAAAAACATAATATTTTGTTAGGATAAAAATAAGAACTAAAAACTTGATAAGTACGAGTATGACTCTCCCTAGGTGGATTCCGCACACACTTTGGTACGTAGGAACACGTAAGTCTACAAAAAGGTATATCTATCGCAAACGTAATAAATGTAAATTTTAGAACACAAAGTACTTAATTTATTTGTAAGGAGTTTCAATATAGTATCAATAACTTTGTACGGGACCAACTTCATATCATTGGTTGGTTTGGTTGTTGTTTGGGAGTACAGATAAACCACTCTAACAATTACCACTTCAAAGTTTAAAATTTCATAAACGGATCACAATATCGACAAAATATTCATGATATGCTCACAATATTTAAAATAGCTACTCAACAGTATTCTGTACAGTGGAGAATTCAAACAAAAACAATTCTTATCTCATTTACAAGTTGGGGAGGGGATAAATATTATTTTTTCTAAGATTTTATTTCACAACCTTCTAGGCGTTATAAGAATGTATAACTATGTCAAATTTCAATTTTATCACATTAATAGTTTAGAAGTGAAACGACTGCGACCTACAGATGTTTATAAGTGTTCCTAGTTTGACTACGAATTTTTTAAAAGATGACACTAATTTTTTTTTTCTGAAAGTTTTGCTAAATGAAGATTTGGTTCAATTCTAGAAGCAATTATTTTTTTGTTTCATGTTAATTTCCCTTACTCACTTTTTTATCTGCATCTTTCTGAATTTAATATGTTTTTATTTAATTAAAGTAAATTTTAGTACATGATATAGTACATGTAACATAAAAGCCCCAAATAAAAAACGCATTGACATATCGAATGTGGCGATGAATGGTGTTAGAGTCTTTAACTTTCCATTGGACTAAGGTGTCCTTCAATAAATAAATCGCATTCACGATAGTTTATCTATTATCTACAAGTTCTCGGATACTTTGGCCACCTTACCATAAGAAAATCCTAATGACCCAGAGTAAAACACCCTATTAGGTAGTTTCAAAAGCATAATACCTTATGGCTGGGATAAGATCTGCTTATTGGAACGAAACACATGCGCCTTACAATATGTTCTATATTAGTTGAAAGTGGCAATAAATTTGTACGTCAAAAAATTTAAACCAAGACATCCTATCCTATCCTAATTTAACCTATATTTGTGGGTCATGATCCTAATAATAAAAGGGCAATTAAAGAAAAAATAATAGTAAAAGATTACGTTGATCAATTGAATCATAGATGACCTGATCTTACGGCCCGTTGAGAAATCAATGTTTCTTGCCTTTATACTAACTTCCGACATGAATTAATACATTATTGCTCTTTTTATATTGAACCAGGATATCTCTTATGTTTGAATCAATTTTGCGATTAATTATATTAAAGACGGCAAATTTAAAAAAAACTTGGATAAAAGCGGAATAACAGTGGATATGTACAAAATCTGTCCACAAAATACATTTAACCAGTACGTATATAACGTTTACTACGCGAGTACCGTGCATATTTAGATATACATGAATTTATGTTTGACACATATGAATAATACAAACGGTTTCATTATATTATGCAAATATTTTAGAATATCTCGAATGTTACCGTTAGCATTTACTCATTACTAACTTATAAATATGAACAAATTAATGACAGTGAACGTTCGTCAGAAACAAAAGTTATCGCCTGAAATAGAAAGTGTAATCGATGAATACGTGGTGCAAAAAAAAATATATTTTTATAATATTCTTCCGCACAATCACCTATATGTCCCCTCATGACTTTGTATCGAATATTAAACTATTAAATAAATATGGTTTCATTGAATGAATAATACTTGAGGTTTGTTCTTGGGATGAATTTTCAAAATCAGTAATTACTGTTACTTGTCAATTGATTATAAGGATCATTCAGTTATGGTAAATTTTCATCATCGCCGGTGATAAAGCAACAGTTAAGGATAGCAACAGTCAAGGGTACGTTGCAGTTCTACTGAACTATTTAACAAATAGCTATAAAGTAATATGTGAAGAGATAATTCTTATTTCATTAAGAGCCTCAAGAAGAAACTCTGTCAAACTCTGGATTCCTACTTTGATGCTGCAGTGATACAACCTGTTTCATGTGTGGTAACTCATACCTCTTATGTTGGATGATTTTTTTCATTTTGATGGCCCCAGTAAAGTACAATAAAAAATTGGCTAGAAACTAATGAAACGCCATACAGCACAGTTATCATGAATAAATTTGGATGGTATGGTTCTAATGATTACCTAGTAGTTAAGTCTCTAAATTTTCACACTACTAAGAGTGGTATAAATCGGTCCTATAGCAAAATAAGGTCACAATTATGGAACCATGAGGTAGGGACAGAAATGTTTCACGAAACATGTTAACTTATTTAGTATGGACTCGTTTCACTTGTGTTAATGTAAGCAAAAAATAATAAAATAATAAGTAGGTCAGTACTTACAAGTACATATTAAAGCATGAAACAACTATGTTATGTAAAAGTATATACTAGCCTGACTACGGTGAAGCCAAAAGAATGAATTTAAATCGACGAAAGCATCTACGTTACGTATTTTGAAGCACGCTCTCAAAGAATTCTATAAATATATCAGCCCTTTCATAAATTTTGCTTCTTACACTCCGTCAAAACTGTGGCAATGTTTTTATTATAAAAACATATATCTGGAAATACATTTCTGAAGCTTCCCAGCTAAACAGCATTAATCTTAACATAAAACTATTAAGGAGATAAAATATGTAGTTTCAAACATTTTGCTGTTAGAGAGTAAAGATATAAAATGTGAAAATCGTATAAACTACCCACAGAGTTTCATTTTGCATTTGAATGTAACTTCTGTGTTTGTCGTAACGCTTGCGTATTAGTTTATTAATTTTTCTGTTTCGTATATGAATATTAATTTATTATAATGATGTAAAAATTACCGATAACTCGACGCTCTATTTTAAGCAACAATTAATTTTATTTCTACCGGTACGCCATTAACTATGATAACTGTATACCAATTCGACAATTGTGAGTACCTGAAGAGACAGAAAATATGTTACCAGTATGTTTTATTCTCAATATATTCAATGGAAGTGAATAAAAGTGACTATACTAAAAATCATTTTCAAAGATAAAGTCATAGAATTATATGTAGCCAGCATGCTATCTTACGGCAAAGGAAACTTCAAAATCAGTTTTGTGGTTTCAGATATTAAATTTAAAAATTCAGAAATTACAATTTCAACGCTTCATGTTAAAATTCAATATAAAGGAGCATTACAAAATTTCCTAAAATTATCGCAAATGTTTATAACATGGCGACTAAAATTATTGCTTGAGTTAACCTAAACATACCCGAAAAGTGCGACTCTTGCTAACGTATCCAGGCTTTCGTTCCTTCATCATCACAATGCATCACAAGTCATCACTAATGTGGATTTTTCAGTTCAATGAATATTAAATTATGCCTAATATAATTTAATAGAGGTTAAAGATCTATTATAGTGAATATTTAAAAAACTATGACATCCAGAACCACCGTTATAGTTTTTCTAGAAGCATTGCGTAGTCTCCTAAAATTCTGTTTTTTATAACTTTAAATTCAGTAGGAAATAAGGGGAAGGAACAATTTCAAAAAAATTGTATACCCTAATGATGACTACCATTTCATTCATTATACCTTTCAAATAATATATGAAAATTAAAACAAATTCGAATACTGAAGTTGGCAATCCAATTTCTGTATAAATGTTTTTAAATGTTAGCTACTGGGATACACGTGGGTTAATATGCTTTATACTATATCAAATTTCAAGTTTCTACGTCAAGTGGTTTTTGAGAAAAGCGGCTACGAGAGATACATGAGCAATCGTATAATGTTTTCTTTTGAAGTTATACTTCTTTAGACCCATTATGAAAAAAATTATGAAAGTGAAATTTTAAGATACGCACGCGCGATGCAACAAAAATCAACAAGATGAAGTTTCTCATTAAACATGCGCGTGGTGATTGATACTATCTTCATGTTACTTATTGAGGTATTTATAAACACACAACCAGTGTTATCTATTGGTACAAATCTAAGTTATATCTGTACTTTTAAATAATATTTTTTTGCAAATGAAATTAAATAGTGGTCCATACAAAATAAAATATTTATTTTTTGTGAATGCTTGTAACAGAAATAGTGTTTATAAGCTTTTTAAAATATGTTTTAAATATATTTCTCTAAGTAAGGTCAAGTTTTGATATGTATTCATTTGGATTATAAATTATTTAAATTTGAATTCAGATTTCACCGGCTGTATTTATAATCGCGCTCCAGTCCTTTTATTATTTTATTTCCGGTAATTATTTGCGTGCTAAATAAATTTAATCATGTATTGTGCCAAAGACGTATAACTTCTAATGCGTATATTTAAGAAAACACACCATTTTTTTCCTTTTAAGGTAAGGAACCTTCAAAGATAAATACAATCTAAATACGATCTAATCACCATTTAACTTTGCCATCAAACTTACATAAATACATTATTCTTATCAATTGGTAATTAAACTTTGCTCTGAAAGAAATGATTCGTTTTAATTCTTCTTTTATTTTAATTCTGAAAAAAGTTTATTTTAGAATAAACTATTTTTACAACTACTTACTTCCATTAATTTACATAATTTCCATTATAGTGATATTTACCCTGTCGGATATATGCATAAGTATATTAGAATTATATTGAAATAATTATTTGTAATTAAATACTTCGACAATATTTTATTATATTAGATAAGATTACCCTACAAGGATACTACGATTCTCCGATGACTTATAAACACGTATAAAAATGTTTTTTCTTATTTTTAGAGTTCCGTACCTCAAAAGAAAAAAGAAACCCTTATAGGATCATTTCGTTGTCCATCTGTCGGTATATCAAGATCTTTTTTGGGAGACCCAGGTATGCGTGGAGGTATCAAGTTGAAATTAAAATATAATACAGATATTTAGGTTTACTCGAAATGACCTAGTTCTAAAAAAATTAATCTCCCAAGTCAACGCAATCAAAAAAGATCCTAAAAATACATTCCTTTAAGCCGCCTATTCGCTCACTCGACACAGCAACACTCGCAAATACTCGCAAATAAATCGAGACTTGCAAATAAATCAAAACCTATATAGTGCACAAATTGTTAATTTGTAGTAATAATACAACATAATTTTTTTTAATATGCATCCATGAAGGATATAACAGCGAATATAGTTTCGTTTTAAAAAATTAAAATTGTATAAATATATTACGTAATATTAAATGTTGATAAATGACTATATATGTCCAGAAACTTCGTAATAACACTCGTACTTGACACGTTTTTTTTTGGTATTTTAATACAAAAGCGAATTATTTTTAGTACTTTCTACTTCTGATATTATTTTACAATTAACATCTTTATATCTGAATCTAAACCAACACATAAAACAGAAAACATTGTTTGTTTGATTGTCCGGGCTAAGCTTTGAAATACATGTTCGATTTCAAAAATTCTGTTTTTCTGAAATTATACTACCTATAAAGCATATAATTTTAGGAAGATCATAGGTCTTGTATCGCCATACTAAAATTCATATGGACAGAGAAGTGTTATAAAATATAAATCTAATTCGAGAAGAACTGTTAACGGTGCAAGTTAGAGAGAGACTGGCTTATTTATTTGATCGTCCCGAGTATTTCCGTCAATGTACTCCAGACCCCAATGACCAAGGTCGTGTGGCGAACAGAGCCTAGTGCCTTTAGTGACCTCAGGGGAGAGATCAACATATTCACACAAGTAAAACCGCAGGGCATAGCTAATGACCACATAAAATGAGTTTCAAAACTTGACTTATTAGATAACATTGGTAAATAAATTGTTATTCCATAGCTTCACTAATTATAACGTTTGCATCTCCTTACTGAATTAAAAACAAATCACTGTAATAATTTTGAGAAATTTCAGTTTTCCAGTTCCTTAGCCCACGTAATAAGCTTTTACTATGACAATACCAATAAATGAGTTTCAATTAATTTGTGAAATATTGAAGAAATTATAAGTTTTCGGCTTTTTGCCATTCGTTTACGGAACCCCGAAATTTTAAGGAAGCCGCGCGTAATAACCTTCCTCACACTAAAATAAAACTTGTGTAGATACTGCAGCGCATCATTTTCATATGTTTGTTGTTACTTCAAAGTTTAAGCGGAAAAACTTTTTTGCATCATCGAACGGAAAAAACCGACGCATGCAAAACAAAAATAAACAGTCTCCCCACAAAAAGCTCTTTATCACACTTCCGCCTCGTGAGTAAACAGCGTGTTTAATAATATATTAATAAGCAGGTGACTAACTCCCTTTAATGGTGTGAGCGGAGCCCAATTTTGAGTATATGGAGATTTATGTATTTAAAGGTGAATGTGTCGCTGTGACGCTTGTCAATTACAGTGCTCTTACATTAATATTATGTTATGCTTCGAGTTAGTTTTTAATTACTTGGAAGCATTATCGTATCTTCATTCACATGACATAAAAAATGTAATTACAGACTCATTTAGCCGTATCGAGTTGTGTTGATTATTTTAACAATTCATTCTAATTCTCTTAATTAAAACGGTTAAAACGCCAAACATTAAATTTTAACTTAAAATTTCCATTGGCAGGACTTTAGTAAAATTAATTAAATATATATTCAAAATAAATGCAGGGTTGGTCACCGTCGTTATTAAAATCAATATATCATGGAAATTTCGTAAAATATTAGTAATTAATAGCGAAATTTCATTGAGGTGCTATCTTTTTTTATTTACCAATTTTTTCCCCTTAGTTTAACGGTGTCGTAATTATTTTATATTGGGAGAGAATAATGATGTTCATAGTCGTGTATTATGTTTATTCTTCAAATCCATAATATATTGAGAAACAGGCAAAATTATTAACGATATGCTATTTACACGCCTATTAAAACATAGTTCATTATTCAAGAAATAGCCAATATATATTTCGTAGTTTTAATAATTTTTATGCATAAACAAACTGATTTTTACGTTCATGTCTTAGAATTTTAGGAGAAATAGACAAAGATATTTTTTTTTTACAAAATATAATTCACTATTTTATAAAAGCCAATTTCTTATCGCGTGATAGAGAAAAATCTGAGGTAGTGCTACAAAAATGTGTGTCTAAAGTAACGCCACAGTAACAGGGACAACAAGCGATACAGAAGATTTGAACAGGAAAATTTGCGTTCTTCACATCAAGTTTTTTTAGCGTTATTTTTTGCTGATAGTAAATTAATTTTTAAGTAATATGCGATAGTAAATAAAAAATTCTGATTCCATTGACCTAATTAAATTTCTATTTGTCGCCATTATTTTCAAAATTTAGAAGTTTTCCTTCAAAAGCTTGGCCTCATCTTCGATATATTTTATTCAATCTTCGATTTTTTCTAATATAAAACGATTTATTATTTCTTTAGGTGTTCTTGCCACTTTTCTTCTAATTTATTTAACTAAAATATTATTGTTCAGCTCCCTTAAGTCAAAGGAAAGTAACAAAATTTTAAATTTGTATAAACATTTCATAATGATTCTCTACATCAAACTGAATATATTTGAAGCGTGCATTTGCAACAATATTTAGATTGTTTTTGAGGAGAATTGCAATTTTGACAATTATTTTTTTGGAAGCGGGAAAGAATCATATGGAAACGTAAAAAAGTTTCCTAATATTTTCTACACACTTTGATGCACATAATCTCTGATTATGAGTCAAAGATATGTTCTTGTTACGTTCCGTATATGCACACACACACACACACACACAAACACACACACATATATATATATAAATATATACATATATATATATATATATATATATATATATATATATATGTATGTATGTAAAATTGAGTGTGAAGCGTGTTACTCTAAAACAATGTAAATTGTTTTCATTGCAATAAACAATCGACCAAAATTTGTAAGAGTGCATACGACAAAAGACAGCCGTAGCAGCTTTTTATAATATTTAAATGATCCATATGCTGAATTCTAGGCAGCTAATTTTTTTAGGAACTAAAACAATCGAAATACAAATTAGACTAGTGTAGTGACTCTCAAATCGCCAACCAGCGGACATACAGTCAGATTTTTGTAATATATAAGCATACCTTATAAGAATAATTTATCTAGAAACTTAGGCATAATTACACATCCAGGCAATGTGAGCGGCGGTAGTGAGACATAAAGATAAGGCAAGCAGCGCTAATGAGACCCATCCCTTTTTTACCTACCCATTCCCATACCCTCGCTTATCTTCATACACACTGCTATTTTTACGCTGTTCCAATTGTTACACTTAAGATAATAATTTTTCCACTCAATCCTTGTCTTCTAAGTTCACTTTTCTAATTCACTCTTTTTATTATGATTTTTTAATTTCCTACTCTTTCTCTATATTCAACTAGCCCAAAATATCTACAATTTTTTGGTCTTTACGATGATATACTTTTGACATCGTATACTCATTTAGTGCCTACACTTTTAAATACATAATGTGAGAATTTTTTGCATTTTTTCATTTAAACATAGAAGCGTTCACGTTTCAAATCAATTCTTTTTATGATGATTTTATAATTTTCTACTCTTTCTCTGTATTCAACGTGCCCAAAATATCTTGAATTTTTCGGTCTTTACAATAATACAATATCGACGTTGTATACTCATTTAATATCTGCATTTTAATTATATCATATAAGAATTTGTTTGTATTTTTCCATTATTTTTATTTAAAATTTTTCACAGTTTTATAAATTCACAAATTCTTGTGATTTACATATTTTTTCAGTAATACACTACATTTACAAAACGCATTGTCGAACTGTCTTTCTCTGTCATCACCTATAACTCAACTTGATGGATTTTGCTGCTGTTTACAGTTTTGAACCAATTGTTTAATCTTATATTTTTTATAGAATTTTACACCTCAAAAGAAAAATGGAGCTCCTACAAGGTTATTACTATACATTTATAGCCGCGTTTTTCAGAAAACCATTGTTGTAGAAACTTAAAATTTGGCTTGGTGAGAAAGTGCATTAACTCGCGTATCACAATGGAGGTAACATTAAAAATGTTTATATGACAATTTTAGAGGAGGTAAATGAAATACTTAAATTGTTTGTAGTATGTTGCAGGATATCGTTTAAAAACTCTAGTTATAAGGATTTCAAAAATATTTTTTCATAATCACAACACTATTTGTTCAGAGATATACACAGAAATATGTAAAAGATACGTTCCTCACTTTCAGAGACAAGTGAACAAAAATTATGAAAAAATATTGTTTTTAGAAACATGCACGTATTTTCCAAATAAATTTCTTTAGAATACGGGATAACTATAAGGATGATTCTCGATATAATTTTTTTGAGATATTCACCATGACACATATCTCTTGTACGTAATTTCTTTCGATGTCAATAAATATTTATTGCGCTGGGAAGTCAATGTTGATGATATTATGATAATTAAGCTAATTGCTCTTTACGTCAATGACACCTCAAATACTTTACGTAGGCTTCTGAAAATCTGGTTTCTTCTTAATTTTAGGTTCAACAGTTTTCACGTGAATATCGCTTGATTCTATTTCTAGCAATAAAGCTAGGAACATTTTTGCCACGTTCATAATTTTATTATATTTAAACTCTCAAATCATAAATTAATTATTGATTTATTCATTTAGGTTTCATATAATTGATTTTTGAATCAAGAATTATTGTTTGTTTAAATTTTCCAATAATCTTATGTCTGACAAATAATATGACTAAATGAAAAATGTTTTATAATATAATTATTAAACTAAAAAAATATTTCATTACACCCACTCGATTGAATGAGCGAATAAAAAATATTTACAGAAACTTGAAAAAAACCTTGAACACATAGGAAGGTGGGCTAATAATTGTTTTCCTTAATTACATTTTACAGCTATCTATTGGTTAAAAACAATTTCATGGACAAGTGATGAATGTGAAGCCCTAAGCCTAGCCTGACTGCTGTTCACCGAGAACGGACGAAAGCTAACATTTTTATTTCTCTTCTTTTATAGTTCTGGTCATTTAAGATATACTTATTTATTTTAATTGCACTTTGACAAGCATGCCTTTATTAGATACTATTCATTCACTACAAAGTTTTAGCTCTCATGAAAACTTTTCTCCGCTTTATTCCACTTCACTAATTACACACGTTTTCAATCTTTTATATTCTTCTATCACAGACACAGACCTTTTAAAGTTGGATAAAAATAAACGCTGACGTTACAAATCTAAAAACCTCTACGTGGTTTAAGCGGGCACTGAAATAAAACTGTTACGTCTGCAGCGATCCTTAGATATTTATGTTTTCTTTTTCTTCTAAAGTTATGGTGGAAAATTATTTCCACATCATTTGACATGAAACATAAATGCGAGTAAACAAATAATAGTTTGTAGGAAATTGTGCAGAAATTGATTTTTTTTACCGTATGAGTAACCGAACTTTCTCAAGTTATTACCTTGATGTACTGTATCAAAACAAATAACATCTCAAATATGAGAATTGGAAAAGAAAATGGAAAAAAATTATTGATAGCAAGACCTATAGCAGGAGTTCCCAACCAGGGGGGCGCGCCTCCCAAGGGGGGCATGGAGAGATGCCAAGGGGGGTGGAAATCCTTTGCATTTTAAAAAGAAAAAACAAAAAATATACAAACAACATTAACAAATAACATTACAATGTAATGTTTAATTTACATGCATAAAATTAATGAAATTAAATATCATATTCACTATTATTACCACAAACTTGCGAAAAATTTGACGTTTTGGTTTACATTTTTTGTTGAGAATTCAGTTTGAATGTGTAAAATTATTGTGTCTCACTGTTAAAAGGTTAGTTTGTGTATTTACAAACTTCAGTTACAATTTTTATTTAATTTACTAAATCAAAGGGGAGGCATGAAAATATAATTTATAGTCCGGGGAGCCTCAACAAAAAAAAGGTTGGGAAACCATTACTTGTATTAAAAAATAGTCTTTATTCAGTAAGTTTAACAGATTTATTTTTCTCTGTAAAAATCTACTAGCTTTCATTGAAAGTGAGTATTGCAAACGTGAACTAATATGCAAAGTAAAATTAGGTATCAAAGAATAAAAAAGATGCAAGTAGTTGCTAAGCTTCACAACTTCCAAATTCCTTTCTAAAAGTACGAAATTCATCATAATCACTACCGAAATGATCGTAAAATGTTGGCAATAAATCATAAGGTAGACTGACCTACCATAAAATTTAGATCATTTCCACCACGGGATACGGAATTGCGTATTCCGTTTGCGGAAATGTCCAATGGGAAGCCTATTTACGCATTACAGAATTCGGTCACTTCCCAAACGGGTAGTCAGCATTAAAGCTTAGTCTCAGCTCGATCTGAATAGTCTCATGTCGACTAACAATCATTTGCTAATATTTACAATGACCACAATTGGCTGATATGATTATAGTTGTTGATTTCCAAATCGCATGAAATCTATGCTTTGGTCAACGCACTTAAAGCTTGCAATTGGAATCACATTTCCGGATGGACAGGATCTTGTAAATCTTAATGTTTTTGAATATCAAAATGCGTACGTTTTTTCATACATGTATTTTTTTTATTCAGTTCATTTTCGTTGTTGCTCCTATGCTTATGTATTTCAAAATCTTGACTTAGGTTGTCTTAAATTTTAATATAACGAATATATACTGAGTATTAAAACCGATTTACTGGCTACTGGTATTAAAATATGGCATATCGAAATAAATACAGTTAAAATGTAATTTTAACATAATAGTGAGCCCTGAACGAATGTGGTTTACATTCGTTGAGGAATAGCTTTCATCGCTATTAATCTCTGAGAGACTTTGAAATAAGGACCGTATCTTTCTATCATTGAAAATATTATTGATCATATTGATACCTAATCCTGTCATTTTACCAATCATTGCACTGGTTAATTTATAATAAAAAGATGAATGAATTTTCCTTTATACCGTCATTTAGTTAAAAGTTTATTATTTCATAAGAGATGCTAGACTTTTTAAAGGATTTTGAATGTGTTCTGGACGACTTATTTGGCATACGACATAAATAAAAATACTCATCCTTAATGAAGTCTTTTGGAACACACTAATAGTTACCCCTAAAATGTAGTTAAGGGCAATGCAATAAGGAATTTAATTAATTACTCAGATACATGAACACAGATTGCCATTTTTGTATTTTTTAATTTTTATAGAATCAACCACATATTTTAAGACCGTTAATCTCCTTCTTTTAATTATTCCCCTAACATTCAGTTTGTTTCAATAATTTCAAAATAACTTCACCAGAATCCTAATCCATAGCCTGCTTCCGTCTGCAAATTTAACACAGTTTACTAAAGCTCGACTTTCCTTCTGAATCGTTGCAAATATTATCCAACATCAACAAAAATAACCTTTTGTCACCAAAAAAAAAGAAATTTCAAAACGACAAATACAAAAATCTTGAAGCTACTCGTGCATAAAACTTTATCTTGGCTTTAAACTAAACTTTTCTGAGAAAAATAGATTAAGGCTATGTAAAAACATAAAATTGTTTCAAGTAAACTAATTTATTTCGCTTTCTTCGTGGGAATATGAAGCATAAAATTAACTAATGCATACAGTTGATGTATTATTGTACTCGTAAGCGTTCAGTTTAGGGAAATCATTATTATAATAACTGGCGTAATAAAGTTCTTTGTACAAAAGATATTTTCATCATCATTATAATAAAAATTTATGCTATAAACTGATTTATGTCAAATATTTTACTAGACTAAACTGAATTTAATTTGGAAGAACTTAAAATTTCCTAGATATTTTTGAATATTTTTAAGTGCTAGAACATACGAAATGTAATACTTCATTACTCTACCAAATTTTAAATATTCATATCAAATGATTCTTGAGAAATGTAGCCATAACTGACGAAAAGATGGACGGATATGTAAATCATATTATAAGAGCTCCAATATTGGTTTTTCTTTGACGGACGAAACTATGATAATGTGTTACAATTAAAGTATTTTTTCCAAATTTTTCCAACCAGTTATTTTTCCTGCCTATATACACGTATAAAAATAGATTTTACCGATTTTCAAAATCTTACCTCTTTATAGATATTGTTAGGCGATTGTATGCAGTTATTATGGTGAAAATAATACGGCATATAATGGAGACGTGTAGTTGGATCAGTTGCGCAGTAAACATTTATTTTGCAGAATTTTGACAATAGCTCTCGTAGTATTCGTGGTTTTTAATTATTACCTTATAGCGTTGTTTTATTTCAAATATCTTTTTTTGAGCTTCGAAAATAGTTTTGGTTTTCACATATTTTTACAATAAAGGATAACTTTAAAAATTAAATTATTATATCATTTTAATAAACATATTCATAGTTTGCCCTATATACGCTATATACGCGAATGAAGACGCAAAATTGTATCTACCGTAACATGATATTTTTTTTTTCCTATTTGAATAATACATTTAGTCGTGATTCCTTTCTTTAAATATAATGTTATTTACTCAAAAGAATCATGCACTTTAACATCGGTAACACTATTTATTATGAATATAACAAGAAACATTTTTATCGCATATTCATCGTACGTCATTCAAACTACTACATAAAGTTATAATATTTAAAACTTTCAAAGTTTACAAAAACAAAGTTTACTTTATTTCACCTTATTACGGAATAGATTTGCTTATAATTTTATGAAGTTTTGAAATAATTTGTACATACCTATTGTCTTACCGGTTTAAGCAAGTCGTACGTTGATTTGTTTAATACTTATGAGGGAGAATCTAAGTGTTGTTTTTCTTGGGGTTTACAGCATACAAAATTATATTATGTTTCTATCAACAGCAATTATTTTGTTGTGATTTAATAATGAATTGCAATGCATAGAATAAACAACTTACTTACTTTTTTATACTGACGAAACCTAATTTACAAAAAAAGTCTATAACTTCACGACTACAGCTATTTTTGGTATAACAACGTCCACCCGTCACTAAAAAATAGAGCTATAAAACCCGTGTCTAAACAAAAAACCGTGTTTTTTCTTCGCTAGAAGTTTCAGCTACCTCGAAGAAATGTATTTTCCGTAGTTTTTTATAAAAGAGTAGCAATTTTGTTGTATTTTTAGGCTGCGTATTCTTTTCCGTTGACACTTTTAATTCCTTTGCCTTTTTTTTATTCAGTGTAACATTCATTGTGACATTGAATGTGATAAAAAGGGAAAAGTGTCGTTGAATTGGATAATCTAACGCAAAACTCCTATTTCACCATATACATGTTTTCTGCATGGATATTGGAGATATCTTTTCGATTCACCTATCGCTTGGTTTATCTCACTAAGCTCTTTTGACAAAAGGTAATAAGTTTAGTTGCCTGTACGGATTGTGTAAAAGTAGTAAAACCACAAATTATTAAAAAAAATCAACGATAAAATGACGTTTTTTGTGATTTAATTTTATTAAATGTAATACATAATGGTAATGATTATATTAAATTTAGGTAATTTATATAATTATCGATCACAAAAATCATCTAATCTCTTAATGACGAACATAGACATATGATTCCTTTGTGGCACAGTACCTTTCGAATGATATAATTTTCATTCTCCTCCTGTATTTACGTATTAATATATATATATATATATATATATATATATATATATATATATATAAATGTACACACACACACATATATATTACAAATCTCATACTCAAGGGAGTATCAATATTAATCCCGTTTGAAATAATATATTGCTGACGTCTGGTTTTCTATTGATTGTAGGTCTGGGGACCCCTTTTGGAAAAACTTTAACTTCCGTCAATTAAACAGATGGGGGATATAGCAATAATAAGTATGAATATGTATATACATACATATAAACATATACCGTTTGACTTAGTATTTTTATTCATTGTGCTTGTGGGTGCATACAAAACCAAAATCTGTGCCGTTTTCCAGATTGGCATGCTTTTAAAGTTCAAATTTAGGTATGACAAAAGACATCAAGAAAACTTATTGGATTCAAAACAGATAAGTTTCAACATTGTTTTCAGTATAACCGGATTATTGCGCTGAAACATTGATTTCAGTAATGCCAAGTTATTTAATAAATTCTCATTTCAAAAAGTCTTCAGTTCAGTTTCAAAATCTCTATTTTGAAAACTCAAAACGGTAGGAAATTATGTGACAATATGAAAAACTCGTGGTTAATGAGTTAAATTTATAATTTATATATTGTAAATTAAATTAAAATTGTTTCTTCTGTTTATCAATTTTATTGAATTTATTAACTCTCGTATTATGTAACAATATGAAAAAGACGTGATTTATTAGAGAAATGTATAATACATAATCTTTTTCTGTTTATTATCACACATCAAGAATCCATACATTAGGAATTTTGTCGAAATACCGTTACAATTTTTTCTTTTTTGCGAGATGTTTTTAAAATATAGCTGTGCTCCACAATACCACCCGCAAAAAATTATTTTATTTCTGGTTCTCACTTAACGCATTCACTCCGTTCGCCAAATGTTGTCCATTGTCGAGGTGGGAATACTTGGGATGATAAATCAGTAAATAAGCCGGCGTCTCTCCATCTTGCACTATTAACTTACTGTTCCTGCTTCATTCTCAAGTTCCATCATTCTCTATCTTCTAAACTTTAAAATATCTATATTGCAATATACAATACAAAAAAGTTATACAGATGATTTAAAACGATAAATCAAAACCGGAGTTGATTTCTCACAGTTCTACATATTCTTGACTGATTACCTTAATTTTTGTTTAATTGATTGGTTAACTATTAGAAAAGCAGTTTATTGATCTACCCACTGATTGTTAAAATGTAGTTTACTTTTCATACATTTTTGTTTAAATCATTCTTTTTCATATTCGGTGGCTATTCACGACCACCGTTCTTTGCATATCTTTTATCGCTTCCCTTTACTCTATGCTGTGCTTAATTTTGGTTTTTAATTTTTTTTTTACAAATAAGAAAAACACAATGTATAAAGATTTTTGGTTTTACTAACCATTTTAGACTCATAAATGACAAATTTCATTTTGACATTTCATTTCTTTCAGGAAAAATCGAAATTTTAATATTTTCACGCTTTCTTATACCGGGCCATATGTTGAATATATTTGACGTTAATTTTGTAGAAATTCATTATTCACAATTGAGTGGAACTAAGTGATGTAGTATTATTTCTACTTTCCTTAAGTTCTTTACCACGACCTTGGTTTCGTTGTATTACAACATCTTCAAGTGGGCAATTAGCAAAGATCTTTGCTAATTGTACATCTGAAGATGTTGTAGGTCCTGGTAGAGAATTTAAATAAAGTGGTAATAATACTATATCAAGTAGTTTCATTTAATTGTGACAAGGTTATATATTACGATAAAAATATTGTTTTAAAATTTTTACTTTTTCGACTACTGAAGTCCACTGCTGAAGCAATTGTATGTCTAACATCATTCTTAACTTGAGGTTAGAGTAATTAATTTGGTTTTCCACAACTAATTAATAATACATTTCGAAACAACAATCGGTTATTTTAACTCGTGACTGTAATTATTAAAAAGGCAATAGCTATCATTTATACGTACCCAATCATATGGGAAAAATCTAAATATTTTCGATGAATTGTCTATTATATTGGTGATGTTTATTCTCAGTAATGAAAAAGTTTGTTTACCAGAGAATTCCAAAAAATGTTACCCCATCTTGGTTCAAAGTCATTAGAAAAATTTAAAAAAAGTTTTACATAGAGTTAAAAGAAAATCTCACGCCCCTGTCTCTTTAAAAACACCTATTATTTTCCCTTTTTGCTTACCCTCTCTGAGTGTTTGAAGTGTCAACAGCCGTACACTTTATTTAATGGCGTTGAGAATACATCAACAAAGAGAGGCGTGGGCGTTAAAATGAAGGTGGGTGTCCTAGCATCATGTTTGTTTTTTAGTAGAATACACTTATCTTTTGGTACAGTATTAAATCTGAATTTAAATCGACAGTCAATGTTGAATTTGTTAGCAGACGAAATAATTTTTTATTGAAACTATAATTATGGCAGCACAAAAAACCATATCATTGAGAAGTTGACGTTTTTTGTCGTAAGCTGTGAAGAAAGAACATAAATACTAGTAAAATTTAAACTAGCAAAGTTCTGTTCATATTTTGAATTATATAAAAGTTTAAATATTTAATACGGCTAAATAATTTTATTAAACGATTTACAAACAGTATTATTAATAATTATTTAAGTATAATGCCTAACATATCTTTTCCAGCCGTAAAAATAAAGTAAGTTTCTTAAAAACTTTTAAATTTATATAGCATAACTATATACCCTTTTTATAGTTCGATTACATCAAAATAAAATAAACCTATTAGGTTCAAATAGAAATTGCACTAAAAGGGTCCGTACACATCTAAACACATATAAACTTTTAAACTACATATACACACATAATCGGTCTTAAACTAAATAGTTATAGTTTATTAACTTACCGCTGCATATAAAATTATAAGGATTCCATTTTCGCCATTTGGTTAAGGAATTCTAAAAATTTTCAATTGGATAAGGTTTGTAAGTTTTATGAGAAGAGTTGCTACGTATATTCAGGCATAAACTAATATTTTGATGCATACAACCAAGAGAAAGACGGTAGTTCATGTGTCCATAGTGCTTGTTTACGAAAGCATGATATTTGTGAGGTTTTGAGTACGCCTTTTTTAATGGATGAGGTTGGAAAAAATTTTCTGGATGAAAAAAAATTTGATTTCGCATCGCTAGTTATTGTAGCAGGGCAACCAAATCTTGGTATCCCGGCCGAGTATCCTCACTACCGATTTGTTGGTAATATTTTCCGTAACTACCTTCTCAAGGCATATAATAGTTTTGGTCGATAATCATGATTAAAAATCGATCGGCGCACGGTATACTGGTAGTGCCCTGATTACATAAATATGAATATATTTTAAATTGATCAATTGGCAAGAAACTCGAAATAGCACTTGGGATGTGACGATGCATTTTGCTTTTTTAGTAGGGTACACATGCTTCAATCTATTTTACGTCCATGTTTATAGAAGACCCAGTTAATTTCTGTACCACCGTTTTACACTTTGTTCGAATATCGAAATCCATGTACGATGTATGGATTTACAATCGGCTCATTGATACTTCTCTGATATATACGGATGAATATCCGGTATTGACACTTTACAACAAAACTTGCACTCAGTTTTAGGTAGAGTAACTTGCTCGAAAGGTAAATTATTTTAGTTGAGCTGTTTATCCTATTTAACTCTATTATATGTGTCTCGTATATTTAATTGAATTCGAGTGTCGCAGAACTTGATATCGTTTCTACTTAGCTAAGAGTATCAGTGACGATGATTTTTTGGTTCGCTGATATGGCATATATCGACGATGAATTTGGAGATGAAAAGCAGCTGCTTTGATCTTCGTGGTGTTTCGGTGAATGTTTGTGAATTGTTGAAGACGTAAGTGAGCATCTTATAATAGTTGATAGTAATAATTTAATGTCCTTTAAACACATGTACGTAGCCACCAATTTACGATCGTCGGTAATGTTTGGTGAACAAATTATATTTAGGGAAGTAGCCGAAATTGCCACTTCTCGTTGATTAATTGCTCCTGTTTGGTGCGAAAAGGTTAAATGCGTCGGTAATAAAACAAAAGGTATGTTGTCCTAGGTGAGAACGTGTAAAACTGACTTTTTCATGCTGCTTTAGATGCTTCAAACGCTTGACCCGGTGTCGGTGTCCTAACAAACGATGTTTTGTGTCGCTTCTTAGCATTTTGCACATATGTATTCAATCGCGCTTGTAGCGATGCAACTTTGGAGACGTTTTCTCAGGAGTTATTGATCATACCGAGAAAACGTAAAAGTCCATTGATTGTTTTGGTTTGGGAAATCGATGGTGGCGTTAATTCTTTCTACCGGTGGCTTATACCGTGCTGGTAGGTAATATCCGAGAAATGTTCCTCCATATTAGCGAAATTGCATTACAAGTTTTTTATAATAATACCATATCCTTCAGCATTTCGAGATATAGACGTCATTCGGATGAAATCTAAAAGTTTGGACGGCCTTTTTAGACCTAGATAGATTTTTGGAAATTCAAAATGGTCAAACGGCCTAGTAATCTGTGTCTTTTTGGTGTTGCCTTCAGATAATCGGTGTCTTTTTGGTGTAGACTTCAATTTAGATATATTGTATAATGATTATGACTGAACATGGATTTATTGGCAAGTTGCTTCATGGTACAGGGTAGTAGTCAGCTTTTGTGATCGAATTAAGCTTTTTGTAGTCACACAAACTAGTAGGTCACCATTATTTTTGGGTACAGTTTAGAGTGCTGACGAGCAGGTGTTTTTATTTGGACTCCATTGATCCTATTTAATAATGTTCTCGAAATCCTATTTTATTAGCTCGTAGCGACGTGGTATTAGTGATTTGTTTTGATAATATAAGGGAGGTCAAGTTGCTTTGATGACGTGCTCCATTCGATCCTTAATGAATTTTGTCAGTATGTGGTGGCGTAACTCTTGCACTTAAATACCTCTAATTATAAGCATATTTATTTTACGGCAAAGCTCACGGAACTTTTAATTAGGCATGTGTCGTGCGTTTTCTTGCAGCAGTCCCGAAATATTTTACAATATTGCGATGAATATAGTGGATTCGTGGCTCTACGAACGGGGCGAGGATTGGTAGTGGTAGTTGGTTATAAGTAGCGGTAGCTAGTACTGCCTAGAAGCCGAACTACAGTCTAGCCGGTATTTACAGTATTGCCATAGAAGCCCCAACAACTTGCGATATTGTTTTCGGCACCATTATATAGACTGATCGGTTGGTGTTCTTAACACTGAATCACAACTAAAACGAGTACTAAGGAACACAACTAAAACGAGTACTAATGCTAATATTTGACTTAAAATGGGATATAGGTATGCGATATAAAATACTGAATTGCAGTTAACTGAAATAACTTTGCATTGAAGTAACTTTGCATGCCTTTTATACGCTGTAATTCAATACTCAAGATAGAGACGGTAATAAACGATGTTTGGGATAGCGTTGCGACAGAGACGAAAAGCTGTTAAGCTATAGCTCAATAGAGTATATGAAATTCTAAACATAACCGTGCCGAGTTACTAAAACTAAAACTAAAACTAAAACATAACCGTGCCGAGTCCTGAGTATCTTTTTACTCGCCAATCACTGTAGGACTTAGATAAAATGGAGTTCCCGCACGCTGAATTGGTTGATATCGCGGCGTGTCATACCTAGCGCGATATAGACTGGTAACTATCGTTCACCGCGTGCTGACTTCATCTTCACACAAACTTTACTTAGATTTCTATTATTGTATTGCATTTATACAAATAGTGTTGTATTTTATTATTTGAGAATACTTTACTATAGTGTCTTTGATTCTATTTGGTAAGTCTGTGCAGCTGCAGGTTTTTCATTATCATGTAATATTGTAATTTCTTAATACTGGATATAAAATAAAATTTACTCCATAGAATATGTGTGAAATATATATATATATATATATATATATGTGTATATATATATATATATATATATATATATATACATATATATATACATATATATATATATATATATATATATATATATGTATATTTTTATATTTATATATATATATATATATATATTTTTAGGGATACAAAAGTAAGGAAAATTATCTAGGAACAAAGTTGTTATCAGTCAAAGAATTGATAAACAAAGGAATGACATACTATTTGTCAAAAATAGACGTCTCATTTGTAATAAATTACATGAATTTGTAGCTACGGCTTATACGGCTGGAGGAGTCTACAAGTTCAACACAAGGGCAATTGGCTGCTTATTGACGTGAAAAACAGGAAATGTATGCCACAGAATACTTCGGCACATCAACAGTGATGATCTTAACAAAATGAACGAAGGTCCGTACTTGGAATATCGTGCAAGGGCAAGTTTTATATTACTAAAGAAAATTGTGAGGTATGCTGCGAAGCAAAACAAGCTCGATTACATTTACCCATATCAGTGCAAGAGGTACAGCAGTGCTTGATAAGGTGCATGTAGGTTTTTATGGCCCTACAAAATTAAAATCTATCGGTGGTTTGAAATATTTCTTATTATTTGCTAATGAATTTAGTCGACTAGTATTCGTCAACTCCTTAAAAACTGGTAATTAATCATGATAATTTTAAACAGTTTCCAAAATTAATTTAAGGTTAAAGTGGCAATAATATCAAGATGTTAAAGCTAGATGATTGTTTAGAATTTTGTAATAGGGCATTTGAGAATTAATTGACAGATGCAACAATTATATATAAAAAAATTATATATAAAACATACACACCAGGAGAAAAGTAACCTATGTAAATGACTTAACGGATACATTTTAGAAAAAATTAAAAGCTTTTTGATTTACGTAAGTTAAAAAGAAATATTTTGGGCGGAGGTGGTTAACACTGTAGTTTATTGAAGAACAAGCATCAAGTTTAAATATTAAAATACCATATAAGTTATGAACAAAACTTAAACCAGATATTATTTATTTGTTAATTTTTAGAAGCAAGGTGATGGTGCATATTTTCAAGAAAAGCGTTTAAGATCAAAAATTAAAAAAAAAAATTATCATTTAAGAAAAGCGTTTAAGGACAAGAAGTAAAAACTATACATCTTGCTTATAGTAATAAAGGTTATGTACTTTACAATCTCAACAATAATACTGACCAATAGAGATGTTTTGGTAATTATTATAAAATATAGTCCAGAGGGGATTGTCAATATTGAACTGTCCAGTTCCGAAATAGAAACCGATAAACACAATATGTATACCGTAGTTGACCCTGAAGTGAACTCAGAATTATAAGAAGAATCTGTGTTCCATAACTTTATCCAGCAATTTCTAATGAGTTTGATATCTCAATTACAAGCAAGTTTCTTCATAAGCTTGAACAGTTAAGTTTGCATAAATGTGAAATATCAAGCGACATAATCTATCATCTTCCAATTTCCAAGAGAATAAAAAAAGTGCAAGTATAGTTTTGGGAACATATATGCCAAGATTCAAGAGCAGTTAGAGAGTTTTGCAGAAATACCACTTAATGAACCGTTACATGAACTTAAAAGTATTCAGTGGAGGGAGACAATAAGAGAAGAACTTCAATGTTTTGAAGATAAGTAAGTGGGTTTAAAAAAAAGATGAATAGTGACAAAAATGTGTACTGTAGAGCAGGGTTAGTAACCAGAGGTTACTCAACGTGCCTGCATTTACTATTATGAAGAATGTTTACCTGTAGTGTGACAGTCAGTATTGAGAATGCTGTTTGCTTTCATTGTTCAGTAAGACTTAAATATTACTTACTTATCATTAGCGCTGCATTTCTTAATAGTTTCTTAAAATACATTATTTATACCATTAACGCCTATTTCTGAAAGTTATGTTTCTTATGTCTCATATGTAGACACACTATTGTTGTAAAACAACTATTTATGGTTTAAAACTATCATCTAATGCTTGGTACAAACGGCTAAGGATTTGAAAACAATTATAACACTTTATGTTAGTGATTTCTTAATGTAATGTGGCACTCAGCATTGAGAATGCTCTTTGCTTTGATTGTTCAATGAGACTTAAATATTACTTAACGTTAACACTGCCTTTCTTAATAGATTCTTAAAACACATTGTTTATATGATTAACGCCTATTCCTCAAAGTTATATTACTTATGTCTGATATGTAAACACACTATTGTTGTAAAACAACTATTTATGGTTTAAAACTATCATCTAATGCTTGGTACAAACGACTAAGTATTTGAAAACAATTGTAACAGTTTACGTCAACGATTTTTTGATATTCTCAAATAGCTTTAAAAAACCAACGTATTAAAACAAGTGCTTAACTCTAATTGTTAGATTAAAGATTTAGATCCTTTTCAGCACTACTTAGGTATGAGGATTATTAAGGATAATGTTGTTATAATGGTTGATCAAGAGCAATATATTAATGAATTGTTAATTAAATCTAATATGGTTGACTCTAAAATAATAGACACTCCCAATGAACGTAAATTAAATATTGTAAAACCAAACTCATATTATACGGTTTTCCTATACAAAAAGAAAAATTTTAAAATCATGTATCAGAGTACGCCGATGACTTAACAGATAGAAGATCTCTCCGGTCAACTCCGGTTTTATTTTTGTAATATCTAAAGCAAGTAGAGAAGCAGTATACTTGCAAAGATTATAGGTCGAAATGACTGGTGATATTTGTATGACTACAGCGCATCGTGACAATCAAAGTGCATTTAAATTGGTGTTCGATCCTTATTTATATCCAAGGTGTAAACATACAGATATTAAGTATCATTTTGTTCACAAGCTTGTTAAAAATAAAGAAATAAATGTATGTATTTGCTTGCTAATGATACTCCTTAGATGTTATTACCAAAATGTGTATTATAATAAACATCATAATTCTTATTTTAATGAGGCATTGTTGCAAAGCAATTTTAATTAGTACTTATTTAAGAACTTCATATTTCAAAAACTGGTGGTATTATGGCGTATCAAAATATTATTTTCTCTATTCCATTTCGTAGTAGTGCTGCCGTATATTGTAATACTGCGTAATATTTTACACACTTGCCAAACTAATAAAGCATTCATTCTCTATCGGATAACTAATGCATTTTAATAATACGTTTATAAGATTTTGTAAAAATACACTGCGATATATAGAATACTCTAACGCTATATTTTTTTTACAAAAGTATTTATATTTTTCTTACTTGTTTCATTACTAATTTTCCAAACAAGGCTCTTGGTTATTCAGCTTCAGCGCTCGATAAAAGATATCAAAATATATTTCGTAACAGCTAAGGAATTGATTTCATTTTATTAGATACAGAGACCGCATTTATTTTATATTTACTGTATTATCTAAGCTTTAAAATGTTGAGTGTTCAACAAAATGAATAAACGATTTTGTGATACACAGATGTAGCAAAAAATAGCTTGTGTAAAATGTGGCTATGTGGCATGGAAAATAATTAGACATTCCAACACTTATTACAATATATTACAGTGAAACTTATAAAAAAATTAAATTACAACACTTATCATAGTGAAACTTAGAAAAAAATTATATTTTGTTTGAAATCTCACATTAAAAGAAATGTGAAGTGTCAAAGAAAATATAAATTTTCTTAATCGAAATATTTTTTCTTGTTGAGACATTAAATGAAAATGATATTAATTAAAATGCAGAGAGGAAAGGTAAAACTTATTTTTGAACTTTAAAAATCCATCTGCACGTAGCTGTTGACATTGGCAAATAAAGATCAAAGACTTACGTTTCCTATACATTTATTTCTATCGAACATGAGTAAAAATTGTAATTCAGTCAAGAAAATTACGAGCCTTATAAAATACAAAATTCTTGTGTACGATTTTTTATGGAAGTATTTAAATTAAGAAAGTACTCAGATGACACCTACAACAAATTAAAAATCTTATAAGAGAGGCCACTTTCTGCTAATAGGCACTAAAATATTGAGACAAAAAAAAGAAATTTTTCACAGATATTTCTTGACTTCTAAATTCAATCTGTAAATAATTTTTTTTCAAATACAAAATCACCATCACTCCTGTGTAGCTGTTTATAATCTCAGTCACACGTCCTCACATATAGTTTCATATTATTTTCCCACAAAATATACTTGACAGATTTTATCACCAGCGAAAGATTATTTATAACTAGCAAAACAATTTGGGTCTTAAACCATAATATTGGCTAATACGAGAAGCGATATTATAGGAAAACGCTCTAATTATACTATTAAAATGATATTAGGTAAAGTTAGGAATCAATTTCAATCATTAAAATATCAATTTTAACCAGATAAAATATTTTTTCAATAATCTGATGACAATCTCAAAAGATTAATGGATAATTAATAGTTAAAATTGTATCAGCGCTAAAACCTTAGGAGAAGGGTCGCGCTAGTAATTGATAGTATACGATTAACTTTCAAGTAAACTTGCAAAGAACAATTCTAGATAATTTGGCACGGGTAAATAAGTTCGTCTCTTGCCTTTTGTTGCTGACTTTACTCTCTTTTCTTCTTAGGTGAACAAAGAGAAGGCGCAAAATCTGTCGTAATTTTTAATAAACCTAAATAAAGAATAAGGTAATTATATATACTATGTAGTTTATATGATTATGTATTAATTATTTTTATCGGTGATATTTTAGAAAACATTTCAAACACGCATCCAGATCGTATGCATATTTTGGTTGCGGCTATTCTACGGTGAATCATATACATCTGATTCACCATAAAATCATCCTTACTAAATCGCCTGAAGCGCAGACCCAAAACTACCTCAACAAACAACTAGCGCTATGCAGTACAAACAACTAGCACTATTTTTAATATTATCGGATTGAAAGTATCAAAGATTTAAAATAGCCGGTAGAAAAACATAAATATTTTGTATTTTGGACTTTCTATACGTATTTTCTCAAATAAACATTAATTTTATGTGCAAGCTAATAAAATACATTATCACGTGTGTTGGATACAAATATGTTTATTTTTCTTCGTATTTAATTAACGTAGTGGAAAAGAAAACTGGAAGCGTGGAATTTCCTCTTAACATTTTTTTATTTTTTAAAAAATTTAAATTGCTGAAATTATTGCCAAACTCAAATACAATTTTTATTTATAGACCAAGTGCTTTGAATAGAGTAATTCATCTTGTTGAATTGCTATATATAATTTTTATAACTTAAATATTTATACAACTTAGATATGAGATCCCATTTATTTTGAGTATTACATTTGTGCAGATGAACTAAAATCCTGAACGATAGGTTTACATAAGTAGTGAGAATGAAGCTTTCTGGAATTCCATTCTGGTAGAATGCAATTTAATTAAACTTTTTAAAATTATTTTTCCCTTAATGGTTGTCGTAACACACTCGTCTCACAATTAACATGAAATAGGCTTAACCAAAGCCAAGGTTTTTTTTTAAATATTACTTCCTTTTTTTCAAAACTACATCTAACTCTTTGCAGATGTTCTGCTAAATATATTCATTTTTAGGAAATTGAACTTCAAAAGGAAAAATCCAAATCCTCAAAAAATCATTTAGTCAATATATTTATTTATTCTAGTCATTTTTCTTAGAAACCATTTGAAGCATAAACTTGAAATTTGACAGACTGACGAAGAATGTTAACTGAGGGATAAATATTTATATCATTATTTTAGAAGATGCAATGCAATATTCGAATTTTCTTTTAATTTCATGTAACGCACAGAATATCAAAGGGCAAGGTTGAACCATTTCTAATATATTTTATTCAATATTTTGAGTAATACAGTTTTGTATGAATCGTTAAAAATTTTCACATAAAATATTCCACCCTATCAATCCTATAAAATTGCTAGTCAAAATTTTAAAAATCACGTTGCTACTATTTTACCAAAATCAATTAGAACGCCATAGTCAAGATATGAAATTTATTAGTTTTAAAATATTTTTCGACAATTAAACACAACGATAATTACATTTTTAAATATTACTTTCAGTTCTTCCTGTTTACCTTACAGTCTTCTTTCTCTTAATAATATACCAAATAAAGATTTTAATATTTAATACTAAAAGCCATGTTAATATTGATTTACCTTTCAGATGATAATTTTCTTACATTTCAATGATAATTTTCTTGCGAATATTTTGTCATACGCTCTCATTAGATTAGCACTTTACAGTATGCTATGATGTATATGCGCTCAATTCACTGAAGCATTTTCCTGCTTTTTACTTTACACATTTCATAGACTAGTGGCATGTGTTATATTATACAAGGATATATTTTGAGATATATTTCTGAAGCTTTCCACTTCGACAGCGCGAATCTTATCGTAACGAAAGTCAAATAATTAAAGGAATAAAATATTCAGGTACAATCTTTTTATTCTTAGACAGAGCGAATATAAGAAATATAAATTATATGTGAACTACTCACAGAGCTTTGTATCACATTTTAACACAACTTTCGTATTTGTCGTACGACTTACAATGCACTATTTGCTTTTTATCTCGCTTCTGCCACTTGTTTAAATAATATTTTCTGTAAACCTAACCGCTGCGGGTATTAATTGATTATACTCGGTGAAAATAATCTATAAATTCGCCCTTTATTATAAGCAGAACTTTATTTCAAATAAACGAGTACGCAATTCTTTGTAAGACTATATGTGAATTTAACAATTGTTGGCAGCTTACGAGATAAAATATAAGTTAACTATATATTAGAATTTAGGAAGTGCGTCATGTTATCACTTCTTTAATGATCATAATATATTTTTCTGAATCAACGGAACTGCTCTTTTTACAATGTTTGATGATCATTTTAGGATATATGGTCACTTCTTCCATTCAATCTTGCTACGGAAGTAAGTTATGAAATTGATTTTGTTAACATATTTTAGTTTTACAAGTCAAAACTTCTAGTTTTAGCTCCTTTCTGTTAAGTTCCGTATATGAGAAGAATGACGAAAGTTGAATCGTCAAACTTCTTTTATATCGCGGCTAAAATATAACTATTGCTTAAAAATAGCCAAGCTCACATCAAAAATTCCCTACCTCATTTAAAGCAAAATTAATTAGTTTAACACGAGTTTTGACTAATATGAATGTAATAGTGAAAGAAATATTTGATAATGCCTGATATAGGTAAATAGGGTAGGCTGCATATATATTATAGCAAATATCTCAAAAACTTTGATACGTAGAACCGTCTTTATAATTTTCCTACAACTTTGCTAAGTTTTTCCTACAACTTTATTTTTGTAAAGCGTTTTTTTTGCGTAATTTTAAATTCAGTAGTTTCGAGTACAATGGAGAGGGGGAAGATTTGTTTTGCACATTTTTAGTAAATGTCTCCAGATATACTACCTACAAATATGAGAAAATTCCAGACCCTAATAGCATGAAAAGTTTATTTTTCTTATATTCAAATAACATCACACATGGAATTTTTAAAAAAAATTAATAATTAATTTGGCTCAGCGGTAAATTTTCATTATGAATATTTTTGAGTACCTAGCTATTGAGATAAATGGGAGTTAACATTTTTTATTAAGATGCTAAATTTCAAGTTTCTGTCGTTTGACTTTATTTTACTATTAACTTCTATTTTTTGTGTCGGAAAGCCTATATTTTGAGGAAAGTTATAGGTTATATATACGCTACGAAACTTATTTGTTTGTTTTCTTCGTTTGCACTTATATATTGGAACATACGGCCGATTTCAGTAATTATTTTTAAATAAGCCTATACTATGAAAAGATTATAAAGCATGTATAATTATGTTATAAATTGAAGTGGTAGAGCAGTAATGAAAAGGTAGCAAAAATTGGGGTTCACTGCTTAAATGATGCAAGGTACAGAGACTGGATTATTTTTTGACCGATAATCCCAACCGATCGATGTACACCCGACTCGACGATCATTTGGCGAATGGAACGAAGGTGTTCACTACCGAGCGTGATCGACGGGATAGAGGATACCTATCATAATTCAACGCAGATAAAACCTCGGGGCACTGCTAGTAATCACAAAAAGTGATTTCTTAATTTCCAAAGGTAATGTTCGATCGAAACCAAAAGTAGACCTATCCTGATAAAATCACAACACGATTCAAATAATCTATAATAAAATCCTATCCAAATTGATTCAGGAGACTTTCCACTTTGCCTAAAATATAAACATAATTCACTCACTAAATTAAATTAATTGACTTCGTAGGTTATTTTGATGTAAAGCATAATAAAATTAAACCTGTTGCCTTCGTAGTGTGGACAGACCTCCCATGAATTCTCCCTATATTCACACTAACATTATTTGGCAATACTTAAATATACAGTGGTTTTATGTGCATATATATGTATATTCATAAATATATATATATATATATATATATATATATATATATATATATATATATTTATATATATATATATATATATATATTACACAAGCGTAAGTAAAATAGCTCAATTTTCTGTATATGTTTAATTTATTGCGCAGCTCGAGTCCAAATGCAAATATGTCCTTCTAATGAATCATAACAACGTGTTTGTCATTTGTTTACCTTTGCTACAAATTCTCAGAATCTAATCAAATATTTTTCTTCATTATTCCTCTAAACTTTGTCTCTCCTTGTTAACTACTAGTATTTTTTTATGTATTACTCGTATATTATTCTGCAACGCACGTAATGTGCTTAAATGGAGATAGAGAGAATAACTGACATAACAATTTTAAAAACACCTAAGTGATCTTATTTTGTCCTGATATAAAATTTCTCCACCTGCTATCTTGCTTCAACATTTATATATTTTTCCCGTCTCAAAGTTGTAATTTTCCAACACGACATACGAGTATTAAGAAAATTTTACTTTGTCTCAACCTGCACGTCTTTGCTCACTATTAATAAAGTTCCATAAGATAACGTATAAGAATGTGTTATTATACCAGAAGTAAACAGTACTATAATGGAATTGAAAAAAGAATAAAAAAATAAGGCTTAATAGAAAGAATTAAGAGTTTTTCAAAATAGTCGTAGTTTAAAGTTTATTTACGCAATAAATTTAAAATTTAGTTTCCTCAGTGCAAAATGTGTTAATTCTCATTACAAGGGGATACCAAAAGAACAGAAAAAACTATTACACAAGTAAGAAATAGGTGGCAAACAAAGTGTTAGCTTAATTATTCGCACAACTTTAAAATATTTTTCAAAATGCAATAATGCTTCCAAAACTTTCGCAAGATATTTTTTTAAAAACCAAAGTGCTGTATGAATTTCGTGCATTTTGAATCATCTCCGCAAAGTGAGATACAAAAATTAAGTAGTATATTTACCCATTTCAAACTTCGGCTACTTAACAAACGGATTTAAAGCTCAAAGTCGAACCTCCATCTAAATAGTCACATTTCGACTAACAGTCACTTGCAATTCTCTATATCAGTCAGCACGACTGGCTGAAATGTTTATCTTTGTTGTATTTTAAAGTGTTTGAGATCTGAGCTGTCGTCAATGAACAGTTGTATTGTATTTCCGTATTGATAGGTTATCGTAATTAATGATGTCCTAAAATCAAATTTTCATATTTATTCGGCTCACCTTAAAAAGATAAAAAAATTAAATAAAAAACAGCCTAATTCATCCAAATGTACACATATGTATTTCAATTATTCAGTAGGATGATTGCTCTTATACTCACTTACGTATTTGAAAATCTTGAATTAGAATATCTCAAATCGTAAAGCAACGATTATACTCTGATATTATATCGAGTTATTAGCCAATACATTAATTATTCACTTCATAACGCATACTGTCCCAAAATAAATAAAAATGAAATGTATTTTTTAGTCAATGACCGTTCATAAAAAACTTTTGTTTTTACTGATCTCTGAGAGACTTTGAAATAAAAACCACACTGGTTTCTACGAACTTCCCCCTACATCGCATTAATCATTTCTTCTTTTATTTTAATTTGTTTCCATCAGTAGGTTATAAGAAAATTTCCATAAACTCTATTTTATGAAGCTAAATGAGGGCATTTAACAAAAAGTTGTCGGTCGCATAAAAAATGCTAGAATATTCGAAACTAGTCATATCTCTTTGCGAACGATTGTATTGGTTTACGGAAAAAATGAAAATACTTATACCTTAATGCAGTCTTCTGCATGACAGTTGCCAGTCAATACGTAGAGAAGTAATTAACTAAAGTGCAATAATTAGGAAATTGATTCATTACACAATCAACGGGAGCGGCTTTCCATTTCTTTTATTTTTTGCATTTTTTTTTTAAAGTCCCGTATTTCAACCACTTTTTCCATTATTTTTATCGTTCATTTTTGTTTGTTTTATTCGTACATTATTTGCCTAATTATCCATAAATTTGACAGTTGCTAGTCAATACGTAAATAAGTAATTAACTAAAGTGCAATAATTAGGAAATTGATTCATTACACAATCAACGGGAGCGGCTTTCCAATTCTTTTATTTTTTTGGATTTTTATGAAAGTCCCGTATTTCAACAACTTTTCCCATAATTTTTTACAGTTCATTTTTGTTTGCTTTATTCGTACATTGTTTGTTTAATTATCCATCAATTTTAATTTCCAAGCTTCCTTAAGATACTTATTTATTATTTCCCTAACGTTCATGTCATTCATTTAATTCGATTTTTGTTCTGGATAACAAAAGTCATGCAACAACAACAAAAAATAACCGTCTATCAAATAGAACAAAATACTAAATAACATATACCAAAAGTTTCCCATGCACACGCCAAGATCTCAGCTTCATACAAAACTTTCCTGCCTTTTACACTATTTCGCGTATAAAAGTCATGAACTTTCACGTAACCCGGAGAAATGTAGTTTATCCCACATTTAGCAGCAGAAGTAGATGCAAATAAAGTAAAAGTAACTAATTATATGAAGTACATTAATATAGCTCTTCTTCGCCGCGGGAAAATAAAATATTTCCTCTTAGTATAACCAACGTATAGATCAATTTATTGTTGCAATGTTTATGGCACTGTCTTATTAATGCAATGGAATATATAATAAGAGATTAATGCATAAAATAAATTTTACAAAATGAATTTCCCGTAATGACTTCTGAACAAAAAGTGATTCTATGATAAATATTTTGATAAATCTCAAAGTTGGATGCCTCTTTTATTTTATACGTATTTATAAGTTAAAAAACAGAAAAAATAATAATAGTCTATATTATAATTGGACACATTTGACGAATACTCTAGTAAGAATCAATGCAACAATTATATGCATGTCGCAATTATATGACACACTCTAGTAAGAATCAAATAAACAATACTGTTTTTTTTGGTTCCGCCAACTAATTAGTAATACAAGTTATCAACTGATTACTTGCACTCATTCATATAGAAAGTAATAGTAATAAGTGCTAAATTTGACAGGTTGAGATGACCTCACGTAGCTCCACTAATTAGTAATACAAGTTATCAACTGATTACTTGCACTCATTCATATAGAAAGTAATAGTAATAAGTGCTAAATTTGACTGGTTGAGATGACCTCACGCAGCTCCACTAATTAGTAACACAAGTTATCAACTGATTGCCTGCACTCCTTCATACAGAAAGTTATTAAGCGATGTTGAAATTTTATGTTAATAAGCGATGTTGAAAAACCTTAATATCCATACCCCATTATTGTCGAATTCGGCACATTGATATTTATTAAGATCAATAAATTTTAAAAAAAGAAAAAAAAGGGTAACGAAAACACTAAGATCTTGGCAGAGATAAAAACAGAAAACACGAAGAAAAAAAGATTATATTTTTTTTCATTTTCGACACAAAAAATTGACGTTTTGTTATTAAATATCGATGTTACCTGAAATCTAATATCTTACTAGCAACATTTTAAAAATCGGTTTTAGAAGTGCAGAGTTACAGCAACTCTGTAAGTAGGTCTGAAATCGACATGAGTTGAATATTTTCTTGCGATTTACCCCTTGTTCCACGATAAATGTTTGGCTATGCAAAGTATATTTAGTTTTTATACCCGGCGTCATCCACGTCCATTTTTTATTGAAACGGTGGATTTATATTTTTAAACAAATTATATTATTTTTAGTTTTGAAAATATACTGCATACGATAATTTAAATTATGTATTTGTCTAAGTAGAGTTGCCAGAAAATCAATTCTGTCGTTTAGACAAGATGGAATAACAAATATTCAAGCTAGAATTTCCAAATGGAAATTCTAATTTCAAAGTAGCATAAGTAGTGAAAGCAAATAAAGCTGCGAAAAAAGACCCATGTGTTATTCCACTGCGAGAATTATATGACATGCCGCATTTGGCGCTACTTAACTGTTTAGTTACACAGTTGGTATTAAACCAAATTTCGGTTAATAATTAAATTACAGGACTTAAAAAAATATATAGAGGACTGATTTCTTCGAGTGTAAGTGAGGAAACTATCATTATACAATTTCTTTCCGTGGTCTTTCGAAGATACCGATGGTAACTTCAAAAAAAAAGCATGCCTTCCTAACATTATTTTATATTTCCCATATTGAAAAAGAGATTCATTAAACTGCTTGAAAATGTAAAATTTGATGAAGAAAATATTTCAATATCATGTGTTTTCTGTTTTGATTTTAATATAAAAATATCAAATTGATAAACCCAAAAAAGTATCAAACTTAAAATCCAAAATTAATAATATAATTTAACAAATTTTGACGAAATATCCCAAGATATTCCACTCAATCGATTGAGTAAAACCTGAACATATGAGTAAGTTAACCTTCACGCCTCTTTTTTATCTATTTTTTACTTCACATCTATCTCTGGAAAAAATAATAAATGCTTGCCAAATGTTATTAAAAAAGAAATGACATATGGCTGAATTATGACATTGTCACATAAACATAAAAAAACAGTCAAAAGATTAAATCTTCCATCTTAATATTCCATCCATATTTTAGTGATTCGCTGTCAAATAATCACATTTGACAGCGAAACACTAAAAATAACAATAATGTAATATTTTTTTCAATGTCGATCACTATTCAATGATAAACAATGTAAAATTTTTCGAAAAATTAAAAACAATATTATGTTCTTTGAATCTGTTGTGAACTGTTTGCTCTTTGATAAAGTTTCATCAGCATACTCGTATGCGTCCTCATGTCAAATATTGCATTTAATATAAACTCATCATTTGCTAGAATTTTCATATTTTCATCAAAAACTTTTCTCTATTATTCATACTACCCTTGCTTTTACTTCAATAATTGTTGGCAGTTTCAATTTTTATTTCATCCTGCCATAGATATAGTCGTATAAAATAGATAGGGACAAACACTTAAATTACGAATTTAAAAACATCTAGGTACTTTACCTTGAACTGAAATAAAACTATTCTACTTACCGCCTTGCTTGATAGTTATATCCTTTAGTTATGGCGCGAAAATGGGTCCACGTTATTTAACATGAAAAATAAATGCGAGCAAACAAAAAGTCCTAGTTCCTGTAAAACGTATACTGAAAAATTTATTTTGTCTACGTATAATTAGAAAAACACAATGAGAGAACGAAGTTTGCTAAGGTAACGTATAAATAACATCATTATATCAAAACCAATAGCACGTTAAAGGTAGATATAGATAGAAATTAAAAATGAACTATAATTTAAACTATCTATCCTATTTAAAGTTAGCCTCTATCCATTGTGTTGAAGAAAATAAAAACTAACTCTTCTCAAAAGACTTTTTTAACTTATTTCTAATGAAACGAAATGTTGTTTTGCCCAAAACTGATCCATATTAACAATTTTTCGCAGAATTATCTGTCGGTAATTAATTAAAGATTAGGGAGCCAAGAGAGTGGGTAAACATTTTATGACATCGTTTTTGATGCTTAGCCCCTTTTTGATTTTGAGGGGAAATGTATTTTTCTCGCTATTATCTTTTTTTTTAAATTTCCTCGTTATTTTTATATTTACCAAATTTTATGTCTATCGGTGCTACAGCGTGCTAAAATAAAATGAGCAGATAGATATACACTTCACAACAGACAGATTACCGTTGTGGAAAAAAAAATTACGAGATATTACTCTCATTGGTAATTTATGTGATTAAATAATTATATTGAAGAAACGCTCAAGAGAACTTTTTTAAGTACATTACATTCATTTGTAAAATACTGCTTTTAAAACTATATTTAATGTAGCCTAAACTAGCATTGAGTTTACAAAGTTTCAATATGTTGTAGGACTCCAGGGCTAAGTAGCTCCCATTGAGAGTGAGTATAACGAAAGAAAAAATGTATTGTAAACGTGGAGAGATAAGCACATTAAATGTAATTTGAAATTATTCACAGTTTTAAATAATTTTTAAGTCCTATAACTTTTAAATTTCTTTTTAAAAGTTCAATATTCAAAATCGCTCCTAAAAAATTTTCGTCCACAAACTTCAACGCTGACAGTACTCCCACGCAATTTAGATCGTTACAATGAACACTAAGAAAATTGAATAGCGTATTTGCGCTTCAAAGCCTTCGACTATTTGCCAAACGGGTGGACTGCGTTAAAAATTAACTACGAACCCTCATTTAAATACTAGCATTGGCACGAGCGTTAACTTATTATACTCTACGATAATGATCAGAATTGGCTTAAATGTTTAGCGTTGTGAATTTCAAAATTGTTGATAGCCTATGCTTTTGTTAGCGAAATTAAATCTGTTTTGAATTTCAAATTGCATCTTCAAATTGATAGGATCAATATAAATATTAACATATTTAAATCTATACATGCATGTTTAGTAAATTATGTGTATTAATATTACAATGTTCATTATCGCAGTTGCTCTTATATCCGCTTACGTATTGTAAGACTTATAATGTCTCAAATTGTAATAAAACGAATATGGCCTGGGTAAATAATAGATATAGGACTAGGGCATTATTAATTTTTTACGTATTTTTGCTATATGCCATTTCGAAACTGAGACAATTAAATTTGATTTTTTATAATCCATGTTCGTTCAAGGAAAGTCTTCTCTCGGTTAGTCTGTGAGAGACCTTAAAAAAAGACCGTATCTCTCTATCATTAAAGATGTTATTCATCACATTAACCATTCACTTTATAAATTTGGTATTATCTAATTCATAAATAAAGGTATGAAGTTTCTTTTACACCACAATTTAGTTAAACGTTTTTATTTCAGAAGAGACACTAGTCATTTTAGGGTACTTATTCCGGACCACTTTTTTATATACGACGTAACCAAAATATTCAGTACTCGATAAAGACTTTTGATCTAAACTTGACATATATCCCTAAATATATAAAGAAGTAGTAATGATAATAGGATAATTATGCATTTGATTAATTACGCGACCTGCGAATGCAAGTTTCCATTCTTATATTTTTGTAATTTTTTTTTATATCCTGTGTTTTTACCATTTCTAGTTTAAATTTTTTATATTTCATTTCCCCTTATTTTTATCTATAAACTTTATGCTATTAAGTCTTATTAACACTTTATTTTAATTACTCCTCTCACATTCAATTTATTTCATTAATTTTCGACAAAAAAAATCATAACACTTATCGCATTCCGAGGCACGCTCTCGTCATTTTGTAGCGTATGCAACATCAATAAACAAATTAAACTTTGAAATACAGAAAGAACGTACAGAATAAAAAATGTAAAAATGTTTTCCCTGCTCACGCATAGGACATTATCTCGGTTTCAAACAAATTTTCTCTGCCCTAATCATACCTCACCTCAAAGTAGTGACCATTCAAGTCACATAAAGAAAGGTCCACGATGTAAATTTAAAGTATGTTTCCAAATACATTTTGTGGGGAAATAGATTCAAGCAGAATAAATATATAAAATATTTGGAGGTAAAGTTATTTATTTTGCTTTTTTTTGTGAGAATCTAAAATATTCCCGTTAATTTAGCTTATAAATATATTACTTTGTTATTTCAATGTCAAACGCACAGTTTAGGAAAATAATTAGTATAATAACCGATATAGTACATAACTACATTAAGAAAGTTTATACTGTGAACTGATTTATAATAAACTATTTACAAGACTAGGAAACCAGAAAAACTGCCTTTTTTAAATATCTTGTGACTATTAATGAGTACCAAATCTTCACCAAACCAAAACCAAAGACTTCATTATTATGCCAAATTTCAAGTTTCATTTTTCATAGGAAAAACGGTGAACAAATAGATGAAAGGATAAGTAAATAATTTTATGAGGACTTCATTATTTTTTTCATTAAGGTATGGAACAATAAACACGTATTGCGAAAGAATTTTTACAATTTCTTCCCACAAGTAATCTTTCTTGCGTGATACGCATATAAAAAAAGATTTCACCGATTTTCAAAATTTCATCACTTTTTAGATATGGTTAAGTGATTGTCTGAGTTTCATGAAGTAAAAATAAAACAGCCTCCAATGGAGACGTGTAGCGTGATAGAAATTTAGTTTTGCAAATTCTTTGTTTCAGTTATTACGCTTTATTTCAAATATCTTTTTTTTAAACTTGGGAAACAGTTTCATTTTCTGTATAGTTTCGCAATTATTACAGATAAATATTTGCGACAGTATAGATAAGTTTATAAATAAATAAATTTATTATCCTATTATTAATAAACATAACCATGAAGGTTTTCGTAGATACACGAATAAAGACGCGGTAATTCACGGGGGATTAATATTAGTTACATCTCTACGAAATGGTTAGATCCTATTGAAAGCTTAGCTACTAAGCTTATGAAAACAGTTGCCTCATTGTCCTATGTCACTCAAGTTATTTTATACCCTTACAATCTCTAAAGCTTTCAAACTTTACGCCGCATATTTTCCCTTATTACGGAATAAATTTCATAATCATTTTATGGAGCTTTGAAATAATTTATGTCTGCCTTTGGTCTTACCGGCTTAAACGAATCATGTGTTAATTTGTTTAGGGCTCAAAACGGACGACCTAAACTTTTGTCTCTTTATATTTCTTAAAATTTATATAAAATGTAAAGTCCAACAACTTGAATAATGGTTAATATTATTATAGATTTTATTTTACAACATGTGCATTAATATCAATAACGTTACTTAAATTTAAAATTGCTATTGGTTTGAAATAAACAGAATAAACGATCTACTAATTTTTTTTTATTCCGACAAAACCTAATTTGCAAAACAAAGCTTATAACTCTATCAATTGCGCGAACGCGACTATTTTCACCGTAATGACATTCACTAATGACTGAAAAAATTAAATTAAAGAAAAAATATTTTTCCCTTCTACATAAGCTCTCTACTGCTTAAAAAAACACTGCAATATTCTTCGTTACAGTTTCTTTTCTTCTGTACTGTCTTTAATTTGAAATATCTTCGTAACCGTTCAATCCGTAGTTTCTTACAAGAAAGAAAGACTGTTTTTGCCTTTGCGGCCTATGCGTTATATTTTACGTTCACACCTTATTGGCTGAGTCAAACCAAATGCGCATGCAGCGCGTCTATATTTTAGCAAAGTTTCTAGTGTTAGAAATAGTAAGTGAGGTGTCAGATCAAACGCATTCCATATACATTGCGTATCAGCAGAAGCGCAGCATACGCACGTTAGGCCTCCGATTATAAATAGGGCGCACGACCGCTGCAGCAGAATGTCGCAACGTCGCAAAGGCACCGCGCTGTGATGATGTTATGTCGTATTGTCTCTGTATTGGATCAACACCTACTAGGGAAGGCCGAATTTCTTGTCACAAAAATGCTGTGAGTCACACAAATGAGGCCATCCATATTTTAAGATGTCAGCGCCGCGAGTGGTTCATTTTAAAACTAATTACAAATCTCAATTTAGCGTCTTTTATCTGGATGTTTCGTTCCTTTTTTTTTAATACATGAGTTTAATTTAAAGCTTTAAAATCTTCATTTTTACTTCAATGCTATTTTTCCTTTGCTTTTATTGTTAAAATAGGAAAACAGCACACGCAAAATAAAACAGATGTTTGAGACTACATTTACGCATGTGTTAGTTTAAATATAAGTTTAATTAATCAATCGTATAAAAAATTAAAAGCAGTTTCTCTTAATTTATCATAATAGTTATAATTATAATATAAGTAGAAAACTTTGTACCTTGCAATAGGCTTTGTAAATACAGAGCTTTAAACACATTACGTTCAAATCTTAAGAGCGTGCTTTTATTGAAGTGTAAGTGGGAAATCTTTATATTTTAACAGCTGAAATATTTAACAGTATTACGTACTAGAAGCTTTATGGTTGCTGTCTTCGTTAGAAACAATTTAACGCACCGTGCCATTATTTAACGCACCGTGCGACTTTTCTGAGACTTATTACAATCACTTAAAAGTACAATGTTTCATATGAGCATTTGCACCATAGTACTATAGCTTCAGCAAAACTTTTTCCACGAATATTGAAGCTAGCGCTTCATTTTGCATGTGTTAAATTGTTTATAATATATAAACACTTAAACTGGGATAAGTTTATATATTCGGTTTTCATTTATTATGAATACCTATCGTTACAAAACTAATAGGTTTTTCTGCTTTGTGCATATATATTTGCGCGGCCAAGCATATTTACATGAACAAAATTATTCATCTTTGTAAAAAATTAAAGAACTGTGCATGTTATAAAATAGTTGTAAAAATTAAATTACCATGTTTAATGAGAACTCATTTGAAAAAATCAACATCCGTACAAAGCATAATAAAAATATTTGCGTAATTTAATTTATTTTTTTTATTTCGCAAATTTAATTTTTTTTACGTAGGATCTTATCTTTTATTTCATATTGTCTCCTGAGAATTACAAAATTAAAATGTTATATTAATTTTATTACTTCATATTTTATTGGGATTTTGTAATATTGCAGTGAGAAAATAGAAATTAAAAAAAAATAAATCAATTTTTTTTTTAAAATAGCTGTACTTTTTGTGATATGAAATAAGACTTTGTTATATCTCAAGTTTTGTTATGACCATCTTGTGCCGCCATCTTGTACGTTGTCCGAATTCTGAGTGCTTATATCGCACACAGCTTATAAACCAGGGCGTTGATACTTCTCACTTATATACGGGTGAATGTCTTGAATTGACACTTCACAATAAAACTTGTACTTAGTGTTGGTTAGGGTATTGTGTTTGAGCTATTAGTAATTTTGTTGGGCTAAGAACTATATCGCTTTGTGCTTTACCTTTGCCTCAGCTATTTTGACGAAGTCTAACATCGGTGGATTGACATTATTTTTACTCGACCGAGAGCATCGGCGACGATGTTACTTTGAACGCTGATTTGGCTTAATAATAGTGAATTCAGAGATAAAAATCAGCTCCTTCTTTCTTCGTGGTGTTCCGATAGACGATAGTGGCTTGTTAAGGACGTAGTTTAGTGGAAACAATAAATTTGAACCCTTCAAACCCCTTCTTAAAACTTTTGATCATTATTTACATTGCCAACACTTTTCAGTCATAAGTACTGTATTTCTGTTGAATGAACGAAATATTTATATAGAAATAGTCGAACGGTCGCCTTTTGTTTACGAATTTTTACAATACGGCGTCGTTTAAGAGATTAGATGCGTCAATAAATGGAGTGACATGTTTGTTTTGCCACGGGGGAACGAGTAACGCTACGATTTTTATACCGACCTTAGATGACTCAAACGCGCGATCCTTTACCCAGGTCCAAACAAAGTATGTTTTGTATTGCTGCTTTGCATTTTGTAGATATATATTCACTTAGAGTGAAACTGCGGTGAATAAGCTTTCTCGGTTTAATTGAAACCGGTTCGGTTATAATTGATCGTGAAAACGTAGAAGTGTATCAATGATTTTAAGTTTAGAATGTCGAAGATGACCTTGATTTTTTCTTCAGGTGGCTTGGTACCGTCCATAGATATATGATACTCAATAAATGCACCTCCATCTTGCCGAAATTTTACTTTGAGGAGATGAGCTACTAAAATGCCGCTTCAAGATGTTGGCGGTGTTCAGCTTCACCCCTTAATGTCGCTAAGAGGATGTCAATGAAAGTGAAGATTAAGTCGAATCCGGTAAGTAACTCATGGATGAATCTATGGAACGTTCGACCGACATCTTGAGACATGGATAAATTTTCGGAAATTTGAAGAAGCCAAACGACCTGAAGATGGGTGTCTTCTCGATGTCACCTTACGATGATATATGGTAATGGTTAGGTTTCGTGATCATGTTAAGCCTTCGGAAGTCACTGCATGCCCGTATATCGTCATCCTTTTTATGTGCAATATATTGTGATTGTTCCTAGGGACATTTGATTGGATTACATAAGCCCCACTGGAACATATTCTTGAAATTATTTTTAACCAACTCGTAGTAATGTGACGTCAGTGGTCTCGTTCAACAGTGTAAGGTGGTCCGGTCGTTTCGATGATGTTTTCGATTTTATACTTGGGTGCTATCTTTATCAATATGAAACGAATGATATTGCAATATGTCTCAAGTGTACCGTAGTATGACAGTTACTCATCAATGCTTTTATTTATTTACATATTGGCTGTCAATAAATAAAATATTGGTGAGGCTCGTACAATTAGTAGCACATACATTTGTGGCTCTGCGCTCTCAACAATTGGCGGCCGTAGTTAGAATATGGCCGAGGGAATGTTTAGTGGCGAGCAAAGTTGAGGTTTTGTGGCGGCCTTGGCTTAAGTTTCGCGATATCGAGTTAGAGTTTGTGAGTCCTATTTAACATAGCTTCTTTGTCAGTAGCAATTATAATGGTTGGAGGTGGTGGCTGAGTAACTGAAGATGCTTCCTGTGTCTACTCAAGAAACTTGTGGACAAATAGTGAAAAGTCATCTAATGCAGTAGTCTTCAAGATTTGATCGCTAAAGATGAACGGCTGCAAACATGGGCGGGTAATCGATTCAATTAGAAAAGGTGTAGGGTTATGTCGGGGATTATGTCATTAGTAAGATCGCGCAGAAGCTGGCTGGGTTGCTCGTAGCCAAGTACTGTGTTGGATATTAATTTCTAAAAGTGTCTTTCCTCACTTTTTTATATGATAAAACAAAGTTCTGCTTTTCTAGTTGCGCGATGACTACTTGAGTCAGATGCAGCCAACTTTTGGTTGAATCACTGGTTACTCTCTCAAAACAACCGGAACAGAGGCGTGGCTTATTTTTGCAGAATTGCGGTGTCTTTGTGACCTTCGGAATACCGGCGACTTACAATGCTGTTTCTAGTGCTATGATATAGACCAATCGGATGGTTTTGGATACGGGATTATCACTAGAGCGAGTACTAAGGCGAGTACTTTACTTGAAGTAATAAGTAAAACTGCGATGTAAAATATAGAAGTCGGGATTACTAAATAAAATTTTGCACTGCATGATTTGTCTTTTAGGCACTCCAAAACGACACCCCAGACATCGGTGCTCGAAAGTCGGGACAGAACGTTGCAACAGAGACAGACAGCTGTTGAGCGATAAAATGCATATCGAAAATGATCCGTGCCATAAGTCTATAAAAAGAGCCGCAACAAGCACAGTCGCCTCTTTCCATCGCCAGTCACCATAGAACGTATATGAAACTGTGCTCTCATGCACGCTGTACTGGATGTATATATTTTGTCAACATTATTTCAGTTCTTTAAAAATTTCAATTTATAAAATAATTGCCAAAACTACAATACAATATTTATTTACAGACCCAAAGCTTACAAAATGCATATGTAAGTTTGTCTCCGTAAATATATATATATATATATATATATATATATATATATATATATATATATATATGTGTGTATATATATATATATATATATGTATATATGTATATATATATATATATATATATACATTAACTAAGGAATTAAATGCGATTATAAATGATAAATGATAAATTGAAGAACTTAACATAGCTACAGGACTTAAAGAATATTTATTTTGATGCAGATACCAGCTGTACTTCAACTCACATAAAAAATACTATAAAAATGTATTTTTTATGGGAGTTGAAGTGCAGCTGGTATCTGCATCAAAATAAATTATTTGTTGAATGACAAAGGTTATATTGCATTGTTGTTTATTATTATTATTATTCTGGCTATACATTTAGTTTCATTTCAATATTTGACACTTAAATGAAACTACGTGATATCGCGTATATCATGTTGTATGTTGTATGATAGTTGTAGTGTATGTATGTTGTAGTGTATGTTGTATGTAGATGTTGTATGATAGATGCGTATATCATGTTGTATGTCGTATGTCGTAATACAACGAAACCTAGGTTGTGGTAAAGAACTTAAAGAAAGTAGAAATAATACTACATCACGTAGTTTCATTTAAGTGTGAATAATGAATTTCTACAAAATTAAGGCCAAATATATTCAATATTTAATATTTGAGAAAATAAATTAAACCCATTATTGATAAATTCATGCAAATAATGACAATAAATTAATTCTGGTAAAACAAAATTCACATACACATTTCAATATTATTTTTTTCCTTAATAGGCTGTCGTGTTACCATCGTCTCATACTGACATTAAATACTCATCACCAATGCTAAGTGTTCTGTTTTATATGTTGCTTCTTTTCTTTTAATAATCACTCATATCTGTATGCAGATATTCGGTGAAATATGCTCAATTGTACGGAACCGTATTTTTAAGGGAAAAAATCTAAACCATTATAAGATCACCTATGCGTTTAAAGCATAAATTTAAAATTTGGCACAAATATGAAGCATTTTAACCCACGGGTGTTTATTTATAGGGGTAGGGGCATAGGGGTACAAGGGTATATATATTTATATTAAAAAGGGCTCGAATATTCCTCTGAATTTCATGTATCGTGCGTGATATAAATTGAATGGGCAAGTTTGAAGGATTCCAAAATTATTGTATTTAATATTTTGCATAAGAGAGCTGTATTGACATTGTTAATTATTTTTACAAAATACATTCCATCTTCTTAATACTCCCTAACTGCTAGTCAAAATTATAAAGAAATAGCGTCGATAGAAACTTACCCAAAATTATTCAGAAAATTATGGCGATGATTCAACATTTATAATTTCTAAAATATTTACGAAACTTTTACGCATTTGGCAGACATATTAGATAATATATTTACATGGTGAACAATAATATAAATTTTATAAATAATTTAATGAAAACCCTACCAAACCTTAGAGGAATAAATATACTGATGTACATAAGGTACCCTCGTACCGGGAAGCCTAATCATGCTTAACAAATTTTTGAAAAAACGGCTTTATCTCTATTCATGAAAAATGCTCTAATTTTCTTGAAATCTATGTCATTATTTCACTACGAATAATACAAATTCATCCATTATAATTGATGACCAACAATCATTAAAAAATCATTGTTATATTTTATTTATTGGTATTTAACATATTTCTGCTGTATTTCCTATTCATAGAGTGGATTAGGGTTATATTTCTATCTGTCAATGCCAAATTGCTTGGATAAATCAATAAATATATTCTGTCATTCACTCTCTCCAGATCAATGAAATACATAAATTTGGCTTTTCCGGTTGCATATTCCACAACGCGCTACCATTATGAGTGGCAGATTTTTTATAATACAGGGATACATGGTAAAATATATTTCTATAGTTTCTTATTTCGACACGTTAAAATTGTCGTAACAAAAAATTATTAATTATGAGAATAAAATATACGGCTTCAACACTTCTTAGATAGAGAGAATATAAATAAAATAAAAATCATAAAAACTACTCAGAGTTTCATCTCGCATTTTAACAAACTTCCGTGTTTGTCGCACGGCTTGTCTATTTGTATGTCTATTTTTCAATTTAACATACCAAATTTGGAACAGAAAAACACTTTCACATCATTTAATAAAAATGGGAGTAAGCAAAGAAAGCATAAGTGATGCGAAGTAGAGTTCTTTATCTCACCTCCGCCACGTATTCAAATATTTCCTGTAAGCTTAACCACGATGGTTATTAACTTATTATTAGGCGGTGAAAATAATTGTTAACTTAGCGTAATAATATAGGCAGTGCCTAATTTCGGATATACGAGTACTCAAATAACCGTGAGGATATACGGTATATACAGTTGTATATTCCTGACGCGACAGAATAGAAGCTAACGATATATATTCATTTAGGAAGAATAGCAATGTTATCATAACTTCTTTAAACCTCATAATCAAGCTTTCTGAATTAACGGAACTTCTCTTTTCAAAACCTCTAATCCTGATAATCATTACAGTTTGGTACTTTCAGATATATTTTGACTTTACAAGTTAACACATTTCGTCTTAGTTTCTTGCTAATGAGCGTGGTTAAAATATAATTAAAGCTTAAAATCATCGCAAAAAATGGGAAAATGCGAGTGTGGCCCACGCATCAAAGGTCCCGTACCTAGTTTGAAACCAAGTTACTTTGTTTATTATAAATGTTCACTGATATGAACTTTCTAGTGCAAGAAATATTTTATGACACCTAATGCAGATAAGTAGCAAAACTATGGCCTATTGTATCATCATTATTATTTTCCTGCAACTTTGTGTCATCTTTTAAAAACTCTCTTTTTTACACAATTTTAAGTTTAGTACTTTCGAATATTAGGTAGCATATGTTTTAACCATTTTTTTATTATATCTCTTAAGGTATACCATCTAAAATTAGGGCAAAATCCCTGACCATTATATCTTGAGACCTTACCAGGTTCATTCAAATAATAACACATATCACATATAGAATTAAAAAAAAAATTTAATAATTTATTTGCTTTAGCATTTCATTTTCCTTGTCGATATATTTTAATATTAGCTATTGAAATATATGTGGGTTAATATTATTTGTTTTAATGCCAGATTTCAAGTTGCCTTAGAAAACCTGTAATTAATTTAAAGAAAATTACAAGGTGTATAGACGTTAAAAATCTCTTTTCTTTTCTTTTTTCCTCTACGATCGTATCTGGAATCGTAAGTTCGATTTTAATAATTGTTTTTTGAATAAGCCCATACTTTGAGAAACATTAGAACATATAATAATATCATTATGCTACAAGTTATAGAGGCAGAGTAGTAACACAAATGTAAACAAGTCGGAAAACACAGCTTAAATAGTTCAAGCTAGAGAGAACCAGATTATTTTTTGACTGATCAACTCAAGTATTCCCACCGATATACCCTCGATCCGACAATCAATGTCATTTGGCGAACGGAACGAAGGCGTTTATTGACGACGCGACCGGGAAGGGGGGGGGAGGAGAGCAATATAACTAAAATAATTCTACGTGCGTAAAATCACAGAGCACTGCTAGTAATTGCATTTGATTGTAGAACCAAAGGCAGTCCCACCTCGATATAACCTGAACAGCACTCCAATAAACTTTAATAAAATCCCATTGCAATTTATCCTGCAGTTTTTTTACCTTGTCCTAGTAAACATGATTTTGTTTGACTTACTAAATTATATCAACTTCTTAGATAATTCGAAAGTGTGATAAAAACCTGGTTTTTCAGTTTAATTATAGCTCACGCAATGAGTGCTCCGCACACACTAACATCTTTTTGCAACATGTAGATATATTGTCTAGAATTAATTATACATATTTCACAAGTATAAGAGGAAAAACTCAATTTTCCATAACTAATAAATTAAGTACAAATTCATAATGTGTGTAATATCCATAAAATGAGGCAGCTTGAGAATGGATATTTAACGGTCGTAAGCTCACTAATACACACGTAACGACGCCGTTTCCTGATGTGCAACCAACATAAAGCCCGTGTATTTATTATTGATCCTTTGCAATATATTATAACCGAAATGAAAATGTTTGTTTCATTTTTTTGTCGGCCAATTTTATTTATTTTGTATTATCAGAATCACGTTGATACCAGAACGAAAAATATTAGTAATATTATAATTCTGAAAGTCCAACTTTTATTCATTGGGATTACTATTGTTAAAAGACATGAGATTACTAATTATTAAATATCATAGAAAAATTTGAAAACAAAATTTGAAACAAATAGAAGTTATCCAACGAAGCTTGAAAATCTCTAAAATTAAATTTTTTTACACAATCCTCATCATTAAAAACCTTTGTTTTGCACTTTTGTTTGTTTGTCGTAATAGAAACTTTTCATAGTGATACTTCATTAAAGTTATCGTTAGTAGTTTTTTTAAATAAAAATTTCAAGAAAATTTACTATAATCTTTGGAAATGTGAACGCCCAGTTATAACAAAATTTTATTCTGACCATGTTTAGTTGGTACCCTGATAAGAATTCTGGAATATTAGTCTCTTATTCTTTTGTCTTTCGACAAACACTTAACTTTGACTTTTCACATTAGGTTTTTCTGAAAATTTAAAACACGGCTTGTTAATATATGGGAACTAAAATGGAAATAAGAATATAGTAAAAACAAAAAAAATTACTTCTGTCAACTTTCTGCAGCTACTGACTTGCTTGCTTTATTTTGTTTTAATACGGAATATTATCTTGGTTTAAAATTTAATTGGAAATATAGTATTCGTAATGGCATTTAATTCATTTTCATGGATTGGAAATTCAAACCCAACTAATAAAAAAATGCGGGAAGTATATTGAATACTTTCTAGGAGTTTATTTTTTAAGGTGAGTTACTGAGTGCGCACAGCTGCTTTCTGTGACCTCCAATTTAACGGGACATATAAAATCAATATAATCGGTTATCAAGTTTGTAATCTTCATAAATTTAAGAATAGGTATGTACTCATTTCCTCTTACCACCTTTTTGCATTTAAAATTAAAATACATTTTCTGAGAACAAGTCCTTTAAACTTGGGGCAAGTTTTTAGCGAGTTTGGTGAGGAATTAATTGCACAAAGCCGATTGCCATTAAATTCATAGGTAAAGGTATAAAACAAATAAAATAAAATCTAACTAAAATGCAAGTAAAGTCCAATCTGATATACTCGTATTATCTATTACACATGCCCAGAGTTTAAATACAACTTGGAAAAAATGGAAGTTTTTTGTCAAAATATAAGAACTCTCTTTATTTAAGTTAGCTGAAAAAAATTGCCAACGTTGCGTTTTCTAAATTCCGTACCGCGATTTTTTTTCAAATCTTTTACATGAATATTTAAAAAAAATATATGTTAGACATTTTGGAGATTTTTATCTCACGGAGGAAAAGTCATATAAAAATGATGTACATAACAATTTCTATGGACATTTCCCTGGACGGAGCCCAGAAGAAAAATAAATGTCTCATCTTCTAGATTGGTTTAAACGTAAGTTCATAAAAATCTTCAAAATATAGTTCCTTTCTTTGTGTATGTTTCTTGTGGCTAAGAAACCCTAAAAACTCGAAATAATTATTTTTGTAATATACAAAAGGAAGCTAAAAATACAAAATATAGCAATTTACAAGAAAATCCCAAACATTACGATTCTCTTATATTGAATACAAACTTGTATAAATAATGCAGACCCGCACTTTCACGTATTTATTTTTCCCCAAAAGTTGAAGCGGGAAAACTTTTTCGCAACATCGAAGTTAAAAAACTGACGCAAGCGAAGCAGAAATAAACGATCTTTCTAGGAAAAGCCCTTTATCTTGCTTCCGCCACATGAGTAAACAACGTTTCCTGTTTGCTTAACTGACGTGATTATTAATAAATTTATAAGCTGGTTAGGAACTCGCTTTTATTGTGTGAACGAAATCAAATTTTGTATACATGAGAATGTTACATACATTCATTAACGGTGAGTATGTAAGAGAATTAAAATTACTGTGAGGAGCTTTTTAGCTACAACGTTGTTACATTTATATTATATTTAAAAAAATTATATATTACATTAATTTTTTTTTTAAGTATGTACCATTATTTTCTACTATATATCGCCATGTAGTTGGCAGTGACAATATGTTTTTATTGTAAAATTCCGGTGACTGATTCAAAAAACTGTGAGAGGTCGTTGACTACTCAATTTGTTAGCTAATTGGTCCAATTGTTCACGGTAAATATTTGCATTAATTGTAGATCCCTATAGAATCAACTCCCTAAGACGTTCCATCAGCAGCTGAGCATTATCTTTTTGGCATTTGATACTGAAACTCTTGTTTATCCGATACCCAACCATTGACGTTTGCTTGTATGGTTAACGTGAGTAACCCACTTCTCATCGCCAGTTACTAACTGATTCAGCCAATTGAAGTTACGTTCTAATGTCAATAACTGTGGATAAGTATCAACTCTGCACTAAAAGTGATGTGATCACAACTCGTGGGGTATCCACATACCGAATTTTGAAACTTTTCTCAATTCGCATAATTGTGTTTCTACGGTGCCATGACTGCAGTGTAGCTCATCTGCCAATTGACGATTCGTCAATCGAGGATCCTCCCCAATTAATTGTCGTAATCGTCAACCATCCAATTCAACAATACGTCCGGTACGGGGTTCGTCCTCAAGATCGTAGTCCCCATTCCGGAACTTTCTGCACCAAATCTTTGCCATCGCGTAGGACAACGTGGACTCGCCCATCATATGACATATATTATTTGTGGCAGTATTTGCATCCGGACAAATTGACCCAGATAAATTTCGTGAGGTAATATAATCCGTATTGTATATCGATTTGAATCCATTATTTTATGTAATTCACATAAAGCTTCGGCGCTGACTCTTATCAACTAACTACACTTTGACCTATTTACACCCTGCAGTAAAACTTAGAAATTTTGAGAATCTTTCTAGAACATTTCCGAAGTTGTGGCTAAAAACTTACTAGTCAACCTAATATAATAAGGTACTAATTAAATTGTAGCTATTTGTCTTAACTATTGGAAATATATAGTTTAATTATATTACTTGAAACTGGAAAATCTGTGCATGGGACTTTAAGTTTTATATTAAAGTTCTCATGGGTAGAACTTCTACTTAAATAAAATACATTTACCTCAAAGGTAACAGTGGGATTAATCACCATCTGCATTTAGCTCCATATAGAACGAGACTTTCATAAGATATTTGCAGATTGTCCATCTACAATACCTATGCCTACTTAGCAAGCTACAAGCTTCTGAATGAAATGCTAAAAATAACGTGGAAATATCTTTCTGTCTAATTTGCTCCGATTGATAATAACGAGTTTTACTAAAGAATGGCATCACAATTTAATATCGCCCACTTTACTTTAACAATAAGTTTAAATCTTTATAAATCAGTCATTTTTCAAGATTATATTTTTAACTCCTTTACAGTTTACATTTTAAAATTTAAATTTATGAAATCAAAAATATTAGTCTACTACCCTACTGAGCATACTTAGCGGGCTTTTGCAATTTTTTTACTTGATCTTATTTTAAACGATCAGTAATTATTTTTATTAGACTAGTAATGAATTCCATAGTGATATATCATATATATTCTTTAAATTTCTACAATAACAATACAGAGATAATGAGAATTAGATGCCATTATAAACTGATGCAATTTAAGCCTAAATAAAATGTGGTTAATTATTCCATAAATATTATATATTTTTTCCACGATTTAGTATTTAAAAAAAAAAAAGTAATTCCAAACATTTTGAAAAAAATTATTAAAATGTAACTTGTTGCTTTTTAAGAAAATAATCGTCTTGTTACGTAATAAAGTAGTCGTCATCATGGTGTATTGGGTGGATCACAAGGTATACAGCCTTTAATGGCGCGGCGCACCACAGGGACTCGGGTTCGATTCCCAGCCGCTCGTCGAGCGGGGTGAACTGGTTACTTGGTCTTACAGCCAACCATAATGGCTGTAAGAGATTGCTCTCGTAGCAATAAGTCCGCCATATGCATCAATTAGATAAATTAAAGTTGAGAAATAAATATTAAGTAAAGTAAAAAAATGTGCCACGAAAATATATGATAGGAGTGGGGATGACACGCGCCACTTAAAATTCGAACAGAACAACATGCGTTCGTTATGTCAAATTCACCCAGCGATATTTTTTACTAACAATAAAATTATCATTCTGATTTCATTCAGTTTACAAGATATTACTTTCAAAATTAAGGAGTTATCTTTCAAATGCGTGGTAGTCTCTCCGATTTATTTTCCATCAATATCATGCACATTCGATAAATCTGTGTTCAATAGACTAAATAGGTCCAAAATTAGCTTATTTATAAATATATATATATATATATATATATATATATATATATATATATATATATATGTATATATATATATATATATATATATATATTTATATATATATATATATATATATATGTATATATATATATATATATATATATATATATATATCATTGATGTTTGTTTGTCGTTTTTCTGCTTACTTGTTTCACACAAAAATGTTAACATTCAGCTCCCTTATCGTAACAAGAAATATGTATCCACACACTGAAATGTTTAAATGTGCATATGGGCAAGTAGACAGACGCTACCTTTTAAAATGTTTAAATATTGCGTGCACTAATACCTAGCCAGAATATTTATCTAGAAATAAAAAATAAAATGGCATGTAAATTGGACTGGCTTTTCTAAAATTTTAAACTGACAAACAGAAAGCTGCCACAGTGTAAATATTTTTAAATATTACACGTCACAGGGGCACGTAGAACTATCCAAGCGAAAAATATTAAATTATTGTGAGGTTTAAGCAAGCAAATTTCAAATAATCGACCCTCCGTTTTGTTGATAGTAATCGAGAAACACAGTTTAACAAATATTAGAACAGCAAATCATTGAAATCGTCTTTATGGACATATTAAACATCCGGTGCGAGTTTAATACGCTTATTCAAATAAGCTTAGTTTTCAATTGAAATATTCCTGAAAATGGTTCGGTACAATAAAAAGTTTTATTTAAAATAAATGTATAATCCAAAGAACATACTGAATTTAATAAGGGTTTAATATTTCCAATCGAAATTATTCTCGTCAATCGAAATATTTCGTCGTTTATATTTGATACCTATTTTTCGAACATCTGAGTGGTGCCACAGACTTTTCGGCGAAACTATTTAATGTGAATCATTTCGCAGTATATGGTTTTCGCATACCTTTTTACACAATGACCACCGATAGAAGGTTTCCCGGGATTCAATTACCATGGATTGAATGATTTATGTAATATATTTATAATATGTACACTTAGACTTTCCTCCGTGATCAGTATACATTGATAAAAAAATAATAAAATCTGTACAGCAGTTATTGAGGCATAGATAAGATATATCTACCTTCATAGCATCTCCCACCTAAGTAAGACAAGCAGCAACAATGAGTGCCCCCTCTTATAGCATACACTTTTTTCCTCGCTTATTCATATAGATATACCTGGTATTTTTCCTTGGGATTAGATAAATGTCCTTACATTTTCTTATCTAATTTATTAGTTTATTAAATCTTTGTTAATCTTTCTCAACCTGTACATTCAACATGGCCAAAATATCATATAATATTTTTTTCTTCCTCTCTACAATCGCTAACTTTTGGGCGTTGCCCAAATTTAGCGATTGCAATAAAGTAATGCGTGTTCAATTGTATGGGATAGTTATATTTTGCAGATATCAGTTTATTTACTTGATCATTATTACTAGTATTTAAATTCATAAATTTACGTTTCACATTATCAATTTCCTTTTTATTCTTTTTCAAATAATTTTCCACATGTAAGAAATGCGTCGCCCTCCTATCATTCCGTCTTTCCATAATGAATCAACATTTACTGGATACATTTTTATGATGTTAACAGTATCAGTTGGGACCTTTATTTTGAAAAGTATTTAGGTATACATATGTTAATAAATAAGTGGAACCCGTAAAAGATTACTGATCTGACGATTAAAGACGTTCCAGAAACGGATTTATAAAAAAACATGAAATTTGGCGCATTAAAAAAGCATATTTTTGGAACCTTTATGAACACATATCTCAGAAACGTACTGAAAATTATTAAACAAGAAAAGTTAGGACGATTATTGAAATACTGTCAAGAAATGTTTTTTAAATTCCGTATACGGTGGGCGGTATCGTTTGAAAGAAAAACCTAAGAGTCATAAAAATTCGTCCGTCTGTTTGTATCCGTCACACAGCTGATTATAAAAAAATCAGTAAATGGTATTTGTCGTTTAGTTTTGATAATAAATAAACCTATTTGCATTTGCTTTATAATATTTCTTTTATATTCAACAGTGATGAAAAGTTTTGTAAATATATATTCAGGAATATTTTGGACCATAAATAGTAAAGTTATGAAAATTAGTAAAGTATACCTACACAAAATTTATTATTACATTGTATTTCTAAATTTTGGAAACTATCAGTGTTCCTTGCTTCGTTGACCTGATTTATTTAGGAAAACATAATTCGATAACAAAATCCAAAATATAAAACTGTCGGAATTTTTGTCTTTCCGTGCCGAATGTTTCACAACGAAAAACGACACAAGATTTTTGTATTTGTGTGCAATTGTAAAAAATATTTAAAAAACACTTTTCTTTATATAATTTACGTATTTTGTTATTGGTTGAATTTGTATTATTTTAAGTCTCTTTATTTCTTTTCTATTTTATTTTTGGCCAGCATCTATCCACTTGCCACTGATTCTTATTTTCTCACCAAAAAAGGTTTTTTAAAATTTTTTCTGCCACTATTTTATTCACCCCATTAATTATTGAAAGCTTAAATGTGTTATTTTATTCCACCCCTTTTTAAAATCTTTCAAACACAGTGATAAATTCTGAAAATACAAATCTAAAAACACTCTAGTGGTTTACTTTGTACTGAAATAAAACATTCCATCTGCAGCCTTGCTTCAACTTTTATATTTTTTTTCGTCTCAAAGCTGTAGCGGAAAACTCATCGACGTCATGTAACAGGAAAAATAGGTGAAAGTAAAAAATTATTTTTCTGAAAAACGTAGACAAGTTTTGTTCGCTTTTCCCCGTATTCCTAAAAGATGTTTCTTAACTAATATTTTTTACGAAAATATGATATGACATTAAAACAAAGAATACTTGAAAAGTTGCAATTCAAGAGGCAGAAGAAGAGAGTAATTAAGAGATTGACCTATAATCTTTGAAGTTATTCTCTATCCAATGGGTATTTGTTGAATATAATTTAGAATTTATTTTTTTGTGTACAAAATTTGCTAACACCATTTCAAATAAGTACATTAAAAGGATAAAAAATATTGCAAACGTAATCGACAAAGTTAACAACTATTTCTTAGCTACTACTTGAAATTGCAATATTCAAAATCGTTACCAAAACTGTTATCAAACATTCGCATTAAAATGTCAGTGCAAACCAGATTCCCAAGCAATCTGGATTATCTCTGAAGCTGGATACGACGCATTTACATCTAAATAGCTTCATTTCGAATAGCAGTCACTTGCCATACTCTATAGCAATGAGCGCGATAGCTGAAATAATTATCGTTGCCGCTATTCAAGCTATTTGAAACCTGTGCTTTCGTCAGTGTGCTTAAAGCTCTATTGCATTTGTAGTTGTATTTCTGGTTTGATAGAATTTCATTCAAGTATTTGTTTATAAATTTATTTTTCATAAATTTTACCCCCAATTGTAAATTGAATTAGAAAAATATTATAGAAAAACAACCAAATCCATATTGGAAATAAGTATTTCTGACCAATTCCACTTATTCTAGAGTAATACAATGATTGTTCCCTGAGTATTTTTTTACTAACAAATACACTAACTTTCTTCAAAACTGAGGTGAATAAAAATAATCTACCATACTTTTTTTACCAAAAATAAGTAAGTTTTTCACACACAATTATCAATTCTTTTACTTTAGGTTAATTAAATTGACATAAAAAACAAGTTCCATAAACATTCTTGTAACTCTTTCTTTAGCTATTTCTGATTGTCATCGGAGATATCAAAGTTTTTGAAAGTAGTTATAGTATCCTTTCCCGGACAACTTTTTTAGCACGCGTTTTAAATGAACAAATATATATATATATATATATATATATATATATATATATATATATATATATATATATATATATATTATTATATATATACAAATATATATATATGTGATGATAGCATAAATTATCATCTCAGGAAAAACACCTGTTTTGCTTCTATTACCCGGGTAAGCAAGATTTTCCTTTCTATCATTTTAATTTATTACAACATTATGGAGAATCTGGTAACTAGCTGCTATGAAAAATATTGTATTCGGATATATTAATAATATATTAATAATGGCATATCTGAATACTGCATTTAAAGCATTTTTGCATCCTTATGACTAAACATATTTCTATAACGATTTATTCCATATTGCTTTATTTCTAAATAAAATTGTTTTATTTACAAATAAAGCAATCTAGTATTTGACGTCAAAATATTTATAACTACATTCAAAAGAGCACACGCCGTGTATTAAAATTAAAGTATACGTATTAATAATGTCATATTTGAATACTGCATTTAAAATTTCCTTTAGGCATCCTTATGACTAATTATATTTCTACAACGATTTATTCTATATTGCTTTATTTGTCAATAATATTATGTTTTTATTTATAAATAAAGCAATCTAGTATTTGACGTCAAAAATATTTATAACTAGATTCTAAAGAGCACACGCCGTGTATTACAATTAAAGTATGCGTATTAATAATGGCATATTTGAATACTGCATTTAAAATTTCCTTTAGGCATCATTATGACTAATTATATTTCTATAACGATTTATTCGATATTGCTTTATTTGTCAATAATATTATGTTTTTATTTACAAATAAAGCAATCTAGTATTTGACGTCAAAAATATTTATAACTACATTCAAAAGAGCACACGCCGTGTATTAAAATTAAAGTATACGTATTAATAATATCATATTTGAATACTGCATTTAAAATTTCCTTTAGGCATCCTTATGACTAATTATATTTCTATAATGATTTATTCTATATTGTTTTATTTGTCAATAATATTATGTTTTTATTTATAAATAAAGCAATCTAGTATTTGACGTCAAAAATATTTATAACTACATTCAAAAGAGCACACGCCGTGTATTAAAATTAAAGTATACGTATTAATAATGTCATATTTGAATACTGCATTTAAAATTTCCTTTAGGCATCCTTATGACTAATTATATTTCTACAACGATTTATTCTATATTGCTTTATTTGTCAATAATATTATGTTTTTATTTATAAATAAAGCAATCTAGTATTTGACGTCAAAAATATTTATAACTAGATTCTAAAGAGCACACGCCGTGTATTAAAATTAAAGTATGCGTATTAATAATGGCATATTTGAATACTGAATTTAAAAATTACCTTTAGCCATCCTTATGACTAATTATATTTCTATAACGATTTATTCCATATTGCTTTATTTGTAAATAAAATTATGTTTATTCAAAGGAGCACACTCCGTATATTAAAATTAAAGTTAAAATGTTTAATCGAAATAACATTTTAGGTCTACAATGAATAAACAATATAAATAAATATTTTTACATCTTAATTATCAATTAAAATATTGGTAATAATTTAATTAATATACTATATATACGTTAGTACTTGCTAACTAACAGATTTTTTAACGATGAAGTAACGACGTGTAAGTGCATTTTGGAACGACTTTTAAAAAAAAAATAGCAACGAGGTCGTATCCTGCGCTCATATCGAGAAAAGTTGATTTAGCAAATTTTTGTGAAATTATGATTTAATATTTTGATTATTTGATCAATATATGCAATCGAAATGATCAAGGATATCACTCAAATCAGCTTTTGCATAATTAATTAAGAAGCTTCTTGCTATTAAACTTATTGAGAGCGACACCTCTTTCTTTTTTGTAAGCAATCATTATAGATTTGTAGTTTAATAATTCTCCAAAACCTACCAAATTTCATTTTTTATCAAATTTTTAATCGGACGTTTCAGTGCACTTTTACATCTTTCCACCTCCTTTGTGACGTATGACGTACGAGTATATGCTTTTAACCATTGTCAATACTACACAAAATACATATCATGCTTGTGAATTTGATTGTTTCGATTTTTTTTAATTATCGGTAGATCATTCGACTTTAGTATATAATTACTCATCATTCCGTAATTATGTATTGTGTTCTCTAGTAATAATTTTCGTAACATATTTTTGTAATATAAGGCTTATAAAATGTAATCGTTTTCACTTCTTGCGTCTACTAATAGGCACGAATTAATATCTACGTATTTTAATTTTAATAACACCCCTATATTTACTTATTAGTAACTATGCACTTTTCGTATCTAGAGAGATGGATCAATGAAAGAAGAGGCCGTATTAATTTACATATTAATCTAAAACAATGTTCGCATCCAAATGACCCTTTCGACTTTATACGAAATCGGTAGGATACCGTGTAACAGAAATATTTTTCTGAGCCTGATAATGTGTATAATCGCTGTCTAAGTATATATAGTTTCGCCTGCTCACATAATAATAATAATAATAATTAAATGAATACTTAGCAAATATAAATAAGTGAAATATCAATCCGATAATATAGGTAGAATACGAGATACCGCTTTGTAAACAAGCAATCTTGGAAGAATGTGCATTTATAGAACATGAGGCTCATAAAATTAATATCATTTATATAAAGCTCATAAAATAAGGCAATAACTAGTCATTTCGAATAAGAAAGAAGATATTAGTTACGATCTTAAAAAAGTCAAAGAATAAATTTAATAGATGAAAGATAACTCCCGTCCAGTTTTGGCCTGTCAAGACAGTTACTCTATATCTAATATTCGAAAAATCGTGAAAAATTAGTACTTAAACACTAGTATGTATAATATTAATACACACCTAAAGAAATAACATCTTTATGTATAAGTAAAGGTATTAGATGTATTTATTTCTGAACTTTTACGAGATAATTTTGGCGTAGCAATAGTTAACGTAAAACAAATTCCAATATAATTTACGATGCCTCTGAAGCAATGACATGTTTTTGCCTTGAATGAATTACCCAATCTTAGAAAATATTTTAACAAAATGTTAAACTTGGTTTCATCATTTGAAATTTAAATCGAAATAGGAACCTATATTATGACATAAGAAGAGCATTTTATGGTACGAAAGTGGCTAGTAAATTGATAACTATGTATTTGAGCTTCTGGAGAAGGCTTATTGATCAATCATTCAGAAAATATTTTGCTATTACTCAATAATTTTAGGCAACGTTATTGGATATATTAAAAGAAATCCACAAAGAAAACTCGAGGAAAATGTAAATAGATCTTAACGCTGCCGCAAGGAACGTTAGGTAACCTCTACACCATTCATGTTGCAATAACTACTATACAAAGGTGTGTTACACATTATTCATCTTAAAGTCTTAGTTACTATCATTTCTTCCTAAACTGATAGACAAAGTCACTGATAAGGAAATTTGATAATGAGACAAGAAAGAAGCTGAAAATGAGCCAAGAAAGTAAATAAAGTAAATGAGCTGAAATTACAACTCATTTTAGGAGAACAAAAATAAAACTTATTTTTAAAGGCTATGTGTGTGTCTTTTTAGTTATGAATTTTTTTTAATATAATTGCATTTCTTGAGAAAGGAAAATAGTGTGATTTTTTCATTCCTAACTCCAAAAGTCTTTACATAAACTTGCCTTCATAACTAATTAAAAAAAAATTACCTCAACGATCATTGTTTTATTAATAATGATGAAGAAGATATCTACAATAGTTTAAACACATTTTCGTGACAAACAAACTTTGGGGAAATATTTTTTAGACTTTTACTATATATGTTTTGTAATTCATTTTCATACCTTTTTTAAACAAAATAATGACTAATGATATTAAATTCATAAATAAAATTCGTCTGTGTCATTTACTGCAAATATTCAACCCTTTAAACACATTATTGATTTCATCGTTTCCAAACCGTGTAGCAACTTTTCCTTATTAAATTTCACATATATTTTTTTCAAGTGATTCTCTACGGTGCACTTTTCTGATATCGTTCAAGATTATTAAATTTATTGATTTATTATAAATTCCATATACATATTGATTGAAATTATTAGTACATCGTAACAATCTCTTTCAGTAAACCAAAACACTAAGAACTAATAGTAATAGGAGAAGTATGATATTGTTTTTAAATCATGAAACTAAGAAATATTTGTGCCACGTTTAAATTAATAAACAATTTAATTATAAGAAGACGTTAAACTGTCATCTTTTTCTTTTCTTTTGCCTTCGTTTCAAAAACTCGGTACTAGATCTCAATAAGGAAGATAGGCACGATGGGGACTAGGTATTAGTTATTTAGTCAAATTAGTCATGTTCTCGAATTTAGAGATTACAGTATTTTTATATAGTACTGTACAAAACAAAGGACAGGCTTTTAAATAAACTATAAAATTTCAAATATTTTTCATGAAGATAAAGCGTTTCAAATAAAGAAGATGTTTCAAATGCTTTAGTGATCCCTAAATTTGAATCCCATTTCTTAATTCAAGTTTAATAATTTAGTAATATTAACTAAAAGCCTGTTAAAAATGAAAACAATATTGAAAATTATATTATGTAATTATTAAAGTATATATTTATATTATACACTTCTAAAATATATATGTAGATATCTATTCAAACAATTTTACTGCCGAATTAAATTAATTACACGTTTTGAATAAGAAACAAACCAGACTGAGACGAGTTTTATAAATGATTTCAGCAACAAATTGGCCCCACTGAGGACAAAAAAATGAAATGACCAACCAATGAGTGAAAATTAATTAAAAAACAAAAAACAAAGAAACCATGCCAATAAACTTCCTAAAAATAAAGGAAAAATAATAAAAATAAAGAAGATAAAATTATAATAAGGCTCCCAGTTTTAAAGTAATTATTTTAATTTTTTTAAATAAATATTCTTAATTCTGTTTCTCCGTAAACAAAAGGCCTCTAACTATAGTAATTATAATAAATTTTAAAACCTATTGGAAATATAAACATCATGCATAAAACAAGGGATTGACTGCACTACACATTAAAATTTACACTCTTTAAAAATTAACTTCTATCCTTTTAAATTACTTTGAAAAGTTTGTTTATTTAAAGTTACTATTATGTTAGTAGAATCTACTAATGAATTAATTTCTGAAACCTTCATCAAACTCAATTTATCCACAAGCCTTAATACTTATCAGACTCCCATATAATTTAAATCATCCTCTCAAATAGGATACGGAAATTTAATAGTTTACTTACAAGTTAAACACGTGTCATTTAGTTACAAAACATTCAACAGATCTAACTTGCTTCTGAATAGATGCATTTCAATTTGCGGTCACTAGTGATTCTCTACGCTGATAAACGCGCTTAGTTAATTAATTACAGCGCGTTTCCGGAGAGCTTAAAGTTTTGTTCCGATTGGAATCGTATTTCCGAATGGGGAAGTTTCCGTGAATATTAGTTTTGTTTATCTTTGAGTATACCTTGATTTTATCTCTCCCCGGTTAGGGTGAGCTAACGATACTAATAAATATGACAACACAATTCTAAGTATCTACATATTCAACCAGTAACTTTTTATATGCTGAATGTTTATTTTGAAATTTTGGTTCAGTTTACTCTGGAAATTGTCCATTTTCTCAAGCGTTTTATAGCAAATGCTAATGAATATTTTCAATAACATTTTAAAGTTATACTTCTGTAGGCATGTTACGGAAAAATTATGTGAGTGAAATTTTAAATTTAAATTTTTAAAAAAATTAGGTTAGTCGCCATACATCAAAACTCTATACGAAATCGACTCCGTGAAGTTGCTCACTAAACAAATATTTACATACTTTAATTTACAGATAAGTGGTCCACCAATATATTTGTCTGCTAGCTGTATGTATTTATTTGCATTATAACCTATAAATTATTACTTTATTAAACATTAAAAATTAATAAATTCCAATAAATTTTCCACATACTCATTTATTTTAATTAATAATTAAATTTTATTAAGATTATTTTATTAAATCTAACAATAAATTATAAATACACATTTTTATATCTAATAGAATGCTGAGTACTCATTTAAATTTTTTAAATAATTGTAAATCGACTTCCTCAAACTGGTGTCAGCGATCTCCTTCGACATCAAGGCCGGACAATATTCGCACACTGCGCCTCAGAGTTAATGCGAGAGAAGCAATAAACAATTTCCTAATTAACAATTCTAGTTTTAAAGGTGTCATGAAGGCACCAAAATGTCGCTTCGACCAACCGAACTCTATTACCCTCACCGAACTGGAATAGTTGCGATCGCTGTCACTGCACAACACGCCAAACGACATCTGCATCTTTTCAACCCGCGTCTCCGATAGCAAAGGAACACTTCGAGCGCTCAAAAGGTGAACCCTTTTAATAGCTCAAAGCCGTGAACCATTAAACCTCTACAACCTTGAGATTATAATTGAGAAACTAACATCCTCACTGAGATATCGCTGGTTTGACCATTTCGCCGCACCTCCGGAAGAAGAAACTGATATAATCAAGCTATCCCTTCTTCTTTTCTTGATCATGAGGCAAAAATCTGCGGCCACTTTGCATAGCCAGAAACAATTACGCAAGAAAATAATGCCACCGTTCAGGGATGAACGCAAAGAAAGTTGGCCGCATAAGACAAGCAAGATTAAAAACCCGATTTATTCAAAGGTAGGACTTGCCACGACCAAGTGCACGAAGTTCAAGGAACCTGATTCAGATGCCTACTTGCTTGCTGGCGAAGACGCACCGTCTGTTTTTCAGGTGTCTACATTACCGCACTAGTACCCACAGATGCCGCACGAAAACAAGTTATGTTGACGGATGCGAACACCACCACCACTGATTATTATATATCGTACAAGAAGGCCGGAATAAATAGATGGAAAATCCGAAAACAGAAACCATCAGCTCTACACGGATAAACAGCAATACCTGCTACTACCTAAAAATTGTTCGAGTACGGATATCTAGACCGGCGGGAGAGATGATCCGGACGGGTGTACTAAACTATGCAACGATCGGGCGGTCGTGGGTTCGTAACCCCATGCGTGACAACTGGCGGCCGCATAAAGGGATTACTTAGCTGCATATAAGAGTATAGTTTTAGTAATAGTAAACTTTGTAGTTAGTAAATTTATTAATAAAGAAATTGTTTCACATCGACGAGGAGTATTCATTGGTAATCGACCCAGCTAACTGTCTCCCGACATTATATTCAACAGCAATGAGATATGGTGAACATCCAAATCAACTGCAGGGCTCTGACTACTGCCTTTCATCTTACATAATATTAAATTAAAATTATTGTAATTTTAGATAGTGGTTAAATTTTTACTATCCGGTATGAGAAAATAATAAAGTTTGGGCATTCATTTATTAAATAACTTTTAAGACTTAATTATTTCATCGTGTTCATTAATTTATCAATCGTATTTATAATCATTCCATAGTCCTTTTATTATTTTATTTTGAATAAATATTTGCGTGCTAAATAAAGTTATTCTTGTATTATGCCAAAAAAATATAACTTCTAACGCACACGCATAAGTAAACACATGTTTTTTGAACTGTTTTACATAAAATATTAAAATATATAGCGTTACATTTCTTATGGGTTGCAACTTCAATTGATTGTCCATACGATTTATAAAATTCAAAAGAAAATTTCCTGGTACTTTATTTGTTCTTTTTAACATTTCTATTGAATACATTGGGGTATATTAAGAAATATATGTTTCATCATTACCCCAAATTTCAAATTTCTACATCAATCGACTTTTATGGATAACGAAAGTTACAGACGAAGTGATGAATGGACACGTGAGTGATCTTAAATTACAGACGAAGTGATGAATGGATACATAAGTGCTCTTAGAAGGGTGTCGCTTTTTTTCATTCGTAAAAAACTGAATATATTTGTAATAAATAAGAAGTTCTTACTGAATCAACTCACGATTATCTATCGTACTAAAATAATGTTTTTCATTTCGTTGCGTCATTCCTGCATTAAAATTGCAACTTTTGAGGTAGCACAAAGAACTTTTTTGAAAGAAACTCAAAAGATCTCTTCATTAAATATAAGTAAAATTCATCTCATCTCCATCACATTAGTTCCCTGTAATCTTCATTATATCTCCATCACATTTTATTCTCACCCTTATCATATCTCTCCATATCATGTTATTTGAGTCATATTTCCACCACATTACTTCCCTTTAATCACTTTTACACAATTAAGTTAAGTATATTTTATAAAAATTTTACTGTTTGTGGATCCATCTAATATAAATATCTACTTCGGTCGGTGTTGTACTATATACTGGTATTATTTTCCCCTGGACATCAAGGAATTTTGATCAAATAAAACTAACCAACAAATCCAATGCATATTAAAAAACAATAATTTTGTTTTATTATTCTTCGCGTTCCACATAAAATGTTGCAAATATATATATATATATATATATATATATATATATATATATATATATATATATATATATAAATATATTATTTCGTTTATTTGTTCGTTAATCGCCATATTTTATGAACATACGAATGTAATTTCCAAGTTTTATATAATAAGAAATAACATAAGTTTTATTTCTCTTTTTGTCTTTCGTTAAGTGTAATTGCATAAATATATGGTTGACTTTCACATAATATGGATATATTAGTATTTTTATTGAAGAATTATGATTAAATATAAACAAGATTAATAAATGTTAACCTTTTTTGCCTTACTATAAATCAATTAGAGCAAAAAAACTTACTGAAACTGAGAGGTGTCAAGAGAACACCGGATGGAACGAAGTTCCTTTCGATTAATTAGTGAAGGAATTGTAATAAAATTTGATTTCTTTTAAGTTATAATAATAATTATTGTTGTTATTTTTTATTATTTATTATGTACAAAAAACCTGTATACACTCAACAATAATAATCGTCGCGACACCACACTGTTCAATGCGAAATAGAAAGACGAAACGAAAATAACTGGCTCGTTTTCTATGAAAGAGAGAGAGACAGACAGAGAAACACGCGCACGCCGCACGGCTTGCAGCGCGCCCGCTAGCAACTACAGCAAAAAGTGTCGTTACAACTTTTGGTCTTAATTTTTTCCGTCTAGCCCCCTTTCGCAACGCGCGATAAGGAACTCCATTCCAATTATTTGTTTGAATCCTCAGTTTTATTACCACCTGACTATGCCGCGACCTCTTTTGAATATATTAATAAGTACATGATTAATATACGTAACGCCATATTATAATAATTATAAAAGTTTTTTTTTAAATAAGAGCACCTTTTATTGCAATTTTAGATTATCATATTTTCTTTTCAGTCGATCTATCGTTATGAAATTATAGTAAGCCAGTCCGGCTTACCATAGCAAAAACAAACTAAGTACTGTAACTGCTTACCTAATAATTACCGAATTAGACCAATAGTTTTTACGTGATGCATATTCAAACAGACTCACAAACAGTTTTTTGTATTTTAATAATTTCATTATAATTTTCCAAATAATTTATTCATGAATAAATTCAACATACAGCTGCGCCAATCTAGAGCCTAATTACATATATTAATATAATGCAATATTTTCATAATTTTGCGGGAATAAAATGTATATGATATTTTTTAATAAAACCAATGAACTTTGTTTCACATTTGTCTCCCTGATAATATTCGCTCTCAAATCTAAAAATGAAGGTATTGTTTGATGTTAAATACATTCGATGCTTAGGATGAAAATAACAATGCTGTTTTTAGGCCGAAAATTTATTGTAAAAAATTCTCTAAGTTTATTTATCTTAAGTTCCGGCTAAAAATGATTTAAACTCATATATATATATATATATATATATATATATATATATATATATATATGTATATATATATATATATATATACATATATACATATATATATATATATATATATATATATATATACATTGTAGAAGTAGCAGAAATATTTGCAATTTGTAGTTCAGTCAAAACTCAGTCTTAAATATTAACAAATTTGTGTATGAAAGCATTCATCGATATTGTAAATCGATAGCCTTTTCGCTCAATAATTAACCTATGAATGTATATTTTATCATTTAGTTGACTTCATAAATAATTACTGCTTATATGCTAAAAAAAATATATTGTAAAGTAATAGTAAGCATTATTATTTTATATTATAATTTTTTTTTTTAAAATGGCGGAAGAATTCTGAAACATCCTTCGTGACTAAATAAAATAGATAATTTTAAGAATAAAAGTAAGATAAAATCTAAGTTGCCCTAAGCAATTTGAATTGATGAATTACCATTCACTTAATCGTAAAACTACACATTCAAACACCACATTTTCAACTGTGATGAGTTACTAACCTTTCCCCAACATAATCATAAGTTAATATCCACATCAATTAGATCAATAGAAAATGTTGTTTAGTAACAGTGGTGAGATAAATAGGTTTTCCTAAGGGAAATCGAGGAAAAATTATTTTATTTTATCTTTGCCTCAATTGTCGGAAAGCAACGTTTTTTCCACAATATGCACAAGTAAAACAGTAAAACAGATACAAAATTATGCATAAAGGGGTATACACATAAATGTGTCGATAATTTTAAATGATTTACTTTCATATTCGTAAATATATACTTAATTTCTTTATATTTGCTTCGATTTTCTGTTCATGCAAGAAAGGAAACTTATTTAAAATTACACGTAATTTTGCAAAATTACATTAAATATATGATTTCTCAATAACATGATAATTTCTAGTAAACTATTTATAGAAAATTGTGCAAAACGTTGAACTAAAATGAAAATAAAATTTTGAAAATGCGTTTTTTTATGAATTGAAGTAAATTCCTAATATTCACATATTTTTACGATGATCTTAACTTTCCTCGAAACAAAAATTGGCTTTAAAAATAATCACTATTTCCGCCCATCCTGCGATATCCCTGTCTTTTACTAAATATTTTTGTCTTTCTAAATGTTAAAAACATTTAAAAACTTCCTTATTGCTTGTATCTAATCGTGTGAACCTCCACAAAAATTCCAAGGACGACATTAAAATCTTTTACAATGCCAAGCCAAAATAAATAATGTATACATTTAGAATTAGCGTTATAATTTGTACATGATGTAAATTTTTGTTAAACATATCTCATAATACTGAAAATACTTTCAGTATTATGAGATATGTTTAACAAACATTTACATCATGTACAAATCTCTCATCACTCTCTTTTTACTTTCGAAACCAAAAATATAAAGTTATCCAGAAAAATCTTATTTCCACATGAAAAAGAGACTTCAAAAATAAATTATTTTGCTCTATTTTGTTCACTGTCTGAACAATTATTGAATATTTACTATATTATTTCCCAGTTTCAATATGTCATTTATGGCAATAAAACAAGAAATAAAAATTAACGGATCCTTCGTTTAACACGTGAGTTCATTTACCATATAACACGTTATTTTTTAAGGGAAACATTAGTTTATTAGTACGTAATGCCAAAAAAGTGGATTGGCCGTTGAATAGTGCATACTAACTTTCTTTCTCAATCTTGCCCATGTCTTTTACTGTAGAATATTTTACAGAAAAATAAAAAATATTTTTCATTGCATTTAACTCCTTCGTTTGCCTTCTTTTTCTTTATGGATTTGTGTATTATTTTTTAATCTTAACTTTGTCCATAATATGTGACAGTTCTATAAATGAAAATTTTTTCATAATAACTATTCTATAAACATATTCATTTATTTTTTGTAAATAAACAACAATAAGTTAAAAAACCGACTGGGGCTGAAATGTCAGAGATCATTTCTATATATCAATGCTCAATAAAAGAAAAATATGGGCACTTTCGACAGACAAAAAGCGACTTGACACAGTTTTCACTTTCAAATAAGAGTTTAAGAGCAATTAAAGGAATTTTGAAAGTAAAAATATATATTTGCGTAAAGTGCTATGTATCCCTTGGTACACGAATTTCATAATTGGATCATATTATGATACCTTATTACACTTTTATTAAAGTATACTAAAACGCAGGACTACCTTATCTAAAGTAAAATATGTATCAAAAAATCTTTACCAAATAATTTGATTACCTCTAATATTCTATAAAATGAAATATATAATAGATATGCAATTTTAGAAAGAGAATGAGGTGTCCTACTGCACACCAAACATCTCTGTTAAATAATGTATCTCATATGTCGACGTCCCAATAATAAAGTTTATGTACTTTTCGAACTCTAGGTATATCACAAAAGTTTTAGAAAACTTCTTACGCATGTTGATTGAATTAAATCTTAAGGCTCACTTCCGTAACTCCTTAAGCCTAGCGGAAATATAAAACGACCGTCTAAAGTAAACCGGGCAATCAAGTTACACGGAGTTGCGAAAGCTTACGGGCCGAAACTTACAAACTCGCGGATTTAGGGTGAACTTTGGGCAGCATTAAGCTAATTTAACTTCTCGTTGTTTCGGGATCAGTTTGATAATTTCATAATCCGGATTATGTAATTATATACGTGTGTGCATATATGAGTGTACGTGTATTTATAAATGCCTCTGTATGCACGAATGCGTTTGTGCTCTTGTGTGTGTTGTGTTTGTATGGGTGTGAATATATATATATATATATATATATATATATATATATATATATACTGTCAGTGTGTGTGTGTGCGTATGCGTGCGCGTGCGTGCGTGTGTGTGCTTGTAAAAGAAAAATATTCAATGTTTAGAAAAGAAATAATTTTATTTTCTTTAAGTATTTCTGCCAAAATCTGTAATAAAGACAAATGTATCCCTCCATCAATACTAATGTGTTTATTTACGCAAAAAATAATAATCTGACAAGGATTATGAGGTGGACGCATAAAGGCTAAAACTCGAAAAAGAAGTGACCCGATCAAGATTTTAGTTTTTACTCTGGATGGATTAGATATGGAGTCTAGCGATTTGACTAGTAATGAAATAATATTAAGAGTAAAAATATTAGAACTGCTTTAACAAATGAGACAACTTGTCTGCGGAACAAAGGAGTAACCATAACAAAATTTAAGGCAAATGCGTAATATGTATTGTAAATTAATAACTTACATATAGACTATATAATCATGTGGAGAATTTCTTACTCCTATATGTTTAGCTTACATTACAAAATAATAAATACAGTTCCGTATCAAATTCCAATAAAAACGTATTCTTATACAAAAACTCATGTATTTATTTATATCTCTGTAAATCACACCCCATTTTTTTCTGAAATCATTTAAGGTAGAAACTTGAATTTTTTCGAAGAAAAAAATCTTAGTGCACATTACTATCTCTCAATAGGAATTTCTCAAAAATATTTACATAGAAATTTTAATGGAGGCAACAAAATCGGGTGCTTTACTTGAATTTTTTTTTATTTCTGGTGTATTATGGGATATCAGTTGAAAAGATAATTGGTAAGGATGTCAAAGGCTATTTGTGAAATTATTTCAGAGATATTGGTAGAAAATGTGGCAAAAAATATATAACCGTTCCGGAAACTGTTAAAATAATTATGATATAAAAGGTTTTTAAAGCTTTGCCTCAAAAATTATACAACAATATTCCAAATTTCGTTTTTGTCTATTAAAATTATTTTACGCCAATGGGAAATGGACTGAGCGTGACAGATATATTGGATACATACTAATATGTATCCAATATATCTGTGAAAATATTACTAATATTGGTAAATATTTCAATTGAGATACTGTACACCCTTAAATGTTCCTAGGTTCCATTCACTTATGCGTGTGTGGAAACCTCATAGTGCGGAGTCTTTTTAACAATTTGATTAATGTATTAAAGATGTGGTGGATAAAATGTAAAAGTCGTTCAGAAGACTTGGGAGTTGTTTTGTATAACACTAGGAACTTTCGAAGCTTCGTTTAATTAATTTGTTTTATGTTTCTTTTAATGTGAAGCACATTAGGAGCCAGTGTTATTATTTGGTGCCCGCATGAAAGTAATTAAGACCGTTGAAGGAATGTTTACAAAAATGGACTTAAATATACATTATATGTTATAATTAAGTCCATTTCGATTTTCTACCGATTTTCTCTTGGTTATGCTGTGATACTGTGTATTGTAGCACCGTAGTGGTTACGTTGGTGAATTTCAAAATTATCCCATACATTCAGTTCAGTATTTTCTGGGGTAAAAGTGGGAATAGGACCAATAAAAGTGTCTTTCGAGTATACTGATCAAAAAATTATCTCTTCCATATTTACGGTGAGGAAAAGAGAACTTTATTCTACTTGTCAAAATTAAGGAGGAAATATGTCCTCGACCATTTTAAGCTTTACCGAAACATTTTCTAAAATCCTTATATGTCTTTTCGGGAGTCTGAACTATAGACAAATGTATTTAAAATTTCTACTTACGTGATTCATAGATGGGTGTTAAAATTAACATAATAAATCTACTTATGTAAATTTGAAAAGAGACGAAACGCTTGGCGTAACGCCTCTCGTAAGATAAATAACTGACACATGTATATCCTACTTTTAAAGCTTCCAAACACCTTCTTGAATTACGAATCAAAATATAATCTCATCATTTATTAAATATTTAAAGAAACAAACGAACTTCGACTCATCACGCCTTCTCAAACATTGCTTACGGAAATTACAATTAAATCCCTACATGGCTCGAGGCGCATAACGCTGTGCTTAATATTTATTCATTCTTGACTGGAAAAATTTTGTACCATAATTGAATAGCATAATTCTCGCTCTTCGTACATGATAAACACCCACGATCGCGTAGTCATAATCTTTGCCATACCAGTGTATAGAATTGAATTTTTCGGAATTCACCATTTCCCGCGGTATACAATTGCTCGCGATATGGTAGGCGGTATGGTAGTCTTCATATAGCTAAACATTAACCTTATGTCCTACGTGTATACACATATACAAATGTTTTATGTGTATTCAGATACATTTATGACACAATGCTACTATACCAATATTTTTATTGGCTCTTAAAGATTGCCTCCCACGGCATTGAGTTTTATATATATATATATATATATATATATATATATATATATATATATATATGTATATGTAAATACATAAAAACAAACATGTCTATGTCTTTTTTCAGCATTTCTAAGTATTGACAAAAGACAAACGACAACATTGAATAAGACAAACAATTACTTGGTTGTCTTATTATTTTACTTTATTTGAATAGCCCTTTGACTTCTCTAGCAACGTGTTAAAGCTTACGTATCAAAAATATTTACTAAGAAAGCATTCTGTCGTATTTTAACACATTTTATGTTGCTTAGCGACATATGCAGTGAATGAAAAACCATAGAAAGCGATGCGTTGCATAAAAGGTTTCTTTGAATACTATAAGAAATTGTCCATCGAATTGTATTTAGTGATAATCAAAAGCTTGCACGAAATTAGTTTTATAAAAGTGTGACAAAGAATTTGAAAAGTTTCTTTATATTCAATAAATTGCATTTACTAAAATATCCTTTCATGAAATAATAAGTTTCCCGTCTCTGTAAGGAATCATTTGTAGAATTTCATTTAGACGCAATTACGGACTTTTAAAATACTTTGTTTTATTCAAATTTCAGAAGGCAATTTATCTATATTCAACATATCACGTCGTTTTAATATTTACATTTATGAAATAATAAATAACCTATTCATAGCGTTTATTTATTGAATCTTATTTAGTGTAGTTTTAACAAAGTTTTGTAAATATATTAGGAGTTAGTTCATAACATTTCTTGTATTCATAAATTAAATGAACGTATTTCAAAATTTCATCAAAACATACGTATTACCGTTATGTCTTGAAATAGCCTTTCTAAATAATAAATTTTAATCAATTTGAGGTTACCAACCACTCTCTTTTTTACTAGCTAGGCTCTCCTCCTTCTAGAAGTTCCATTGGGCCTCTGAGGAAATTTTTAAACGTATTTAATTATAATCTGTGCATATAATGAAATTGTAACAGAATTTCTGTAAATGGAAAATACTTTTAAAAGAACGATTGACCTGAGCGTATGAAATAATTATAGAAGCTTAAAAAAGTGTTTTTAGATTTTTTGTCTGTGTGTTAATTTGTTTTTCAATCACGTGAAATCTAATGAACGAATCTTCATGAAATTTAAGGTAAGATAATAATATATACTCTCGAACACCATACAGGATCTTTTCAGTATGTTCTTCTTCTTCTTGGTTAGCACTACAACCTATTACAGGTCAAGGCTGTCTCGACGAGCTTTCTCTAGTGAATCCTGTCAGCTGCAACGGCCCGCCAGCGTTGAATTTTTAAAACTTTAAAATCATTCTCGACACAATCGATCCATATTGTGCAAGGTCTTCCTCTGTTTCTGGTGCCCTCCACATTGGCAAAACTCACTTTCTTGACCGGATTGTTTTCTTCAAATCTAAAAATGTGCCCATACCACCTGATACGAAATGATTTAATGACTTGGACAATATTTGGTTATTTAAATTTTCTATAAATTTAATGATTAAACACAATTCTCCGTTTGTTATTTTATATATTATAGAACTAAATATATGTATATTAGAATATATGTATATTATAGAACTAAAAAAATCCTGATTTGGGTAACGTTACGATCTTGGTACTGCCAACGCCATCTATTTACTTTTTTATTAAAATTTACGCTCATTGAGATTGCAAAAAAAGTAAATAAAAACACAAAAAAGCAGAATGATAGGGATGTTAATTAAAAATAATAGTGGTAGTTTCCACAATTCGGTTGGATTAACCATGGTGATTAACAAATTGGCACGGTAGCCCGAAGACGTGGATTCAATTCCCAGAGGCCGATCGAATCTTTCTTTGTGTAGTTTACAATAGTGATTATTGCGCTGATGTTGTTTTCAAATATTAAACTTTTTTATCTTTGCTTTTTAACTAATAATATTACCAGAATTAAGGTACAGCTGTTAGCGTTTTTTATCAACCCATCTTTCATTCACTGTCAGTACTTTCACGTATGACGGTTATTCTTAACAATTATTACCAGAGGGTTTCATGCAAATGAAGTAGTAGACAAAGCTATTTCATTATATTTAAATATCAAACTTATTAAAATACAAAAATCAATGCTCACGGTACTGCACTAATGCTGTTATCTACAATTTTGGTAAGAGAGAGTATTATAATTACTTCTAACCAACGAATAAAAAGTAAAATTATATAAATGCAAGAAAATTAATTTTAAATTTCACAATTAAATGAAACTACGTGATGTAGTATTATTTCTACTTTCTTTAATTTCTTTACCACGACCTAGGTTTCGTATTACATCTTCAGGTGGGATATTAGCAAAGATTAACTCTTAGTGGTAAAGAAATTAATGAAAGTAGAAATAACACTACATCACGTAGTTTCATTTAATTGTGAATAATGAATTTCTACAAAATTAACGCCAAATATATTCAATATTTAAATTTCATTTTTAAGGTTCAATAGTGAAATATTATTAACACAACCCCATAGTCAAGACCTCTAACTTTCTATGGTTTAGGTAAATTTATAAATTTTTGAAAATGGAAATTTCAATTAATATCTAGCAAAATATAAAAAAGCAAAGGTTTTTTGTATTTGTAATGAAAGCGGGAAGAAATTGTTTGCTTTTTCCGTGAATGTAATGTCACACCTATGTTATAACGTAAATTAGATTTTTTTGTGATTTTTTTCTTTAATTTAGTCTTTACATTATTGTGAAATATACCCCTTACTATCACAAATTTTCAACGTAAATTTTAACGTAAATTTAAGGAATTTAAACAAAGTTTTCAATCATTATTACCTTGCGTAACTTGCACTAATCATTTCAAAATTTACAGACAACTATTACACCCTACTCTAGAAATATTCAAAAATGTATTTATCCGATCCTTCAATACGTGTAAAGTCGCAAATGCAAATTGATTACTTTTTCAATTAACATACGTCAATGATGTAGCATAGCTGAAAGTCCATTTCGTTCCCTTCTCTGTCTCTCTCTCTCCCTCTCTCCCTCTCTCGCTCTCCCTCTCCCTCTCCCACTCCCACTCTCTCTTCCTCCCTCTCTCGCTCTCCCTCTCCCTCTCCCACTCCCACTCTCTCTCCCTCTCTCTCTCCCTCTCCTTCTCTCTCTTTCTCTTTCTGTTTCTGTTTCTCTTTCTCTTTCTCTTTCTCTTTCTCTTTCTCTTTCTCTTTCTCTTTCTCTTTCTCTTTCTCTTTCTCTTTCTCTTTCTCTTTCTCTTTCTCTTTCTCTTTCTCTTTCTCTTTCTCTCTCTCTCTGTCTCTCTATCTCTTTAAAACATAAATGGTTTTTAAATAACATGTGGAATATTTATTTAAATAAAATAATACCCTATTAAGAAAAATAAATTTAAATGTAATATGTTATTATTCATCCAAAAGGTAATAAGAAAAGTAGAGTAATATTTCCTTTCTTATTTTAATTAAAATATTAAACCATTATTTTTTGGGCGCTTTACTTCTACAAATATTTGATATGCCAACCAAACAAAGCTTTTATGTATGCAGCACACAGCTGACCTTTTTAATATAGGGCAAATCGTTTAGAAGATGTGAAAATATATCATATAATAAGCTATTGATTGATGGAAATTGAAAATTCTTTCAGGAATATTGAATCTATTTAGTCCGAATCGACAAAAGAAAAGTATTGTCGCCTTTTCAATGGAACTTTTCTGTCTTGTTTTGTAAGTAGAAGAGTATATAGTTAATTTAAGGCAGGGCTCCACGTTAGCGTTGCTGTAATAGTTATACAGTACAGATCATTTTTAACTTCGGTAGCGTTTATGTCGGCATTTTGCACTATTTCGTACTATCATTGTTTTCTAAATTTCAATTCAATTGAATTCTAATAAATTACCAGGTTTTTAAACAATTACCTAATAAAAAGTTAACAATGAAGTCAACATTAATTTCGTCGCTTATCTGAATAAGTTATGTTATAATACAGTGACGAAATCTGAACTTGCAAATAACGGATTCGAATCTAGAAATGAAGCTGTTTTTATTTATTTTTTGCTAAAATAAACAATGCTAATCTGAAAAAGGACAAATTCTTTGAACTAAATCTTTATGTTAAACATAGTTAAGAATAACAAAAAAAAATGATTTTATTTCCAAAAATATTTTTAAGACTGTTCAAGGAATAATTATCCTTTCATTTGAATGCCATAAATAACGTTTCTAAGGTTAAATATCGAATCCGAAGAGCTGTATTTTAGGTGCCAAAAATTATACCAGCAAAATTAACACCATCTCTAATCTCATTAGAAAATTTTGTGTTTTAAAGTTACATTTAGGGAAATTTAAATGACATTTGGAGAAATAATAAACTATTCTACTTTCTACGATATTTCTTATTAATGAAAAACATGGACATATGGACAATTGTAATTTTATCTTTGTTTTTCAAAAACCGAAGATTTTTTTAAGGTATAAATGTGAATGCTGGAACAATTCTTTGCCGAAATATACAGTTTATCAAAGTATCTGAAACAATGCATGTGTGAAGCGTTATGGAGGTAAGTTGAACAATATGAAATATGCAGATTCAATGCGTTTTATTGAACGCATTTTAATGAATTATTATATATGCATGAATTACCCTAATCATTTTTCTTCCTGAAATGCAATAAGTCTATACCAATATTGCCAAAACAGAGAAATTAACCAACAAAAAAATGCTTAATCCTTTAGAAAAAAACGTTAAATATCTAATAAAAAGCGAATTATCACCGTCTTTTGTAAACTTTTTCAATGAAATGTAAGAATTGTCTTACATACTTGTTACAGAAGTCGTGAAACTTTGCGAAACGATTCGAAATTTGGCAGGCGTAAATAACTTGATTTATGCAGACGGTAGAGATAATAAAATATACAGTCATATATTTTAATTTCCAAGTCGTTTTCCACAGAAAACTGACGTTAATTTGTGTACTTCCACTTTTCTTACCGAGGAGGTATGTATTTCATTTCCTTTTTCTGTTCTAAGTAAAATAAAGTACATAGTAAAACCATAACTTAATTTGTTCATTATTTTTATGTGATTCGATTAAAAGTTAACTAATACAAAACTAAAGCAAAACTAATATACTCAATAGCCTTATGTTTTTCCAGAACTTTGAGCCACACTGCAGTTCGAACTATATCTAAACGTGCTCATTAATATTAAGCCATGTGAGTGCCTATAAACAATCAGGTGGCTAATAATTTTAAAAACGCTCGATAATTAAATTTGATTTCAAGACCCTAAATAACACAACTGTAAGAATTGTACTCAAATTCGTTTACTAATTTTTACGTGAAGAGAATACAAAAATAAATAAATATATATCGAATCTTAATTCTATGTCGGATACCTTTTTATTTCTCGATGTCCGTTAAAACACAAACCAAAAAACTACTTCACACACCATTTTTTCTTAACAGTGTATTTAATTATATTAATTAAAACTATCCAAAAAATGGCCAACAATTTGTTTTTAAATGTCATCAATCCGCAATTTCTTTTGTTTTTATTTTTTTATTTTATGCATAAATAACAGGTGTAAAAATAAACGACCCTACAAAACAAATACTGTGACGGTTTAAAAGCTAATTTTGCAATTTAATACTACAAATAGAAGAAAATTATTAAGACTGAACTACGAGCCTTCGATACAAATAATTAAAAGTGCATAGTTTTTTGTTTCAAATGTTTATAAGTATAAATTCTCACCATATAAATAAATAAATATATTACCTACTATCTTTCACGTATATAATAAACAGACATTTTAAAACTTAAAAATATTTTTACAGTTGATTTAAGTAATTTATGGAGACGTATTTTTACAGTTGATTTAAGTAATTTATGGAGACATATTTTTACAGTTGATTTAAGTAATTTATGGAGTAATATTTTCACATTTGATTTAAGTAATTTATGGAGTAATATTTTTACAGTTGATTTAAGTAATTTATGGAGACATATTTTTACAGCTGATTTAAGTAATTTATGGAGACATATTTTTACAGTTGATTTAAGTAATTTATGGAGACATATTTTTACAGTTGATTTAGTTCATATCACATATATGCAATGCATGAAACATATCAAAAGGTAATCAACAAATATTTATGAATTAGTAATTCCTCGTTAGCAGAAACATCATAAGTTAATCTACAATTACTTATAAATTAGTAATCCCCACTTAGCCGTGTCTAATTTTCGTTTTAATTTCGTTACATACACTAATGTTGTGAAAATATTGAAATATTCAAAAATAACGGTTTAAGTGGTGAGGAGTGACAACACTTAACTCCACTTAAATCATTAGTTCAAAGCTTGTTATTTTATAAACGGATCCCTGCATTGAAAAACTGTTTTGGAAACCTATATAACGATACTATCGACAATGTGGTACGTGCAAAATTATCTCTTAATGTAGGTAACCAATAAAACTTTTTTTAATATTTTTTATTCCATAACTTTTTAGGCATTATAAATATGTATAACTATGTTAAACTTTTTAGCATCAATAGGCTGCGAGTGAAACAGCTGTGACAAACAGATGGAAGGATAACTGGACGTGGCAAAGCTAAATTAACAACGAAAACTTAAAAACTATTAGAAAATAATAAGTATTGTAAAAGTATAAATTTATGTCAATGTTCGAATTACGGATACTAACAATATTTGGTGAAAGTTTAATCAAATCTGCTCGCAACTTTAAATATTCAGTTAAACTGGTTTATAGAAGGACATGGGTACATTGATCCACGTCAATTTTATTCCAAACCGGAAACTCCGTTGCATACATGATGATCACGTAGAATTAAGTTTCCCAACTTGATACGTGAATACGAGGGATAAGACTTCCGCCGATAGTAACTCACATTGCAGGGACAAACTAATTTAAGTTCAGTTGGTTAAAATAAAGTTTAAATTGAGTAAAGTTTCATCCAGTTAACTTTAAAATTGATCAAGTCCGTGTAAAGCAAGTTTAAGCTTATTAACTATTTTGTAAGATTCGTGAAACTGAGAACTGATTGAAACTGTTTTGGATCACTGAATGCTTAACTACAGTTTTTCGTGGTTAATTTATAAATTATGATAAACAATGTGGGCAAGATTGTACAAACTTGTTTAATGTTATTAAAATTTAATATAGCAAACATTGCGGAAACCGACGAAAAGAAATAGAAAGAAGTTGGAGAGGCGCTGTAAACCGGTGGCATTGACAGCTAATATATTATTGGCTTCGAAGTCGTCATAATCTGATGACATTTAATTTATTTTGTTATCTCATTTCGTTTATATTTTAAAAACCTATAGCATTCTTAATAACTAATAGGTTTTGAAAGCTATTTACAGATTCTTCGTGAGAACTCGGTTTGTATTAATGCATTTGGAAAAACTATTTTGAAGTCAATAACAGCAATGCCCAATGAGAGATTTTTTGAAAAATTTAATTTCTTTTTTTTTTGCTATTGGACAACATTCACATGTGTTCTTCCTTCTTTTTTGGATATTTTTTGTATGCATTTCTTCCTTCTGTTTTGGATATTTTTTGTATGTATTTCTTCCTTCTTTTTTGGATATTTTTTGCCATTTTATTAAATCTACGTTTATGTTCTCCATTTGTACAATTACCTTTATTTCTAAAGGGAATAAATATTTTTATGTTATAGAAATATTTGAACTATGAAAAACTAACTAAAAGGTAAATTAAATCGAAATTTAAAAGGATCAAATTATGGTACCTGTATATTTAGATTTCGCAACACATAATTCGTTATTCGTTAAGAAATAAAATATTTATTGACAAATCTTCTTCCCTATTCTTCTATTTTAATTCTTCTACTTACTTTGATCACCTATAATCGTATCTTAAAGCTCACCATATTAAATTATACTACATTGGGTTTAAAGATTCCGTCCGATGAAAAAAAAACGGAAACATTATAGGTTCCCTTGGTTGTCCATCATTCCGCCAGTGTGCTTTTTCAGAAACGACTTGAGATCTGGAGTAGAAATTAATATCGTAAGCTGATGTATTTAGCTTACATCACTGTAATTACAAGTTTTTTTTTTGTTTCACGCAACAAAAAGAGATGACCCTTTAAAACATATTTTTTTTACCTTTACCACAGTCTTACTCCTCAAACCTATGAATTCATTTCTATTGAGCTACAATCTTAAAAGTGGGAAGTGGGAATAATGGGAAGCACTTGTATAGCACAAGAAAAGAGAAAAATCCAAAAATCAACGATTTCCAATTTTATGTGGAATATATTATTTACACTTTTGTTGAATTCTTCTTACTTACCGATCATCGAAACCTAGCATAATATGGGTGAACCTATAATCTTGAAAGTCGGCATAACAAGAGGTCTAATAGGTAATTTTATGTGTAATCATATATTCTTTTCCGGTAAGCGTGTGTAAAAAATTCAGTAGGCAATATATTTACGTTTGAAATTATAATAATACAATGTGTTACACTATATTTACGTTTGAAATTATAATAATACAATGTGTTACAATATATTTACGTTTGAAATTATAATAATACAATGTGTTACAATATATTTACGTTTGAAATTATAATAATACAATGTGTTACAATATATTTACGTTTGAAATTATAATAATACAATATGTTACAATATATTTACGTTTAAAATTATAATAACACAACGTGTTTATAAAATATGAAAATTTAGCAGAATGTACCATTAAATGTTTATAAATGTGAACGAGACCTACGTAGTGCAAATTCTACTCGTACTTGAAAACAGGTATTTTAAAACTTATTTCTTTTGTTATTATTACATTTTCTTATCCTCTTTTCTAATAACATTGTGAATAGACTATAATTTTTATCTTCCAGAAGAGGTGGCTCTGATAGCAATAAGTTCGTCAATTACATATTCGATATATGCAAAATAATACATAAAATTATAATATATAAAAAAACATTCGATTCGGATGCGTTGCAAACAAAATATAATAATAAAATATTATGTTACCTTAATAAAATTTAGCTTGTGTTCTAAATATAAAAATACTATGAATATTTGAAAACATAGAAATTATACATATTTATTTTTTTTGTATGCTAAAAATATAATAGTGCTAAGTAAAAAGAAAGTTAATACTGGATAATCTTTAGTTAAATATAAACACTATCACTTTAGAAATGTTACGGAAATACGTAAATTTGATTAGTTGATCTTAAAAATACTCTTAAGTACGCCTCAGCTCGTCTTATAGAAACATGTAATAATTTGAATGAAGTGGCAGCAGAAATAATTTTAACAAATGTATATTTACATATATTCAAGAATATATTCCATAATGTAAGCACTAAGAAATTAATTCAATGACTATTAAAACACATATCAAAATATATTTTATACTTTTTAATAGATCAATTTATTCAATTCTACACATCCATGATAAAACACAGATAGAAACGAATGCAGTAATAATAATTCCTTATAAAAATGATAGAAGCTAAAATTTTTTATAAAATTTTAAATTTTCAAGATAAAACCCATGAGAGAAAAATCTGAAATAAGGGCGTGCACAAGCTACGGAGAAAGAGAAAAAATTACACTCAGAAAGACAGTCCTAGAAAAACCGGGAGTTGTAGCTTGCTGCAGAACGCCAGAGAATTAAAAATGGACCGGTAAAAAGAGAAGATTTATGCGCAAAATAGTGTGTGATGGAGAATCTTCGTGAAGGCCTGAGTTTGTTGTGAACTAAAAAGGATTTATGAATAATAAAAAATTTGTAATCCTCACGCATATAAGCTCACGGACGAAGTGAAACTTCTTCAGTGGTTCGTATTAGTTAATAATTTAAAACAATTATTTTAGATCTAGAAATATGTTAATTTTTCTCTAGATTTTCTGATTTAAACCATTATTATTATAAATTAGTTTTCCCTCGAAACTATGGAAGAAATTTAATATCACATTAACTAAATAAAATCACATGTTAAATATCATATTTAATATCACAATATCACGCTAAAAAGCGCGACTCCTTTAGCAAAAATCAGTCAGCTTGCCTATTTATCTACGGATTAGTGTTTGAATAAACTTTTTGACTTTTTGGCAGTGTCGACCGCCGTGTTGTTAGCGCTCGGCTCGTTCCACCACAAATCGGATAAATTCGGTATTCATTTTCTCAAGTATTACACCACGTACGGCAGAATGTTATGATTATTACTGATTAAGTAAATATATAACACAATTTTTTTACGAATTTTCGCACTAATTTTAAAATATACTGAGATTCAAATTTCGCAATGTCAAACAAGTATACAAACATTGTTAAAATAAAAATTAAACTATGAAAGTTAATTTATTTAAAAAAATCGCTAAATAGCTGCCTAATGAGCTTTTCGATATCTTTCAAAGCTCAAGCCGTGTTAGCTCCGCCTTAAAAATACAAGGTCCCTACAATGTATTTACAGCCAACAAAATGCCGAGACTGCGGCATAAAATGATAGATTACACTTCCGCCCGCACAATTGGTATCGGCTCGTGCCAGCTCCGAGCGACGGCGCAGTTAGCGGAAGATACAACTTTTTATTATTAATATATTGAAGTACGTACCTGGACTGGAATATTTCTTTAATGTCGAAATCGATAACCGCCTTCTGCGTACGACATGAACAGTTCACCTGAACTTTGAAAGCTGCCATTGATTTCTAAATAACGGAATATCAATACTTAAGTAATGTCTACATAGTCTGTTTGATTATACTTCATTTTGACGTTGAAAAAGGTAGAGGTAACTTATAAAATAAGATAAGATTCTTCGGAAAAAAATGAGAGGTAATTTAGAAAATAAGGAAATATAATCTAATAAGCGCTATTTGATGGATCATTCAAATAGCGCCTATTAGGGACTGAAGATTGTAAACTCTTCCTTAAACGTTCGATGACGATAAATTTCCGACACCAGGTTCTAGATGATTCCAAAATTTTGCTGCTTAAACAAAAATTATTTTATCTGGCAAATTATTTTATCTTTGTCTGGCATTGAAAAGCTTTGAGTTCTTACTAAAAGCCACCTAAAGTCACAAGCATTTGAGCTTTCGCATCGATTGTTATACTATTATACATATATGTTAACTACAATATATTTTAAATGCATATTCAAATATATTATTCACAGTTCGCAGATATAATGAAATAAGACTTGATTATATTCTATTATAAGAAATATGGTAAGACTTTATTGTCAATAAGAAATATACAATTTAAGGATGTTAACAGACCGAAGTTTACATGGCTCGGATGTAGTATACTTAAAAAGAAAACAGTCATATTATCTCCTTAAAAGATAATATCTACGTGCTCAGCCAAATTTTACAAGAATTCAATAAATTTTTAGGATTTCCAAATTTGTTAAAGTTGTAATTTAATTCGATCATAGCAAGGCGGAAAATGAAAAGTTATGATATTAGCAATCTGCCCGTGGACATAAGACCAAGCTAATGGAGCAATTATAACAAATATATAATCATTGGATTTATTCTAATGTCAAGACTGTATAATAATACGATACGGAGCTCCTTTGCTGCTATATTTTTTGTCGGATTTTATTAAAATTGCATTTACAGGTAATAATAATGATAATGTATTTAAATATAATATAAATAATATAAAAAATTATTTTATATTGCCTGTTACAGTTTCCTTTATGGAATTTAATAGGCCTCAATAAATGAAAATTATATTTTCTCTAACATCTTTATATATTACTCTACTTCTGTGACTCAAAAAGATAGAGTAATTATTTTGACAAAAAAAAGTAAGAAAAAGAAGTAAAAATATGGGTTCTTCAAAATTTGAACCGAAAAAAAGCCTTACAAAGCCCCTAGAAATAAATAAATATTTAATATCTTTAATTTTTTTTTTGGAATTATGTACTAAAATCGTAAAACGGTTGTCCAAAGTACATGTAGAAAAAAACATTAGATGATTATAGTCAAACGAAACTCCGTTAAAATACTTTAAAATATAAATAAGTATTTTATTATTGTTAGGATATCATACATTTGGGATCATAATTTTTGATGGAGTAAAATTCTCAAACGGTTTTAATTGTTTGGAGAGAACGTTCGATGTAACAAAGGTAGCCATTAAGCAGATTTGTTTTCCTTTGAAAAAATGTCAACTAGAAAAGTGGCAACTAGATGTAAAAACCTTCTTATATATTAAGAAACTTCGTCTGGAACAATTGCAGGATCGAAAGCTGCACAAAACATTGTCTGGGCAAAGTATACACGGAACACCCAAATAATGAGAACCAATATCTCCGACTAGTCACCGTTTATGGTGTGGGATCTCTTTTGGAATATTCCAATGTGTAATTTAGAATGGAAAGAATAAAAGTTAACTAAGTTACCTATTTTTTAGTTTTAAATTTAAGGGTGATATTGGAGAATCTAAAAAAATAATACTCTTTACTTCGCTGTATCCCCCATACCATAAGTTTATTCTGTCTACGCATATGACCAGAAATTAAAAATCACCAAAGCAAAGCAGTGTTGTAATGTTACCAGGCTATAAGTCAAAACTCCACATCACAACGTAGTTGAGGCTAATATTTTACCTGCCTTCATTTAAAGATAAACAACGTTTTTACTGTGTATTTAATTCATTTTCCTTCTAAATTCAAGAGAAAATAGTTTCCGAAACCTTGTTGCGAATGATAGAAAACACATAGGAGCAAACACTCAAATTCGTGGAAATTTGTTTAAAGGAGGTTTGTTTTTCTTACGTACAAAAAAACATAGCTTGTTCACATGTAAATTCACCCAGTACATTATTTTTATCGGTCCCTCGTGGCTCAAAATCGCGGCTTCCTTTTGATAACACCTTTTTTATGATATTCCGCCATAATATATTATTCTCGTCGCTATGTTAAGCATCGCATAGTATAGTTACAAATATTTTTGGGATATACTACATACAGCATCAAGGACAGCATACCCGCAGTCTCCGTTCTTTGAACATGTTGGTGATAATGAGCTTCTCAATACATACGTAAAGATCTGGAACCATGATGTACAAATTACTTAAAGCAAAAACTTTATTAAATTTATTCATACCATTAGCCACGTTTCAATATGTTTTTCATGGTAACACTTTTTAGTTATTCCAACTAATGCAATAAATGTAAAAACAACTTAGCTTTAGTTCCACTCTCATTAATCAATTATTTAGCCAATATTGTTTCATGGAGATAAACATCAAATATAGAGATAAACATTTATTTCAAGAAATACTAATATCACCCCAGACTGCGGGCAACCGATTGTCGCATATGATTTCCCTTCACTTCAACATTGTCACTAAATATTTGTAACAAAGTTGCATAGCCATTGCGCGCGTTAAAAATGGAACCTTTTGCACATTATTATTCTGAAATAATTTTTTTTGTAACAAAGAAAACACTAAATAAAAAGCGCATTGAAAAATATAAAAGAAAAACAATACGTTTACTTAGGTGTGATTTTTGTGGTACATTTTCGCTTCTTTTTGTCTCTCGCGTGCATGAACATCCACAGATGAGTGCTACTACTCATGAAACCACATTGAGAATATACCGTTACAAATAGGAAGATAATTATTTAAATCGGCTGATAAATGCTAGAAATTTGAAGCAAAACATATTAAAAATTACAGATTAAAAAAATATTATTAAACTAAACGGTTAGGAAAAAGAAAAAAAATATGAATATATATTTTATCGTATAGCATAGAACATGTCAATGGGATTTTGTGATAATATGTAATATATATATATACATATATATATATATATATATATATATATATATATATATATGTATATATATATATATATATATATATATATATATATATATATATACATCTATGCAAGAAGTATACAATGAGATACAATGTTTCGTTTTGCTTGTTCATATTTCTGCAGAAATAGCATTTGCAAACATAAAAAATTACCCTTATTTTTCATTAAAAAATACATGATTTCTCATTTGTATGTTTTTTTATGTTTGATAATCTTATTTTCTTTACTTTCCCACTTAAAGGTATCATTTTGATTATCGTAACATCAAGGCTCAACATCGTGTGGACTTTTGCTTTTCTCCTTTGAATAGAATTTGAGAATGGATAATGGCATAGTAATAACGAGATTTCGTTCAAATCCTTCGGACATGAAACTCTATGAACGTATAAATGAAAAAAAAATAATTAGGATAGCAAATCTTGAAAATCTCGTGAGATGTAATTACAATGATAAATAACCTGATAGATAAGTAATCTGATCTAGATTAGCAAGACTCACCAAATTAAACAGTTACGAGGACCTATTAATCATTGACGTAACTTTTGTACTAAATGTAATTATAAGATGTAATGAAAGAAAAATATATTTTCTATGAAAAGAAGACTTATAACAGTAAGTAATACTTGTATTATATATATATATATATATATATATATATATATATATATATATATATATATATATATATGCGGATATAATCTAACCTATTACGCACTATTCGCGTTTGTTCCGAGTTAAATTTTTAACAAGTATCATATTCCAATTGATATATTTTATGATATACGGTAAAATATCTATTCATTTTTTTTTCTTTTTCCTAATCCTTTAGTAAAAATATTTTTCAATCAACTGCAGAAAGGGGGAGTCTTTAAATTAGACTGTAAATTTTTTTGAGTCTTACCTCATATTTCTAGCAATTATTAACCGATTTAAATGATTCTCTTGAAGTCTTGAAGTCTTCAAGTGAGCAAATTTCAGCAACGTTAGTCTAATATAGGACCTTTTATGAACAAAACTGCGAGGCACGAATACAGTTAAAGCTACGAGGTGAAAAGACGATTATTGTAAATTGATGTTCATAAAATATAACTGACCTCTCTCTGGAACTTTGCACATAAATACATTTGTCTACTTACATGACATAATATTGAACTTATCATTCTAACATTACAATTATCACTACATCAATTTAAATATAAATCAAATTGAATCCAAATAATTCTATTATATAAAATATTTTATCGTAACTTCACACTATTTTGTATTTTAATGTACTTTAATTTTTTTGTGTTTATTTTTTGTATCAAATATGTTGAAGAAGATATTATTTCACAATAAATAGTAAATCATTTTCTAGCTCAACTCAAACTTAGTTTCGCAACTAATTTCTAAATAAACGTTCAGTCTTAAAGTATTTAGTATTTTATTTGTGTAGAACGTTTTTTACCTGCTAATCATGTTGGGTTTTTACTTTCCGATTAGTTTTTAAGTAGTTTTTAATAAAAATATGGACAACCTTCTAAATTCTTTTATCATTTGGAACAGGAGTAAAATTACAAGTCACATTTGCTAATCTTTTATAATGTAGTAGACGTCTTCAAGGAATATACAGGTCAGAGCAAAGGGAGGCGATATCGATTCAAAAAGTTGACTCGTACTCGCAGTTAGAGTGCGAACGCGAACCGACGCTTAGTCGAAAGAAATAGGTATCTCGTCAAAATATATGTCTACATACTCGTATATATATATATATATATATATATATATATATATATATATGAATATATAAATTCCAAAAAGTAAATAAAGTAAAGTTTATCTATCATTTTTATGATTAACAATAATTTACATTTAGGTGATATTTTTACTTAAAATTAAACTCGCTTAATGACTGCTTTAATTTGAGATTTTTTCTACTTATATTTATTATTAATAACAATTACTAACAATAGGCATGTATTGCTAATAAGGATTTAAATATAGAAAAATGTTTAATAAAATAAAAGTTTGCAATATGCTTTTCTCCTCTCTAATAGCTGCACACTACTCTGAATCTACTGATGTATTATTGGTCAGGTAATTTTATTTCACAAAATAAACTCATATTTTATAACGAATCAGATAACGAATCATAGAGCTGACTCGGTAGATATTCACTTCAGTCAACTTTTATTCTGGGAGTAAACTCCTACCGAAAGATCAAATCACCTTATCTAACAATGGGACTGACCTCACAAGCAATCGCAGGAGAAACAGGATGCCCAATTCAATTCAGCTAACAAAGATTAGTATTTCTATGGACACGAATTATATACTGTAAACCAACTGATATTAAACCGCATCAAGAATGACGCCATCGTGATAAAACAAAGTTAACTCTGTAAACTAAGGTTTCATAATTGATGTCACCTTAGTTTACAGACTAATTGATTTTAAGCAGATTATATAAGGAATTAAAATATGTATAATAACTTTTCATATATTTTCTTAATATATCATAGTTTGCCCCTAAAATCATAGATATCTGAACCAACATGTTTCTCGAAAAATGCTACTTGTATGTCGTAATTTTAAATATTATACGCTTTATATAATTAGAATAAGTTTAATTAAGACTGCGATCAATTCAATAGTATTTAATTTATCTCCTTTATAGGACAAGGTATTAAAAATATGCTTTAATAAGAATATAACGGTTATTTGTCATACATATACGGTTAGGGCTAACTTGTTTTAAATAAATTAATATTTCCAACACATAATGAAATTTATTTATAATTGATTGTCTTGTCTACAAAATAGCTTAGAAATTAATATCTACAAAAATGGAGGTTATATAAAAGTATATAAAGGCTGTTAAAAAAATGTAACTATGCATATTTGTTTGAATTTAAAAATATTCCCGTGCTCAATAGAATATGGTATAAAAATCTTCTTCAAGTTCAATACAAAAAGATGTACTACAAAAAGATTAAAGGATTTCTTTTCAATCATTCTGAAAGAAAAAGTACCACAATTCTGTGGATGCAGAGACTTGACGATATCGTATTTTTTTAGTTTTTCTCCCATTCGGCCACGAAACCAAAAAAGTGGAAAGTTTCAAAAACTTTTATTTTCCGTATCGTAACTTACTGTGATCGCTTTGTTTTTCTGGTATGCTTGTTAGCACGAAAGAACCTATGGAAACAAATGTGGACTTTTTTTACACAAAAATCTCAACAATTTACTTACAATTACTATCAATTAACTTACATTTTTATAAATTATTTTGAAACTGAAAACTCAAATTTCAATCTTCATGCGTCCTCACAAATTAAATTTTTGACAATCTCTAAATTTATCACGAATTATTCTAGTTCAATTGCTTTATCCTGATTAACATACAAGTATATTACCGTCACTGGTACCAATATTTTTTTCTTGCGATTATTATAGACTATAAATTTAATAATCAGTACTATATGAATACAACGGCCTGAATGAACAAGGCTTTAAATCCCAACGAAACACGAAAAATATTTCCTTACTTTATTTTTTGTTTCCCAAAAGTTACGTTCCTAATTTATAAATGGTTTGGCTGTGTAAGGTAAAAACCATTTTAATTTTTAGAAGAACTAAATGTGAATGACACTATAAATTACCAATATACTTTCTAAAGATGCATGCCTTACCTAAAATAATTCAGGGATCGAAATACTATGGGTCGAGTACCTCAGCCTTCATTACCTCCCTATTACTAATGTGTCGCTTGTACTTATCAATATTATGAGCCGGCAGATGACCATTGTTGAATATAAACCTCTGCCTTAAATTCCCACGAAAATTTATTCCGTGCCGCTTGCATTCAACAGCTTCCCGCGAACTTTCATAATCCCACCTAGCAAGGGCCTGTACCGCTCTTCATCTTTCAATATGTAGTCTCCGTTTCAGAATCTTTTCTTTCTAACAGTCATTGATCTTACGCGCTGTATTGCCTATCTATTAACACTTCGCATGTCAATCCTATAAGCTACGTCGGTAACCTTAGCTCTCCTATGCATCTCCTTTATACGGATAATGTTTCCTGCAGAAACTTTGAGCGTAACCCTTTTTATAACTCGCTGAAAGACTTGAAGTCTTTTTACGAGACCAATAAGAAGTCACACTGGATAAAAAGCAACATACACTGGCTGCACACACTAGTTGAAGACTGTCGTCTTCAAACACTGGGATAATTTGGACGAGAAAATATAGTGAAGTTTTCCGAACGCTGCTCAAGCGAGATAGATCTTTCGATTGACCTCTATCTCGAAGTTAGTTTTACAAAAATTTGAATAATAAATTGAATGATATGCACTCAATTTTCCAATGACGACACTAATATGACAAAAAGAAGAGTAATAGACGTTTATCTTCAAATGGTTTGGTGCGTAGTCAGCGTAGTCAGCCTTATTATCGCTATATATAGAATGTTTTACATATATATTATATATATATATATATATATATATATATATATATATACATATATATATATATATATATATATATATATATATATATATGTATATATATATATATATGCATTCATTTTAATGTTGTACTTCTGTATATCGAGAAAAAAAATTATTGTCTTTTTATTAATACTTCACAATGCCTAACTCCCATTTCAACATTGATTTGAGTAGAGAGGAGTAAGAAAATAAAAAGTCACAATTATTGGAAAACTAAGTACAGTTAATGTTGGGAAAAAAAATATATTTAAAATAGCAATGGAACTTATAATATGTATGTATAATATTTTCATTATTAAAATTGCAATGTTTTTCATACGTATTCTTAATACTTTCGAAGAACAACGTGATCATGCAGTGTGTAATTCGGTACTTAATTATAATATACACTTATTAAGGAGAGATATTATCGATTTTTATACATTAAAATTGCAGAAAACTACCATCGCCTTCTAAAAATCGATGAATTTTCTCTACAAAAACGATCCTATTTAAAGTTCAATCACAAAGTAAAGTCTTACTCGTTCATTTCTCTTTTTTATTTAGTATTAAATAATCATGGGACTGAATTACCCCTATGTAATGCCAACGACGATAATGTGATTAATTGTTTTGGGACTAAATGTGATAATTTATATTGAAAGGAAATTTAAATTTTCTCAAATTATTATGCGTATTTATTCATATAGTTACCAACATAACAAATAAAAAAATTATAAAATAATGATTAGAAATATGGAAATTTCTTTCCCAAAGACGATAAAACTCTAAATACCAATGAAACCCTATATTCTACATTATTGCTGCATATATACATATATAGAAATCTATTATTATTATCTAATTATTTTAAGTTTTTTTTTATTTTTACCTAATTACTTATCTCTTTCCAACTCGGAAATAGTTCCATTGAAATGACGAAATCGTGATAACACTTTCGTTCTTTTAAATATTTTCCATCTCTCTTTAATATTCGACCTTTGGTTATAAACAGATTCATAATTTAAGCTTATAAAACTATTTGTTCACTTTCATTGCTGATGTGAATAATTACTGTTTACCGCTACACTAAAATTTGTCGCATTATAGACGTACGCACAAAAGTTTCTAGAAATTAAAAAGGTTAAATTATAATACTGACATATACTTTCGAGCTAAGGACACGGCTCCCAAAAAGCTTACTTCTAATATGTTTCCTGTAAAGGGGCGGAATAGTAGTAATTTATTCAATTTACTAAAAGATAAAAGGTAACAGTACCCGGCTAGATATCAAATTGCTTAAAAGCATTTAATGTGTAATTTACATTATGAAATTTCAGAATAATTAGATTTGCATTAGAACAGACAAAAGACGACGAAAATAAAAGGCAAATTTACTATGGTATTCATTTAAATCTGTACAAATAACTAATATACTGTATTCAGATTCCATTAGTGTAAGAAATAACTTAGGTTTTACTATTTCACTTTCCTGAGCCATAATTTAGTCGTTCTGAAAGTTACATAGTGAAACAAGGAATAGACTATATATTAATTGATGTCTGTATATAAAGCATACACAATTAACATGTAGCAAATTTTTTTCCTTGCAAATAAATAAATAAAAGAAAAAATAAACAAATTTTATCATTCTATGCGATGTCAAGATTAAGAGTAGGAAAAGAGAGGAGAAGAAAAAATGGAGAGAGATATGAAAGAAAATGGAATGTGGAAAGTATAGCTAGGAGCACACCATTCGCGCCGTTCGATAAATACTAAACTTCAAGGCAAATTTCCCTATTCTTCTCTGCCCAAATTTTTCAACCGTTTTAAAAAAAAACACGGGCACATGCATCAAACGCTTCAGAAGCCGTGCCGGCATCTATGCAAATTTTCTGGATTTCGTTTCGTAATTGCCTTTAAGATACATCAAGAATGTAGAAAAAATACTATTGAATCTTATAAAGTTTGGAAAGAAATATATTCATTTGGTATAAAAGTCACTTCTGCTTTGTATTTACTTTAAATAAAGATAAGTATTTTAGAATTTCACTTAAAGTATTTAATCAAAGAAATTTAAATTGTAGGTCCGATTACTCACTCTAGATGCTTATATTAAGAGTAAAATATCAACAACAAAGGAATTATTTTCTCTGATCCAGTATAAAACGAAGAACATACTACAAAATTACCAAAACAAAGCAACATTTAAAGCGATCATTATTCATAATTAATGGTACTACTTTACACTCAAACAACTAAGAATTGCTAATTCTTTGCTACTGCATTAATTACTTGATACAAAATAGTTATTTTAATAATTTCAAATTTGAGATGTAAAATTTCGACGGTAAATTGGCAGCGTCCTTATATTGCGTTTAATATTTTAACCGTTCATATAATTTATGCCATTAACTTTTGTTTCCTAATGAATTTAGTCTAAATGGTAATAATACTATTTTCGCTGAAGTATTTAACAAAATGATCGTGAAGAAAATTTCATGTAATTAAAATCTCTTAATAAAACCCGATCGATACAATGAAATTAATTCCTAAACAGAATTTTATCTTTCAAAAAGATAACGTTAATACCGATACAATTTTAACAGGGGTCAAATTTGTTTAAATACAATGTATTGATACGTTTGATGTACGAACTGATTTACATTTTCTGAGTATTCAAGTTTATTTCTCCTTAAAAGGGAAAAAAACTTCAAAACCGTAGCCCTTCCCTGAATGCAAACTGCATGAAAAATAATTATTAAACTAATATTAAAGATTAGTTCACTAGCCTATTCATAATGTTTGTTTTATTTAGACTAAAATAGTGATGTTTATAGTTTTGTCTTTGGACATCTTCTCATTCAGCATTTATTCACCTAGCATAGCACATAGGTCTCTTCTAGTTATTTTTCCATACTTATGTGTTGACAGTTTTTCCAATCCATTATTTTAATGTTTACCTATTATTTTAATAGCGTCGACCCTATTTTTAGTTCCATATTTCTACTATTTTCTCTTTGTCATCTGCAAGTTGTTTAACTTGGTTATTTTTCCTTCTCTTGCCTTATAAGTGACTAATCCCTTTGTAGCTTAGTCTTGTTGTTCTTTCTATAATACCTGTCACCCATGTTCTGCGACGTATTTCACTGTTGCTAATTTTATCTCCGCAGCTGATTCCCAACATGGCTCACATCATGGATATAACTATGCTTGGAGAATGCTTCTTTTAATTTCAGTGCTATGAATTTATAATTACATATCTAATATATATATATATATATATATATATATATATATATATATATATTAATCTACATTTTCTAGGATGGCGTTATCGGTAATAATATTGTATTGGCTGTTACTTATAATTTAGTGTTTGAATACGGTCTAAGTGCTAATAATATTATTCTTACTAATATATTTAAAGAAATGATCAAAAGAAAATTCTAAAGAATTAATGTATTTCAGTAGAAACTGATCAATATAATTGAAAAAAAAATCTTCCAGGAGAGACTTACTTTTCAACTAAACTACAGTTTTTTTATAATTTTTTCTATTAGCAAAAAGAATATTTTTTTAAGATTCCAATTTCTATCTTGAACTATCTTTCATGAAACGAATATTTTACATTCTTGAATTCCTTGTATTATCCTTTTAAATTTGACGCACCGCTTGTAAGATTTCCAAAATATTTTTTTATATAGTATAACTTGTCACTTAATTTCAATAAATTTTAACCTATGTTGCAGTTGTACAAATGGAAGTTATGGTTTAATTTTTTTTCAGTTATTCTTACATAATTTGACGTTAGAATGAATTTAAACCAAGAACAATTGTGTGAACGATTTCTGTGGTATTCATTTTAATTCCAATCAATAGGAATAAGAGATATTGATCAGTGCTTGATGGTAATTTCTTTTCATGCTATTGTTTACTACTTTATTTAAATACCAACCTGGGTGTACTTACGTCACTAACACTGTTCAAAAATTGTCCTATAACAATCGTAACAGAAATTAATAACCTTGTTGTGCTACTAATGTAAAAGAAAAAGAAAGTAATGCCTAGAAGAAAATATAAAATAATTTAGGAATTGGCATATATGAAATACAAAAAAATGTTTAAGGGAAAAAACCTTCACAATAACGATTTCAGGCCACTGTGACTCTTTGTACATGTAAGTATTAACTGAAATCCGTAGTTACTGTTGGTGGTGTAACAAGAAGAACAATAATACAGTGAATCCCAAATTTTGCGCACCTAGCTTTATTAAGTTTCAACATATAATCCTCAAAAAAGAATTGTTTTGGTGTCAGTAACTCGCTGGCAGGTAAAAAAACTGTCGCCCATATCCAATTCACCTAAAATTTTAAAGTTAAGAACATAAATAATGCTACATGTATGCATAAAAGAAAAAATAAGTAAACGATGAAGAATTCAAAACCAATTGTTATTTTCGGGTACTGTAAAATATGTTTTATATACTATATTGATAAGTCTTTTCCAATTAGTCCCAAACAAACTGAAAGCACAAACGTATAAAATGATTTTTATCTACATGAAGCAAAACAATTTACTACAACTGTCTATTAAACAATCGATCAACTCAAATTTTCAGCGACCATCAGTAAAACTTGGATACTTGAAAGGTCTAATTACGAAATGTTTTCATTTCAGTTAGTAAAAAGGTAAACGAACTTTACTACAGAATTTAACATTACTAAATTCCAGGTTACTAAAAATAATACATCTCTTATACCCATTAAGAATAAAATATATCATAGTCGTTTTCCTAGTAGGATATAGAAAGATTTTGAATTTTTTTCTGACTAAAATAAAAATCTCTCTTTATCACCTCTATTTTGTAACATTTCCATTCCCACTAATTAATGGCGGAGATGTGTACTACCTTGATCTTAAAGTCAACGTTAGGTTACGAGACGTAACTGACAACGAGGATTAATTAATAAAGCAATTAAATATATTAAAACTTTTCCATCTATGCTCAACCGAAGAATTACCTTAGAACTATTAAAATTAAATATATTCCAGCATATTCCATCCATACCGCTTCAATTTGGTTCACGCATTTGAGCAAAGTACAAAATGTCCCAAGGGCATCCCTCAATTTACGGGGAAATGTAGCTAAATTACGCTAGTCGTCCTTCCAATAATAGATAATAGCGTCATTAATATCAACAAATTTCTCCCATGTTAATAATAAGATTGTATAGTAATGAAATACGTAATCAGAGCTAACTGTTCGGTGAAACAAAACAACATTAGTCTTACTGCACGCCTATCCGAAGCCTGGCCGAAATATATTCTATTGAGGTCGATCCGTATTATCGAGCTGGCCATGAACCGCTTTCGATCCGCTCTCGGTACAATAAATCCTAACATGTTGCTGATTAATCTTCGTATAGGTTTCACGCAGAAATTGTTCAAGCAAGACGATCAACAAAACAATCTAAACAAAATTTATAGTATTGTCCAAGCAAGGAATCTAACAAAATTGATAATAATTTAAAAAGGAAATCAGTTAATTTTTCTATAAATTAATTATCTGTTATTGCCGTACTTTAAGGTGGAGATCAAAATATCATAGAAAAACGGAAAGAAAACCGAGAAAAAGGGGAATTTCGTGTATCTAAATGATATGGTTGAAACTTGAAACAATAATGAAGTATATTGACCCTTATATATATATATGTATATATATATATATATATATATATATATATATATATATATTTTTAAATAGTATATATAAATAGGGGATTTATGTAATAGACATAATGTGAATTTAAAAAAGAATATTAAATTTGTAATCATTATAAAAATATTTCTTAAAAATGGAAAAAAGTTTGAAAATTTCTTTTAAATTCTGATTTGCGTTTTCAACTCCTAACTCATACAACATATGAAAATAAAAAAAGGATCATTACGCCTCTAAAATTTCTACACAAATATTTTTTAATGCCAACTATTTATATATATATATATATATATATATATATATATATATATATGTATATGTATATATATATATAGAAGAAACCTTCTAAAATAACTGTTTACAAAAGTTTATTTTTTTCACAAGTTTATTCTACCTTTATCCACCCTGCATTCAAATAAGCGAGGGGCTCACCGTCTGTCACGAAATATTTCGCTCGTTTAATGAATCATTATAATATACATTGCTTAAACAAAAGTGTCGATGGCATTATGGCCGCTGCTATTTTATAAAGTGAAAAAGGAGCAAAAAAGTCAAAGCGATCAACATTTGTTGTCACAAATGCGTTTACTTGTGTGATATTATATTTACAAACATTTCATAAAACACATGATGCATGACGATTAAATATCGACGAAATAAACACATGAGGATTAAATTTCTGCTTAAATAGGGACTATTCAAGCTGATTAAAAGTTGTTGAATTGCAATATGTAAAATTACCGTAAATTTCAACCATTTTTGCTAGTAGACCGCATCTCGGAATGATTAAATTTAAAGTGAAGGACAAACAAACTTTAGATGTAAAAATAAAAAAATCACACTTAAGATAAATTTATAATTGTATTCCAGGTAACTATAATAAGAGTTATATAGACTATCGGGTATTATCGAAAATTATATCGACTTAAAACTTTCCTTTTCTTGTATTACTACAGTCTCGTGTTTATATATATACACACACACACACACACACACACACACATATATATATATATATATATATATATATATTATATTGCTCGATCTTTCTTATAGGTTTCTTTACTTAGGGAACTTCTACTATACAAATATGTTTAGTTTTTACGGGAAATTCGAAAATATATTAGAAATATACATCAAAGTATACACGGGCATATAGCATTTGTTGGGTTCATTGAAAATCATTTCTCGACATGTCCACTTTTACTTCTCAGGTTTCCTTTCACATCAGTATATATTATAAAAAAAAACGATGAAGGTACAGCTCTTTAAACTACTCATTAGTAATATGTCGTTACCTTTGCGTCACAAAAACTGTTACAAGTGTATTAATGATTACCTTTTATGGCCGTTGAATTTTTGTCACACAAGATGCCGTTCACTGTCTTCGCCCTGAGTTTTGTGAGCGACGTCATCATTTAAGGATCAATCGAATATCATATGTATTTTATATTCTCATTATTTAAATATATTAAAAAATTACATAAAATATTATTTGATCTTTATATATTTTCGATACGATTTTTATTATCGAGTTAGTAAATTTCTCACAAAATTTTGGATTTAGGTTACATGTCATCACGATTGTTCACCAGATTGTTATGTTCTATTTATAAGCATAAACGTGCATAAAGTGTAAATAAACTGACATCTTAGTTGCAAATTTTTATATTTTTCCTAAAATATGGAATTAAATCCAAAAGCAAAATTTTGGTATTCATAAATAATGACGCGTACTGAAATATACAGTAATATGTAAAGATTTGCATTAACTAAGACTTGATAAGAACTTTTCACATTTATTTTTACTTACTAAAACATAACAATTACTTCTTTCAAAATACCCAACCTTTTCAAAATAATCAGTCAATATAAATAGAGTACATATTGGGACGGCTTTCTTAAAATGGCACAAAATATAGAAACAATAAGGCGAAGAAAATGGCGTGAGAGCAAATTGTGACCGTCAGTAAATAGAGACACGTCTGACCCAGTTAGAATACGACAACTACAAGGCGTGGACATTGAGTCCCAAGAGAAGTGTCAACTACAAAGGACGACAGGTCCGAGTGAGCGCCTTCAATAAACAGCGATCCAATTCGCCAGAACCCAAACGTTGTTTCCAAAGAGGCTCGTTCTAGTGAATTTCCTAGTTATGAGAAAATTTAAATGAAAACTTCTATTCGACGTTTTCCATTGAAGCGAATCAATATAATCAAATATATACGGACTTTCTTAAATTTGGAGCCCATATATTATTCAGAAGCTCTTGTCTTTATATTATAAAGAAACGTCTTACGTCCTGCGTTATACAAGAATTTTATTTTGATTGTGAAACTGATTTATTCTTAAAAACAAAAGAAACAACACAATATAATTAATTCTGAAATTAAATGTTTACATCTAATTGCATATGGTAGATTTACTAAAATGGAAAAAATGATTTCCGTGTATTCGCTTCAAATTGTTTGCTCCTACATTTAAATAAGAAAAGCGGAAGTTTAAAAATAGCTCAATAAATGAAAAGAACTTACTAAAGTGTGCCTGTTATTTACACAGCTGATTATTTGCATCAAACTAAATATTAAATACAACAATTTTTAACGGAAACACACTCACTTAATATACTCTGTTTAATGTACAGAAAAAATTTAATGAATAATATACTAATTCATTGTTATATACTCTGTTTAATGTAGAGAAAAAATTTAATAAATAATATACTAATTCATTGTTATATTTATAAACAAATGTAATAACAACGTATGTATTATTTACAAAAGACCATTTTTCATACTGCTTCAAACTGACTAGAAAATGTTGGGTATTTCAAGATAGTTCTTAACCGTTTCCAAAGATGTCGTTGGTAAATTCGAGATTCCAACAAAAAAAACATTATTCATTTTACAGAAAAGCGCTTCAAATAAATTCTATATATAAGCCTGGCAAACTTCCAATATAATGCCTACAATATTACATCAGCGTTTGCCGGGATGTTAATTCTGTAATTGTAGCTGATGTAATTCTATGCTTTTAATGTTGAATTCACTTTTAGATACTATATAATTCTTTTATGTAACACAAAATTTAAATAAATTCCACGCTGTTTTATAGAGCAGTAAAATTCAATGTAAATTTTAAACGGAATAATTTTTATGCCGCTCTTGGTAAAATGTTAAAATAAATTTGGATAAAAAATTATGTTTTGTTTTTTAATTTCCAAAATTTGTCGAAATTTCGTGCCAGGATAGAATAAAAATTCCTGCCCCATATAAAAGTCACAGTTTTTAATGACTGAAAACAACAAAGAAAAATAAATTCATGAATATTTTCATTCCTTTTTCTAAACAAATCTGTTCATTGATCAAATTCAGATCGACCATCCAAAAACAAAATGACTTTTTGCTAGAATATTTTCACCTGGTAGAAACTCGTGTTAAACCAAAAAAAATATCAATACTAATTGCCTTTTTAACTTATCTTGAGCGCATTATTATCTTGATGAATGAAAATTATGTTCCGCCGCTTCTTAATTAATGATATATTAAACGAACCGTTTTCATGAAAATTGCCCTTAATAATTTCCACCTTGGGAAAGGAAGCGTCAGCTATATTGTCAACCGCATCCTAATAACTTAGGTGTTATCTGTGTTAATGTTTCC